>CM076583.1:1102730325-1103186399 GCA_034641835.2 Pinus albicaulis
GGTACCTAACTTCCTGCAAAATAAGAAGACAAAAAAAATAAAAATTAAACAACCTTTGTACATGGAAAAATGAAACAATTTTAGTACTTAAATTACAGTTTACCATTGAAATTTGAAACAATTGGACTCACTGACTCAGAGTGAGAAATGGTGCATTTCAAGACAGAAATCTGAAATACACAGAATTCAATTTATATTTAAATTTATAAAATTTAGATATTAGTTTACGAGTTTTATTCTTGCAAGTGACAGTGGACACTATTGTGAAACTTTCAAGATCTGAATCATTGCTGGCCCAGTTATTGGCTAGTACACTGTACAAGAGTGCCACTGTCACTTGCAAGAATAAAACTTGAGACCTGTGACCAGTGAATTCCCCATTTTGCCATTAAAATAAGGTAGGTTGCAGTGGAAATTTTGGTGATTCATAGGAACAATTCAGTCTGCCAGCTATGTCGCCAAGTGCATCTGTACTTACTACTATGTAGCTTTCGAGTTTCTGCGAATTCAGAATGCCTCTGAAACAAATATAACAGGCGTAAATGGCAGTACTAATTTGGAATTCGGCCTTGGAAAACAGCTAGCCAGGGCAAGATGTATGGTTTCTTTTACAAACGCCTTGAATTTGTCTTGCTGCTTTATTTTCAGATCGACTCGTGCAATATGTAGTCTTTCTTTAAATTTGTCTTCTGTTATTGTTTTGGCAGAATATTTTGACTGATTTTGTATGTATTTTTTAATGAATGCAACAGTGCAAAAGGTCCTTTCGTCGATCGGACTTACACAGAACTTACACAGAACAAGCAAAGCGATTTGACTTATGTCAATCATCAGGATAATCATGACAACCATTCGGAAGAAACAATTTTGGGGAAGTCGTTGTTTTGTTTTGTTAGTTAAATTTGATATCCGATATCGGATAAACTAAAAAAATTAAAAAAAAAACAAAATTATTGTTAAATCGAGTTTTAAAAACTTTTAATCGACAGTGGAGTCTGGACACTTACAGTTCTGGACTCCCGAACAATGTGTGAAGTTTGAAATCGTAAGTTGTGAGCTTTGAATGGCGGCGGCACAGCAATTAGGAGTTCGAACTTAAAGTTTGAAGGGTGCAGTCTGCGGCTCCAGCGGCGTTAACTCCACACTGCACAGTGAGTGGCCGGCACAGCAGTGTTAACTCCGACTCCACAGCGATGGCGGCTCCACAGTTGCGATGGCGCACAGTTGCAAAGGCGGCTCCCAGCGTGTAAATGAATAATAAAACAGAACAGCCGCGTCTTAATAAAACAGGAAAAAACCTTGGCGGGCGGAAAAGTTGAAAACCTAATGGCCGAGCACTCGGATTAATCGGACTAATCGCCTGCTCGCGAGTCAAACTCGCGTTGACCACGAGTCAAACTCGGTCAACGCGAGTTTGACTCGTCCAGATTTGAATCGGCTCGTTTAGCCGCCGAGCAGACTTCTACTCGCGAGTAATCGGCAAACTCGCCGATTCCTGTTTCTTGTCTATTTCCCGTTGGGGATATTACAGATACCATGTAGAAATTTTGAGCCCAACCCCAGTTATCAATTTCTCCTTATTACTCACATATAGTTAAATGCCCATTCCCATAAACATACATTCAACAAGTTGAAAATAATAAATATTTTTGAAAACACAAATTCTGGAAATTTCAGTGCTAGAAAATGCAGAAAATATTTCAGCCACACACACAGAAAATGACACACTAATTTTTTGTCAATATGACCCTAGAAAAACCCCCTACAACTCTTGGGGAAAACCAGTTAGAAAGCTCTTCTTTATTTCTGAATATTGCTTTTACAAAGAAATGAAATATACAGTAAAGATTCTAGAAACCATAATTTTTACTTATCTCGAAAAACATGCAAGTACTCCACCTCGATTTTCGTGCAAAATGCAAAACAGAAAATTACAGCAGAAGGTATAGCCTTAAATGTTGTATGGACATCATAGAAAACAATGCTGGAATAGCTGTACGACCTTCCTCGAAAAACGTGCCAAACAATACCTCGAAAACAGTGCCAAATAAATGTTGTACGGACCTCGATTTCTG
The DNA here is from genome assembly GCA_034641835.2 of Pinus albicaulis. Taxonomy (NCBI): domain Eukaryota; kingdom Viridiplantae; phylum Streptophyta; class Pinopsida; order Pinales; family Pinaceae; genus Pinus; species Pinus albicaulis. The sequence goes on from CM076583.1 coordinate 1,102,732,401, forward strand.
TGTTGTTGAGCTGTTGTATGGACCTCGAAAACAGTCTTGTTTTTGCAGCAGTATGGACCTCTAATTCTGTGCCTCCTTAACTGTTGTATGGACCTTGAAATCTATGCCAGACTGCTGCAATAAATGTTGCTTCCCTTTCCTTGATTTTCGTGCCACTTGCTTCAAAAATTGTGCTCCTGCTTTGTTGTATGGACTTGCTGAAATGAAGTTGCCTTGGGAAATGTGCTAAGGTACTGTTTGTTCCTTCTCTTTTCTCTGCTCAGAAATTTCTTCTTGCTCTCTTCTCCTCTTCTCTCAATCTGCTCATGAAAGACTGAATGACCTTTTCTCTTCTTTTCCTCCTTTAACCTAACCCTAAGTGACTTTTGGGGAATCCCTAAATCCAATGGCTGAGAATCGAGATAGATTTAGATCTAGGGCTGAGATTAAATGTGCATTTAATTCTCACTTTCTATTTTTTAATTCACCCAACTTTAATAAAGACCTACTTAGCCTTTTATTTCTATAGTCACTTTTCACTTTCTAATTTCACATTGACTTTAATAAAGTCACTTTAAAATTAGACTTAGTAACTTTATCACTTATAAAGTCACTTTTAAATTAGATTTGACTTTACCACTTATAAAGTCACTTTAGGGGAAAAGGATAAATACATTTGGACACTTTTCCCTAGGCCAAAGATCAAAGCCTTAGGGAACCACTTGTCCTCTGATACCCAAATTTTAACATCCAAGGCTACCCACGTCTCATTTTCCGTATTCTTTCCGGCAATATGAGGAATGACGTGGTCTTTGACTCCGTCCATGATCAAACGCTTAATCCGTGCTTGATTTTCTTCATACTTCTTTAGAGGATCTACATCGGTTGGTACAACTAAAACCCTTTCTGCATGATCTTTGAGACAATACTCATCCAGAACTGACAGGGTTCTGGCCCTGCAGATAACAAAGTTGGACATGTCGTCCAACCTATCCTAATCTCTCAATCCATATCTCGCGATCTTGCTCAGACCTGTCAGAACAGATACTCCTCTCCCTCTCTCTATTGCAACACTCAACAGAAAATGTTGGATCTGGGTTTCTTGGCGATTAGAAACCCTCTATAGTAGCTGCTCTCTCTGACCACTGATTTCCCTCCTAGAAATCTTTCACCCAAACACAATCGGACAGTACTCTGCGATCACCCTCCTGATCAAATCTCAGATCTGTTTGGCTCAGATCTACTGAGTAGCTGTCTTCCTCCCACCTTTGTTGAATTAGCTAGGCACAATTCTGCACTGGCAGAATCTCCACCACACCAGCACTGCTAAAGATCGGAAGCACTGCTTCCGGATCTTGGCAAGGCTTTCTACAACAGAAGAAATACTGGACTGCGTCTCACTGACTGGCCCAGTGCAGCCTCAGCGCTGCTCAGAAGTGAACTGCGTAACCCTAGACCGGGTGATGCAGTCCTTACGCTGGCCTGGGAAGGCTTTGCGTAAGCCTGATGGCCTTCTAAATCTGTCGCGTTGTCCCTTCTTGGATTTGCGCCCCCCTGCTGTCAAGCTACCCCTTCCAAATCTCTGTTGCTTCAGCTGCTATCCTGCAGAAAAAATATTCTTCAACTGATTGCTGGAGATTCAGCTTGATCTGCCATCGCTCAGATACCATGTGAAAATTTTACTGCAATATCATGGTTTACTTCTCCTACTTCATTTAAATTATACAAGTTATCTTCAGAAATTAGATTCAGAAAATACTGAAGTAAACACAACTACAGTCTACAAATGCAGATCATTTTCTAAATACTACACTCATTCAATCAAAGTGACACATGGATTTTTGGATATAAGTCCCCGGAAAAACTCAAAAGCAGAAAAACCAGTGCAACAAATATGAGGGTTTATTTTATTAAGTAGATTCTGAGTATAGTAAATCTGGGTTCCAGATCTGGAAAACTCGACAGAGAATAAAAGAAATCTGCAGCTAACTTGATGTTTCAGGACCAAATATCTGACTGATCCACACCCTCAAACAGGATTTACAAGACTCGGCCCGAATCTGGCCCTAGAAACCCCAGTGCTGCCCTTGAAGCCCCAGCATCAGCCCTGCTAGGCTCTGAGTGCAATTGCGCTGCCCAAAGAGGGACTTTGTAACCCCAGAGACGGTGACGCAGGCCTTACGCTGGCCCTGGAGACCCTTTGTGTAATTTTGAAACCCTCTGGAGCTGCAGCGTTGTTCTGCGTAGCGGCTGCGCAGCTGCTACGTAGCTGCTGCTACTTCTCTCTGCTCCTTTGTGCTGTCCTTGTTTGTTGCTCCTCTGCCTCTTACTGACTCTTGGCTCCGGGATCAGATCATACCCTCAACCAATACTACCCCTCGCTGCAGAAAAACTCTTCTGGAAATTCTTAGCAAACCCTGCCCTACAATTCCAGATCTATTCTCTCATCTCTGCCTTTGTGTGTGTCTCCAACTGACCCTCAAGCCTTTCTCTTATACTTTTTCGATGATCTCATCAAATGGCCGAAATTAAAACATTCATCAACGGCTGAGATTAAAAGACTACTTTATATGTGTCTTTTAGAACATTTCAGCATGTGTTAATTAATTCACTTTAATTATTTAATTTTCCTAACTTTAGTCTTAGGAAATACATTAAAATAATTAATTATTTGAATAACTTGAACACCAGCTGAAATTTCACAAAACACTTTCTGGGTTTTGGAGTTCAAGTGCGTCTTAGCCCCTCCACAAAATTTTAGGGCTAGAGCACACCCGATGCTACACCAACTATACAAAATCTCAACATAAAGAAGCTAGAATAGGGTTTTTGCAGAAGCTACAACGCCAAAAATTGCAAGATGAAATTGCAGGGTAGAAGTTGTGATCAAAGATGCAGCGTACAAGATTCTTTTATTAGAAGGATTGACTTAAAACTTGGAGGAGGACTTGGTCTAGGGTTTCGGTCTTTGTTGTCTCATTTGAAGCAGATTTTATAAGAAGAAAAGAGTTTTTGGGTTTTCCCCTTGGCGGGGTTTTTACCCTGTCTTGGAGCTTAACTTTTGTGTCCACTGTCTTTATTATTTTTCTCTTAATATTTGTTTAATGAAGAAGATCTAATAAAGAAACACAAGAAGAATACTAAATCTCACAAGAAAATATTAAGGTTAAGGAAAATTGGAATTAATAGATGCCACATTACATTTCCCAATGTGAAAATTTTTGAATCTCACAAACAGAAATCCTACTACAGTTAACTGATTTGCATTACCTACTGGTATTCTCCATTTAACAAGTTATTTTCTAAATACTTCAGTAAAATATTAATGCAAATACTAAGCAGCCTACACCAATATACAGATCAAGTACTGAAAAAAAAAAATGAGACAATCACACAAAGGACACACTTATTTTTGGACTAACATCCACAGAAAAACCCAATGAGGGAAAATCGGTGTATCAGATATGAGGCTTTTATTATTAAGCAGATTTCTGAATACAATCTAGGGTGCCAAATCTGGCTCACCCAACAAAGAAAATCCTGACAAAAGTAGCTCTATCTGAAGATAGATATTTTGGTTGATCCAGCAGCAGAATGAAGAAACCCCACAGGTGACTGTGCTATCCCCAGTGCTACGCAGCGATGGTTGCTGCAAGCTCTGCGCCAAGTCTACGTCACCTCCACTAGGAGATGTGTCACCCTCCTCATGAGCCTTCCCGGCTCAAAAATCGATCTACTGAATTGTTGCCCTATCTACCTCACAGAAACCCCTCGGTGACTACGTCACCCTCTAAAGCTCTGTGTCACCCTTCTGGCTTTGCGTCACCCTCTCAGGTGTTGCACTGTCTCTCCTGGTGCTGCCCTGCCTCTCTACAATTGTATTCTCGGCCTTGGACTGAAGTCCCGCTACTGTACTACCCCTCTCTGCACTGCAAGTTCACTCTGAAATTCTCAGCAAACCACGCCTTAGAATTTCGACTTTGCTCAAGTGCTGCTCTCCATGTGTGTGTTCTCCAACTGACCCTCAAGCCTTCCTTTATACTTTTCTTATTGAGAAATCAACGGCCGTGATCAAACCTTTAATCAACGGCTAAGATTAAAACAGACTTGATCCCCGTCACTTAAAAGCTTCTCACCCACATTTAAATTAATTCATTTTAATTATTTTCATTAACTAAGTTTTAACTTAGGCTCCATTAAAAATAATTAATTATTTGAATAACTTTCTCTCCGAGAGGAATTTCTCCAAACGATTTATGGGTCTTGCAGATCTGATGTGTTCTAGCCCCTCCACAAAATTTCGGAGCTAGAGCACATCCGATGCTACCCAAAAATCAACACTCCCTCTTAGCGAGGAATGTGCTCTAACAATACTTCTTACCAGAAGCATCACCCTGATCCACAACATCGGTCCTCTGTGCTGTTGATGCTCGGCCTGTTGCCCCTCATCCACTGCGCTGCTGCAATTTGTACTGTTGCCCATGACTCTGCCAATGTCACTGCTACGTCTATATTGCATCTCCCTCTCAAAATGTTGCATCATGTTGCCCATAGCACTGCCCCTTCTAATTGTTGCACTGCAACTTAGTTGCTTGAGAAGTCAGCAACTGAAAAGACATCCCAAATACTGACATACTGATCAGTCTGGATGCACCTCAATGTTGAAGCTTCCTCTGCTGCTAATCTGCGTTGACCCTCTGATGCTACTGCATTGTTGTTGCTCTGCACTGCGCTGCTGCTACTATGTTATTGTTGCCTCTGCTCTGCGTTGCTTCAGACTTTTTGCGCTCTAGCTCTGCCACTGTTGCTCCATCATTCCTCGCACCAACTGACTCCCGTCATTTTGCTACTGTCATTAAGGGCTCCCGTAGCCGTATGTGATCCAAGAGTTTGGCCACATCAAGGACCTGCCCCCCCACTGTAGCTTCAATCTACAACTCCATATTGCCCCACTAGACATTGTTCTGCACCAACAGAATCAGTGCCCCACCCGCAACTCTAGAAAGAAACTGTATTGCATCTCTAGCCACGGCAACCGGAAAATTGAGACTCAACAACTTCTGCGCTGACCTAGCAAGTACTTCGCTACCTTCTACAACTACACTGTCACCCTAACAGGCTAACGCAGGCTCTGTGTGAGCCTTCCCTAGTGACTGCGTCACCCTTCCTCTGCATCTCAGGCCTAGGATTGCGTTGTCTCTTGAGACAGCTGCTTTCCCGTTGCAGATTTTCTTCTGTCCTTTCGCTGAAGGCTTCAGTCCTCCTTGATTTGCAATCGCTTTGATACCATGCGAAAATTTTTGAATCTCACAAACAGAAATCCTGTTGTAGTTAACTGATTTGCATTACCTACTTGTATTTTCCATTTAACAAGTTATTTTTTGAATACTTCAGTAAAATATTAATGCAAAGACTAAGCAACCTACACCAATATACAGATCAAGTAATGAAAAATAAATGTGACAATCACACAAAGGACACACTTATTTTTGGACTGACATCCACGGAAAAACCCAATGCAGGAAAACCAATGCAACATATATGAGGGTTTTATTACTAAGCAGATTTCTGAATACAATCTAGGGTGCCAAATCCAGCTCACCCAACAAAGAAAATCTCGGGAGAAATACCTCTATCTGGAGATAGATATTTTGGTTGATCCAGCAACAGAATGAAGAAACCCCATAGGTGAATGCATTATCCCCAGTGCTACGCAATGATGGTTGTTGCAAGCTCTGCACTAAGACTGCGTCACCTCCTCTAGGCGTTGTGTCACCCTCCTCGTGAGCCTTCCCGGCTCAGAAATCGACCTGCTGAATTGTTGCCCGACCTGCCTCACAGAAACCCTAGCGCTGCATGTTTAGTGACTGTGTCACCCTCTAAAGCTCTGTGTCACCCTTCTGGCTCTGCATCACCCTCTGAGGTGTTATGTTGTCTCACCTGGTACTACTCTGCCTCTCTGTAATTGTATTCTCAGCCTTGAACTGAAATCCTGCTTTCGAACTGCCCCTCTCTGCACTGCAAGCTCACTCTGAAATTCTCAGCAAACCACGCCCCAGAATTTCGACTTTGCTCAAGTGTTGCTCTTCGTGTGTGTGTTCTCCAATTGACCCTCAAGACTTCCTTTATACTTTTCCTGTTGAGAAATCAATGGTCGTGATCAAATCTTTAATCAACGACTAAGATTAAAACAGACTTGATCCTCATCACTTAGAAGCTTCTCACCCACATTTAAATTAATTCACTTTAATTATTTTAATTCCCTAAGTTTTAACTTAGGCTCCATTAAAAATAATTAGTTATTTAAATAACTTTCACTTCGAGTGAAATTTCTCCAAAACAAAATATGGGTCTTGGAGATCTCATGTGTTCTAGCCCCTCCATAAAAATTTGGAGCTAGATCACATCCGATGCTACCCAAAAATCAACACCCAATAGGTAGAAGCTTGTAATTCTACCAATTTCACATTGATATACATTCCATCCATCGAAGTAGATAAGGGGAGAAAGGCATGTTGCAGGAAGAAAGAAGTAGACATCTTGTCAGGGGGAGCCACCCTTTGCCATTGATGTCAAAGGGGAAGAGAAAACAGGCAGGAAGGTCAGAGACACGGAGTCAGGGGGAGAAGTGATCGCAGCGGGAGTACATGTGTTGCCATCAATGACAAAGGAAGAGAACGTTGAAAAGTGGTTTTCATTAATGTCAACGCAAACAGCCCCAGAAGAAGCCCCGCTTTTGTTGACAAAGATGACATGGAGTATCACGATTTTTGGGATCAAGATCAGCTTCACTGGATGGTCCTCGTCATGTTTATTCTAACGATATATGGCATGCATTGTAGCTCCTCACAGTTTGAAAGATATGCCCTTCGGAAAATCAAAGCCCCGTTGTTGTCGTCAATGTCCCAATAAGCTAGATGATGTGGCAGTTTATTATTAGCCAGCAAATTACTCAAGTTCTGAGGGCAAAAAGGACCCTTATTGATGAATTAAATTAAATATTTTATGGTCCTATTGATTGTGGGGTTTCAAAATTAAATTAAAAAAGCCTCCCTCCAAAAGTGCAAGTCAGCCCTAGCTTAAATGTGGATTTTTGCCTCCAAAGACAAAATATAAATTTCAATTCTTTCCCTCCAATATCATTCAACTCGGCTCCCTCAAATGGCACCACTCAAGATCTATAAAATGGGGCACTCATCTCTCCTCAAACACATGATTTGAATGTTGATATAAGGTGAGATATCCCTGCATCCTATGTAGTCTTGAATTTTTTTTTTTGCATATGGTTATTCGTTGGAGTATGCGCACATTTTGAGTTTATTCAACCTCTTTTGAAGAATATTTGAGACCTACTTTGAAGGAAGATCAAAGGTTTTTGCAGAGGAACCCTTGGCTCTTATACAAGAACTATTCAACCTACCTCCTAAACTCATTCAACGTAATATTTTTGTCTTTACAACCTTCAGTCAAGCATCCATCAAGCAGATCGGAGGATTATCTCTTCGTTGGTAAACAAGTCCTTCTCTAACAGTTTTTTCGGCCTCCCTTTTGAGGCATATTTAAAACCAATCCTATGCATAAACCTAAAGATCATTTGCAGAAGAATTTTCAACCTCGTCCCTAAACATTTGCATCTATCATTGTTGGCATCTTCGCTGGAGATTTCTGACGGTGTTATTCCGGGTTAAGGGAGTTTAGGGCTTATCTTTTGAGGAAGTTCTGAGGTCAAACAATTATCTGGGCTATATGCTCTATTCTACCTTCTTGTTCTATACTCAGTCTGAATTCAGTGGAGGTTAAGACCTATTTAAAGTCTGTAACAAGCATTTTGTGGACTAGTAGCATTCCTTGGATTGTTCATGGCGTCAATACTGTTGATTTGCGGTAGCATTGGATGTGCTCTAAGTCTCAAAATTTGCAGGGAGGCTTAGACACATGTATTCCAAAGAACCCAGAAAGCGTTTTGGGAAATGCCACTCAGATCATGTTTTATGAAAAAAATTAATTATTTTTAATGGGACCCTAAGTCTAAACTTAGGAAATTAAAATAATTAAAGGATATTAATTAAAACAGTGTGTGAATCTTCTAGAGAAGACGAAGATCAAGTCAAGTTAATCTTAGCCATTGGTTAACGATTTAATCTCGGTTGTTGAAGTCTCAACGAGAAGAATATAAGAAGGACTTGATGGGGAGATTGGAAAATACATGAAGCCGGAGAAAGAATCTAGAGATTGAAATTCTTTAGTGAGCAGTGCTTAGGGAGAAGATCGATCGAGAGGATTCTCACAGAGAGGGGCAAGGATAATTTCTAGTTGGAAGAGTTTCTTGATCTAGAGAGTGCAAAGCAAAGGAGGCAGTAAAGACCACAGAGGGTAGCGCAGAGCCAGCCACGCAGAGGCTACAGAAGGACTGCGCAGAGCTTCAGAGGGAGTTCGATTTTCTATAGAGGAAACAATTGGGGTACAGTGCCAGTCACCGGAGAGAGTTTCTGGAGGCCAGAAGGGCCTCGTTTCTAGTTAGTAGAGAGCTCTAGCGCAGAGAGAAAGGTCATCTTTAATTGTGATGCAGAAACTGCGCAAAGTGACGCAGAGTGACGCAATCACTGCGCAGAGGCAGCGCAGAGCAACTCATCCAGAGCTAAGGTCAGTGTCAGATTCCCATGGCAGAGTGAGATCTTCTCACGAGATTTTATTGGTCAGTTTTCCTCTGTATGATTTGTCAGTTTCGACGATCATAGACGTGTACTCAAAAAATTACTGCATAATATACAAACCCTCAGCTGTTGCACCGATTTTTCCCACATTGGGTTTTTTCCAAGGACATTTGTCCAAAAATAACTGTGTTAATTTGTTTATACATGTGTTAGTATTTTTCCTTGTATTTACTTTCCGCATAATTTTTATTGTGAAGACTGCAATGTATTTTATTTCGATATTTACCGTAGCACATGATAAATAATTTGTTCAGTTAAACAAATAGAAGAAATCTAATCAGCTACTACAGTAGGATTCCGGATAGCGGAATTTTCACATGGTATCAAAGCAACAGATCCAGAAGAGCCAGTGCTGAACGGAAGAGGGAGATCAGTAGATTGTGCAAACAGTGAATACGATTCCCTAAAGGATTGCGAAGTCCAGTCCAAGAGGACAAATTTTCGTGGAAAATCTCTCTGAGTGAGTCGACAGAGAGAGATTTCCGAATCAAACTTTGACAGTGACAGAGGGAGCTGTGCAGCAAGTTCAGCACAAAGCAATCTTCAGGAGGGACGCAGTTTTTTGCTGGACCGCAAAAGCGTTAGAAATCGAAGGAAAAACAACACAGATAAGTATGGAAAATTTAGATGTCTCCAAATTGTCTTCCATATTGGAAGAAGACTTCGCATGTTTGTCAAGTTCAGCATCTGCAGGTGTTTGGTACATTGATAGCGGAGCTTCAGCTCACATGACTAGAGTACGAGAATATTTCTCGAGCTATCAAGAAGAGCAGATGGACTTCCAGATCACTATGGGAAACAAAACAAAATGCACACCAGCAGGGAGAGGCAACATAGCGTTTCAGACGAAGGCAGGAACCAACATCAGTGCCACTAATGTGTTGCATGTGCCAGGGCTAGGAATGAATCTGATTTCTTTATTCCAATTATAGGATAAGGGATACAATGTATTCTTCACTGGAAAGAAGGTATACGTTAAACATCCGAGATAGAAGAAGAAGAGGCGAATTGGAGCTCGAAGCAATAGATAATATTGATTGCAGCTCGAGTCTCCTATGGCACTAATAGGCAGCAATCTCGATGGCGAAAGAAATTTGAATGAACTATGGCATAGGCGAATTGGAAATTTGCACCATGGAGCACTAAGGATGCTCAGAAAGACTATAACTGGAGTACCAGTACTCAGTACAGAACATGATGACGTATGCAGAGGATGCATACTAGGAAACTACGCTAAGGCAGCATTTCCCAGAAGTGATAACTGAGCAGAAGACGTATTAGGATTAATACACTCAAACATTCATGGCCCGATGTCCACTAGAGCTCTCAGCGGTGACGAATATTTTGTCGCATTCATTGATGATTACTCCAAGAAAACCTAGATCTACTTCCTAAAGACCAAGGATGAGGTCTTTGATCGGTTCAAAGAGTTTAAAGCTCTCGTGGAGAACATGACAGGGAAGAAAGTAAAGGTATTGCGCTCAAATAACGATGGAGAATATACAGAAAGAGACTTCACAGATTTATGCGCAAAGGAGGGCATCAAGAGAGAGTGGATAGCTCCATACAATCCATAGCAGACTGGTGTAGCGGAGCTTCTAATTTTGGGCAACTAGGTCCAAACTCCATGTTGCATTGTCCATATGATGGAGATGATATTTTTGTTCGATTCCTCTTTCGGAGAGGTGCAGATTGATCTAAAGATCATATTGTTTGGATGAGCAGAACTTATATTTTGAATTTATTTTCCACACATGTGCAAATTGTCCAAGTCGGCCAGAATTGTAATGTAGGCTCACAAGCCCCAAAAGATGTGTCACTCACCCCCACTGATGGATATAAATTGGAGAGACATGATGCTCATTTCATCATCAACTCATCTCACACATCTCTCTCTCATTTGATTGGTTCGTATAGCCTTGAGAGGCTTCTCTCTCCTCCACACGTGTGAAACAAGAAGTTGCTATTTTTGGATTGTTTTTAGGGTTTTTTCTGGAGCATTGACCAGTGTTGACCGTGGGTCAAACTTGGTTGTTTGACTACGTTTTCTGCTCAAAAATCTCGATTTTGGAAGGCCACATTGGAGGGCACAAAATCTGAGATCAAACGTTGACCTTTGACCATAGCATTAATTGCAGCATTGACCGCAACATTGACTAGTTTGACCGCAGATTTGACTAGTGCGTTCACTGATTTGTGGACTGGTTTCTGGGGTGAGTTTGACCACGAATGAAGGCTGACTTTCACCGAGTTTGACTGAACCTATTTGGAGGTTGAAAAGGGCTAGTTTGACCAGCAAAGTCTTTGTTGGCTAGGGCATCCTGTTGACTGTTGTAACAAACATTTTTCTCTATCTTTGCTGAATAAGAAGAATTACAAATTCTTGTATCTTGTATTGGCTTGTCTTTTGTTGATCTATTTTATGTTCTATCAACATTTACTTTCAATGATTATGTGATTGCTAATCTCAAATTGAATCGGGCTAATAAGAAGAAAGATTGAAGTAAACTGCATTAAGCATAGAACATACCATGGTTATCTAAAATTAACATGGAATCGGAGCTAAGGTGAAGACAAAGCCCAAGCAAGTGTGAAAAGAAATCACCGAAGAAGTTGAATAATCAAGGACCACGATCAATGGCCTCCTCATCATACAAGGGTTTCAAATCTTATGATCAGTTGATGGACAAGTCCAATTATCATGCTTGGAAAATGTCTTTGGATTTGACATTGGAAGACCAAGATGTTATGGATTACGTGCAGGGGAAGATCATGAGCCTCCATCAAATGCACCTGCTGCCGCTAAGACTAAGTACAAGAAAGGGGAAGTCAAGGCGAAGAAGATTATCAGGGATTCTATTCATAAGCAGTTGGTTGCTTATATCTCTGAGCTAGGCACATCTAAAGAGATGTATGATAAGTTGGTTAGCATGTTCAGGGCTAGCAATGCTAATCAAATTCTATTTTTGAAGAACATGTCGAAGGAGATCAAGAAAGGCAAAGGAGAATCCATCTAATCATATTTCATGAGGCTCACCGAAATTAAGAATGATCTCTTAGCTATTGGAGAAGCCATAGCTGACCGAGAGCTCACTCTCATTGCTCCTGGAGGACTCCCCCGAGATTGGTATGTATTCAATACTACAATTCTTAATAATATGTGATTCCTGATTTTGATGAATTGTTGACGAGATGCACTCAAGAGTAGACAAGGATGATGGAGAGAGACAAACCCTCAAATGGGAATGGGAGTGACCCTACTGCCTTCTTCGCTCATGCAAAGAAGAGGAACAATGTTGGTCCAAGAAATCAAAATCATGGAAGAGTGGGTCCCAAAGGAGGAAGAAGAGGAAGATGTTACACTCGTAACAAGTTTGGTCACTATGCAAGAGAGTGCCCTAATAGAAGGGACTCTTCCGGAGATGATGACAACAACAACAACTTCAGGGGGAATGGAAATCAAAGGAACAATAGGTTCAAAGGAAAGAGGAAGGCTCCCTTTGATCGAAGTGGAAATGGGCAACCTTTCAAAAGGTCAAGGAATTCCAAGTATGATGAATCTAATGTTGTCGATAGGAAAAATGAATATATTCTTATATCTGTGCTCTCTGCTGCATCTCCTTCCGACACCCTGGACAATTGGTTGATTGATAGTGGTGCCTCAAGGCACTTCACTGGATATAAGTAAGCCCTCTCTAATTTGATTGAAAAGGATACTAATTTGGAAATTATCCTTGGAGACAATGCCACCTATCCCGTGAAAGGGACAGGGACTGTGACCCTTCATCTAAATCAAGGTCAAGTCCTCCACTTGCAAGATGTGTTGTACGTACCTGACTTGAAGAAGAATCTAGCGTCTATCTCGGCAATGGAAGACAAAGGATTCAAGGTGGCATTCATCGATGGAAAGGTACGCATGGAACATGAACTTCAAAGAAGCATTCACTCTTGGTTTTAGAGTTGATACACTCTATGAGGTTGGAGGAATTCCGCTGGGGAGCATGACATGTGACACAACCCTGCAATCCGAGCTATGGCACCGGAAGTTTGCACACCTTCATTACAAAACACTTCCTGAAGCAAGGAAGGTAGTGATAGGGATGCCTGATTTCAAAGATGATCATGAAGGTGTATGTCAGGGTTGTGCCAAAGGAAAGCATACAAGGGGACCATTCCCCTCAAGAGTCACAAGACATCTGATATTTTGCAATTGATACATTTTGATCTATCTGGTTTGTTGCCCATAACATCCTTGGGAGGATGCTTATATTATATCACTTTTATAGATGACTTCTCCTGCAAGACTTGGATATACTTTTTGAAAAAGAAGGACGAAGCATTCAAGTGGTTTTGTACCTTCAAGGCCTTGGTTGAAAATCAAACAAGAAAGAAGATCAAAATTTTGAGGATCGATAATGGAACCGAGTATGAGTCGAATGAATTCAATGACTATTGCAGGGAAGCTGACATTAAGAGGGAGACCACCACTGTGTATACTCCTGAACAAAATGGTGTTGCTAAAAGGAAGAATAGAACCACTTTGGAAGTTGCCCGTGCCATGCTTTATGACCAAGTTCTTCCGAAGTTCCTATGGGGAGAAGCTGCCAACACCGCTGTGTCTGTTCAAAATAGATTCCCACATTTTGCATTGGACTCCAAAACTCCCGAAGAAGTCTTCTATGGTAAGAAGCCCGATGTCCCTCATTTTAGAGTTTTTGGAAGTCCCTGACTCCCGTCTATTTTCATGTACCGAAATAAAAGAGAAGCAAGTTGGATGCTTCTAGGAAGAGAGAACGCTTGTGGGCTATAGTGAAACTTCAAAGGCATATAGAATCTATGTTCCTTGCCAAAGAGAAGTGGAGATATGCCATGATGTCACCTTCGATGAAGATGTTTCCCTCAAGAAGGTTAAAAACCTTCCTATCTAAAAGGAAGAAAAAGAAGAAGAAGTTGGAAGGCAGGAAGAACCGAAGGAGGAACCGATGCCCGATGTTGAAGGTCCAATGGATCCTCTAGATCAACCTTCTTTAAATAAAAGAAGACCTTCATGGCTTAGAGACACTCACGAAGATGCTGAGGGACAAACTGCTCCAAGTGGAACATTCCGTGAAAGTAAGAAGCCGAAAAGGTATCAAGGGTACCTTGCAGCCATGAGTACTATTGTACAATCTAAGCTTGGTACTTTTGAAGAAGTTGTAAAGCATCAAATTTGGAAGGATGCTATGCACGAGGAATATGATTCAATCATGAAGAATGATGTCTTGGACGTAGTCCCTAGACCGAATGACAAATCTTTTGTCACCTCGAAATGGTTCTACAAGATCAAGCATGGAGCCGATGGAAGCGCTGAAAAGTACAAGGCAAGATTTGTTGCCCGAGGCTTCTCTAAAAAGGAAGGCATAGATTATGATGATATATTTGAACCTGTTTCCCGTTATACCACCATCCGATCAATCATTGCCCTTGCTACAACGCAAGGATGGAGTCTCCATCAGATGGATGTGAAGACTGCCTTTTTACATGGTTCAATCAAGGAAGAGGTCTATGTGGAACAACCTCTGGGGTTCGAAATCCAAGATAGAGACACATATGTATGTAGGTTGAAGAAAGGCCTCTATGGGTTGAAGAAAGCCCCCAGGGCTAGTATGAGAGGATCGATAGCTACTTGATGAAGCTAGGTTTCACTCGAAGTGATGTTGATCCAAACCTTTATTTTAAGGTTGATAATGACAAGCCTCTCATTCTGGTTCTCTATGTGGATGATCTCTTCCTGACAGGTGCTGACCCTCTCATTCATCAATGTAAGAGGGAGCTAGGTTCCGAGTTCGAGATGAAGGACCTAGGACTGATGCACTATTTCTGAGGCTTGTAGGTCTGGAAAAAGCTAGGTGAGATTTTCCTTTCTCAAGGAAAATATGTCGTGAAGCTGCTGGAGAGATTTGGGATGGTGGACTGCAAGTCCATGACTACTCCAATGGAACTCAACTTTAAGAAGTTGTGTGGAAGCATTACTGGGCCCGAGTTGGGAAATCCCACCGAGTATCGTCAACTCATGGGGGCCTTGATGTTCTTAGTGAACTCACTTCCGAACATACGTTTTGCAGTGAACACGTTGAGTCAATATATGATCGAGCCTCATCACATTCACTAGATTGGTGCCAAGAATCTCTTGAGATATCTTCGAGGCACAATCAACCATGGGCTGAGATACACTGTCGGGAGTAGGAGGCTCCATGTGTTGAGATTTTGTGTATTTGGGTAGCATCAGTTGTGCTCTAGGTCCCAAATTTTGTGGAGGGACTAGAGTACACTGGATCTACAAGACCCAGAAATGGATTTGGGAAATTTCATATGGTTTAGGCGATATTAAATTAATTAATTATTTTAATGTATTTCCTAAGTTAAAACTTAGCAAAATAAAATAATTAAAGTGAATTTAATTAAACATGTGATGAAATTGCCTTGAGTCACACGGATCAAGCTTTCTTTTAATCTTAGCCATTGGTTAAAGATTTAATCTTGGTCGTTGATTTGTCAACGAGAAAAGTATAAAGGAAAGGCTTGGGGTCATTTGTAAGACACACAGAGGCAAAGCATTGAAGCTAAGTTGAGATTCTAGGGCGGAGTTGCTAAAAATTCTCTCAAGTGTTTCAGTTGCAAAGAGGGGAATTTAAACCAAGGGGATGATCTGATCCCGGGGTCTAGAATATACAAGAAGCAGAGAAGAGATCAGGAAAGACAACGTGGAGGAAGGCAACAGCAGACGACAGTAGCAGCGATAGCAGACGGCAGCAGCAGCAGTAGCAGATGGCAGCAGCAACAACAGCAACAAACGACAGCAGTAGCAGCAGCAGAAGGACAACGTGATTGTCAGGAAACCCTTCAGGGGTTATGCAGAGACCCTTAGGGGCAACGTAGTGACTGCGTCACCCAATCTGGGGTAACGTAGTCCCTTCCAATGACAGCGTTGAGCATTTGGAGGCTAGCCAAGGCTGACGCAAAGCCCAACAGGGGCTTCAGAGGCTGACGCAGTGTCTTTTAGGGGCAGATCTAGGGTTTCTAGGCCTAGATCTGGCTGAGTTCTATAAATCCCATTTGAGGGTGTGGATCAGTCAGTATTTTTGGTCTTAGATCAGCTAGGTGCTGCAAATCTAGAGTTTTCTCTGTAAGGTTTTCCAAATCTGGAACCCAGAGTTGTGTATTCAGAAATATTCTTAATAATAGAGCCCTCTAGCAACCAGAGACCGGTTTTCCGACATTGGGTTTTTCTAGGGACAGTTTGTCCAAAAATAACTCACTTTGTCTATGTGTGCATGAGCTTATTCTAGATCTGAACTGGTAGAGATCTGTTATGTGTTTTACTTTGATATTAACTTGAATTTATTCAATTGATAACTTGTATAAGTAGGAGAAGCTTAACGGATTAACAGAAATAATTTCTGTATAAGAATTAAGATTCAGAAATTTCTACATGGTATTAGAGCAATTGCAAATCTAGAAGGGTCACCAGCTGAAGCATCTAAAGGATCTAGCTGTAGAAAGCAGCTGGAAAGGTAGCAGAAAAGCAGATCTGAAGGGATAGCTCAGTTTTCAGGGGGAGATTCACGGAGAGGGAAGGGTGACGTTGTCCAGCGATGTGTCCTAGCAAGCACACGCAATTACTGCGCAGAGGCAGCTCAAAAACAGTGCTGGTTAGGTATGAAGCCAGCCAGTGTGATTCAGATCTGAATCTGTCAGATCCAGAAAAAGTCTGCAGAAAAGTTGTAGAAATTCAGAAGCGCTGGTGGGGTTAAACTTCTGAAGTTTTCAGATTTTTAACCTTAACACAAGTGACAAATTTTGGGAAGAGATCAGCTTCTCAAAGAGTTTCATGCCAAAGGAAACTTGCAGTTTGGTCAAAGGATCAAAGAAGAAGCTGAATCATAGTTGATTTGGTAGATTTCCAAGGAGGGAAATCAAGTGTCAGAGGGAGCAAAAGGTGTCCAGTTTGAAAAGGACCCTAGATCCAAGATCTCTAGCATAGAGAAGAGGAGCTCCGACACATTCTGTGCAGATGGCTCCTCATGGTTGTGTGATCAAGATAGACTAGAGGGCCCCTCAAACTTTTCGGTATGGAAAGCAAAGACCCTGATTTTCCTTGAGGCATACGATCTAAGAGACCATGCAGAGCAAACTCTGGCCACACCGACAGATGTGGATCTCCTATGGAAGCATAGGGACGCTACTGGGCATGCCAAGCGGCTGATAATGGACAGTATCAAAGATCATATTGTGCCACACATAGCTGAGAAGAGGACAACTAATGAGATGTGGAAGGCCTTGACTTCCCTGTATGAGGGAAAATCAGTCCAAAGAAAGATGTTGTTGGAGGCCCAAATTAGGTCATTCATGATGACCAAGGAAGAAGACATCGAGCACTTCCTCTTCAGATTGCAGCCAATCAGGGATCAACTGACTGCAACAGGTGCAACCATAGATGATGCAGTGATAGTCAGGACTGCCCTCAATGCAATCACGGATGAGTGGGAAACCTTTGTCCAAAGTATCTTGGGCAAAGCGGACCTCCCAGATTGGGACAGCTTGTGGTCAATCCTTCGACAAGAAGAACTACGAAGGTTCACCAAGAAGCAGCACAGCCCTGCGTTGAGCAAGGTTAAGAAGGAAGAGGAGGAAGACGCAGCCTTAGCATCAAAGAAGCAATCGAAGAAGAAGAAGGATCTTGCTAAGATCAAGTGCTTCCAATGTGGCGAAATGGGACATTTTGCTAGCCATTGTCCAGAAAAGAAGGACAAGGAAGCATCTTCTTCCAAAGCAGCGGTGGCAGTTGATGGGTCCGGAGATGATGTAGCCATGAGTGCTCATGAACCACGGAGGTGGGGTGACATGGACATGTAGAGGAGCTACATGGAAGTTAGGCGGGATCCTTAAGCAACTCATCTCTTGGATCACAAGCGAGCTACGATAGCCTTAAGACAGTAGCGGGACAAGTGGAGTAGTGGGTGCATAGATCACAGATGAGGCATAAGCAGAGGCAAATCTGGAGTCTGGGAGGAGCATCACAAAGGATAGCAGCAGCAGTGTAGAAGCAGTAGCAACGCAGAGGCTGATGTGACTTCAACAGAGCTGCAATAGCGCAAAGAGCTTCAGAGGGACAGCACAGTGTAGCAGCAACGTGATAGATTTCAGCACAAGGAGCTAATGTGACTTCAGTAGTGCAGAGGGTGTCTGATTACGTAGGCAGAGCTGTAGTTGTGCATCGTTCTTTAGATGCCAGCACAGATCTGTAGCCTATGGAGCTTCAGTGATGAGGATGTAGCCCATCTGACTTGTTTGTCAAAGATTGGGTAGGAGATTCGGTTGTTTCTCTCAACAACTGAAGTTGCAGTGCAGCAAATCAGCAGTGGTAGTGCTATGAGCAGCACAGATGCAGCATATTGAGAGGGAGCTGCAGTATAGTGGTTGCAGTGGTAGTGGCAGAATCATGGGCAGCAGTACAGAATGGCAACAGCAGTGCAGAGTTGAGTGGCAGGAGGCCAAGCTTCAGCAGCACAGAACCAATGCCCAAAATCTTGTAATGCATAAGTGTGATGTATTGCTAGAGCACACCCTTGATGCTAAGAGGGAGTGTTGAGATTTTGTGTATTTAGGGTAGCATCAGTTGTGCTCTAGGTCCCAAATTTTGTGGAGGGACTAGAGTACATTGGATCTACAAGACCCAGAAATGGATTTGGGAAATTTCATCTGGTTTAGGTGATATTAAATTAATTAATTATTTTAATGTATTTCCTAAGTTAAAACTTAGGAAAATAAAATAATTAAAGTGAATTTAATTAAACATGTGATGGAAGTGTCTTAAGTCACACAGATCAAGCTTTCTTTTAATCTTAGCCATTGATTAAAGATTTAATCTTGGTCGTTGATTTGTTAACGAGAAAAGTATAAAGGAAAGGCTTGGGGTCATTTGTAAGACACACAGAGGCAAAGCACTGAAGCTAAACTGAGATTCTAGGGCAGGGTTGCTAAGAATTCTCAAGTGTTTCAGTTGCAGAGAGGGGAATTTAGACCAAGGGGATGATCTGATCCCAAGGTCTAGAATACATAAGAAGCAGAGAAGAGATCAGGAAAGACAGTGCAGAGGAAGGCGCCAGTAGCAGCAGCAGACGGCAACAGTAGCAAATGGCAGCAGCAGCAAGCGACAACAACAGCAGCAGCAGACGGCAGTAGCAAGGACAACGTGATTGTCAGGAAACACTTGAGGGGTTACACAGAGACCCTTAGGGGCAGCGTAGTGATTGCGTCACCCAGTCTGGGGTAACGCAGTCCCTTCCAGTGACAGTGTTGAGCATTTGGAGGCTAGCCAAGGCTGACGCAGAGCCCAGCAAGGGCTTCAAAGGCTGACGCAGTGTCTTTTAGGGGCAGATCTGGGGTTTCTAGGCCTAGATCTAGCTGAGTTCTGTAAATCCCGTTTGAGGTTGTGGATCAGTCAGTATTTTTGGTCTTAGATCATCCAGGTGTTGCAGATCTTCTTTTATGCCTTGAAACCTTTTGAAGAATGCATCCTTAAATTTCCTCCAACTGATAGCGAGCGTCGTCTTTTTCCACCACATATACCAATTATATGCTTCTCCTTCCACATATTTCATCATCAACTCATCTCACACATCTCTCTCTCATTTGATTGGTTCGACAACCTTGAAGAGGCTTCTCTCTCCTCCACACGTGTGAAACGGGAAGCTGTTATTTTTGGACTGTTTTTAGGGATTTTTCTGGAGCATTGACCGTGGGTCAAACTTGGTTGTTTGACTGCGTTTTTTGCTCGGAAATTCCGATTTTCAAAGGCCGCATTGGAGGGTACAAAAACCGAGGTCAAACGTTGACCTTTGACCACATCATTAATTGGAACATTGACCGCGGCATTGACCGGTTTGACTGGTGCATTGACTGGTTTTTGGGGTGATTTTGACCATGAATGAAGGCTAACTTTGACCGAGATTGACTGAACCTATTTGGAGGATGAAAAGGGTTGGTTTGACCAGCAAAGTCTTTGCTGGCCAGGGCATCCTATTGACTACTGTAACAAACATTTTTCTCTATCTTTGTTGAATAAGAAGAATTATAAATTCTTGTATCTTGTAGTGGTTTGTCTTCTGTTGATCTATTTTATGTTCTATCAGCATTTACTTTCAATGATTATGTGATTGCTAATCTGAAATTGAATCAGGCTAATGAGAAGAAAGATTGAAGTAAACTGCATTGAGCATAGAACATACCATGGTTATCTAAAATTAATAGGAGTAGAAGAACAGAACTATTCTTGGGGCAGCAAAAGCTATGTTATATGACCTAGACTTGCCTAGATTCTTATAGAACACAGCTGTGTATATTCAGAATAGAACCCCTCACTGAGCATTGGGGAAGAAAACACCTGAAGGAGTTTTCACAGAGAGGAAGCCAGAAGTGAGTAACCTCGGATATTCAAAAGTCTGGCATATTGTCATGTTCCAGATGAAAAGCATAGTAAACTGGATCAAACTATAGAAAAGTGGTATCTCGTAGGATATGGTGAAACCTCAAAAGCATACAGAATCTACATTCCTAGTAGCAGGAAAATTGTAGTAAGGCGAGATGCTAAGTTCATGGAAGATAAAGCTTTCAGTTAATCTCGTGAAATGTCAGGAGAGGATCAGTCAGCAGCAGTTCCTTTAGTCCAATAGCAGCAGGGGCAACAGGGAGGACAGGCAGGAGGACAGACACCAAAATCGAGTACCATGACCAGTACTAGCATTTCCAAGGGAGGAGAAGATTCTGGCAGTTCTTAGCAGATGGAACAACAACAACAGGAGGAATTGAGGAGGAATTGAGAGAACCTCCTACCACCAATGGTAAAACCAGTAGGGAGGCATGACAGATACTAAGAGACGCAGAGGAATTCATTGGAGCTCCCAAAATCGAGAAGAGGCAGTGTAGACAACTTGATAGGTACCAAGCATTAGTAGCACAAGTAGAAGAACCCTCCAGTTTTTAGGAAGCCATACAGTACCAAATATGGGTGGATATCATGGTAGAAGAGTACAATTCTATCATGACGAATGATGCCTAGGATGTTGTACCTAGACCTGACGATAGATCAGTTGTAGGATCAAGATGGATCTATAAGATCAAGTACCTTGCAGATGGTAGCGTGGAGAAGTATAAGGCCAGATTTGTGGCAAAGGGTTATGCGCAGAAGGAAGGAATTGACTATGAGGAGACCTTCGCCCCTGTAGCTAGATACACCTCCATCAGATCTGTTATATCCCTAGTAGCTGAGATAGGATGGGAGATTCACCAGATGGATGTCAAGACATCGTTCTTGAATGGGGTGATAGAAGGGGAGGTGTACAGAGAACAACCTGAAGGCTTCGAAACTCATGAGAAAAGAACTCATTATGCAGATTGAAGAAAGCCCTGTATGGGCACAAGCAAACAACCAGAGCTTGGTATGGTGGGATTGATAGCTACTTGCAGCAGTTGGGATTCGTCAAGAATGATGCAGATCCCAATCTCTACTATTTAATCGTGGCGAATGAGCCTCTAATCCTGGCATCATATGTAGATGATATGTTTCTTACAAGGTCATCTAGGCTCATAAAGGACTGCAAGAAGAATCTAGAAGAAGAATTCGACATGAAGGATATGGGGTTGATGCATTATTTTCTAGGGTTGGAAGTATGGCAGAAGATTGGATAAGTCTTCCTAGGACAAGGAAGATACTCTACGGAAATTCTGAAAAGGTTCAGAATGCAGGATTTTTGGTCCATGGCGACGCATATGATCACCAACTAGAAGAAAATAGATGAATCATGGGACAAGGAAGTGGACCCCACCTTGTACAAACAACTCATTGGGTCACTCATGTATCTGGTCAACGCCAGGCCAGACATTTGTTTTGTTGTCAACACCCTTAGTCAATTCATGGTGGAACCAAAAAGGTTACATTGCGCAGCAGCTAGGCACATTCTCAAATATGTGCGCGGAACAGTCGAATATGGGTTGAAATACACCCGAGGAGATGATGTCAGATTGAGTGGGTTCACAGATGCAGATTGGGCAGGAAGTTCAGCAGACCGAAAGAGTACCTCTGGGTACTGTTTTAGTGTCAGATCAGGAATGACCTCTTGGTGCAACAGGAAGCAGAAGTCGGTAGCACTGAGCTCAGCCGAAGCAGAATATATGGCAGCTATCACAGCAACGTGCGAAGCCATATGGCTTAGGAAGCTTCTCGTAAGCCTATTCAGGAAGAGGAAGGAACCGACTAGTGTTTACGGTGACAATCAAAGTTGTAGAATCCAGTATTTCATGATCAGTCAAAACACATAGATATCAGATGTCATTTTATCAGAGACTGTGTTCAGCGTGGGGCAATATAGCTGCAGTATGTTCCCATTAGAGATCAGGTAGCAGACGTACTCACCAAGGCTCTAGGAAGAGCTAAGTTCATTCAATTCAGGGAGCAAATGGGTATGGTTAAGAACCTGTTTCACTAGCAGTTGGGTCCTTGGTTACAGCAGCAACAAATAACAGAGAGTTGCAGTGTAAGAGTAGTTGACAGCATTACGCAGGGTCAGCAGCAGCGCAGTGTTGATGGGCAGCAATGTCAGACATCAGCAGCACAGACGGAGATGTTGCAGAACCAGGGCAGTACTTCAGCTGGATGTATTGGTAGAGCACATTCCTCGTTAAGAGGCAGTGTTGATTTGTGGTAGCATCAGATGTGCTCTAAGTCTCAAAATTTGTAGGGAGGCTTAGGCACATGTATTCCAAAGAACCCAGAAAGCGTTTTGGGAAATTCCACTAAGATCATGTTTTATGAAAATAATTAATTAATTTTAATGGGACCCTAAGTCTAAACTTAGGAAATTAAAATAATTAAAGGATATTAATTAAAATAGAGTGTGAATCTTCTAGAGAAGACGAAGATCAAGTCACAAGTTAATCTTAGCCATTGGTTAACGATTTAATCTCGATCGTAGAAGTCTCAACGAGAAGATTATAAGAAAGACGTGATGGGGCAATTGGAAAATACATGAAGATGGAGAAAGAATCCAAAGATCGAAATTCTTTAGTGAGCAATGCTCAGGGAGAATATCGATCGAGAGGATTCTCGCAAAGAGGGGCAAGGATAATTTCTGGTTGGAGGAGTTTCCTGATCCGGAGAGTGCAAAGCAGAGGATGCAGTAAAGACCACAGAGGGCAGCGCAGAGCCATCTACGCAGGGAATGCGCAGATCTTCTGAGGGAGTTCGATTTTCTGTAGAGAAAATAGTCGGGGTACAGTGCCAGTCACCGGAGAGGGTTTCCGGAGGCCAGAAGGGGCTCATTTCCAGTCAGCAGAGAGATTCAGCGCAGAGATAAAGGGCAGCTTCAGTTGTGACGCAGAGACTGCGCAGAATGATGCAGTCACTGCGCAGAGCAGTTCATCTAGAGCTAAGGTCAGTGTCGAATTCCCGTGGCTGAGTGAGATCTTCTCACGAGATTTTATTGGTCAATTTTCCTTTGTATGATTTGTTAGTTTCGACAATCATAGACTTGTACTCAGAAAATTACTGCATAGTATACAAACCCTCTGCTGTGGCACCAGTTTTCCCACATTGGGTTTTCCCGGGGACATTTGTCCAAAAATAATTGTGTTAATGTGTTTAAACTTTATACTTGTGTTAGTATTTTTACCTGTATTTACTTTCCATAGAATTTTTATTGTGAAGACTGCATTGTACTTTATTTTGGTATTTACTGTAGCACAAGATAAATAATTTGTTCAGTTAAACAAATAGAAGAAATCTAATCAGCTACTGCAATAGGATTCTGGATAGCAGAATTTTCACAAATACAAGCTAAAATTTCGGCCTAATTACAGAAGTAACACGGCATCTTGGTAAGGCCATCTATAGCAGAGGTAACTTTTTATTTGGGCCTCCTAAATTCTTTGATTCAAAGCATATTTGAACTTACTTAGAGTTCTGATCTGTGGCAGAATATTTGAGGGCTGGTTCTAAAGTTTATTTACGTAGATAGCTGGCATATTAGTTTTTCAGTAAAGGTTTTAAATTCCCATTGGAAGATCAATGCCCTAATCAGAATAGTAGGTTGGCAAAACTCATGTGGCAAATCACTGTTTCAATTACTTGTGGAGTTTTCTCAGTCTTAAGGACTATTTAAGGTTTTGCAGAAGGTATTGTAATTCTGAAGCTTGACAGGGACAAGGACAGTGAAAGTAAACCAGTTTTGCAAAGGACATACTCTGATATATTCTTAACTTGAAGGCATATTGCATCAGCATACATCTCTCCAGGTATTCTCTCCAGGTATTTTGAAATTGGTTGATTGATAAAAGAAATTTTGTAACCAGAGAAGGCTATTACTGTTACATCATTTTGCAGCAGTTCAAGAAGTCTGGTTTTGTTTAGCAGTAAGGGTTTCATTGTCATATCATTTTGCAGCAATTGAATAAGTCTGGTTTTGTTTAGCAGTAAGGGTTTCGTTGTCACATCATTTTGCAGCAGTTGAAGAAGTTGGGTTTTGTTTAGCAGTAAGGGTTTCATTGTCACATCATTTTGCAGCAGGCGAAGAAGTCTAGTTTGGTTTAGCAGTAAGGGTTTCATTAAATATCCTTGTAAGTGGGTCATTGTCCCTGGTACAGGAGCCCACAGTTGTTTGTCTATTTTATTATCATATTTAGGGTGGTTGGGTGGTGCAAGGAAGGAGGGTGAAGCCTCCTTCAGGTTGTAGCCTGAAAATACTTCACAATGGCAAGGTAGTGCAAGGGCAACTCGGAGCTTGCAAGGTGTTGAAGCATCCTATCAGTTGTAGCTGATAAAACCAGGGCATTGGAGCGCCCTTCCACTTGGACTTGGTAAACCAGGATGCAAGAGCATCATTTCAAGAGTTGGAGCTACCTAATAAACTTAAATGTTTTTCTAGAGTACTAGGGAGTTGGGGCTTCCCTTTCAGATAGAGATGAAGCATATTTTTGTACCCATAAAAATATTAAAAAAGTGTCTGGTGGTTTTTCTCCCAAAAGGGTTTCCACCTAAAAATATCTTGTGCACTGTTCTTTTGATGTGTTGATGTTTTGCTTATTGTTAATGTTCTAGAAAAATTAATAATTTACTAATTGATAGGAAATATTGATTCACCCCCCTCTCAGTGTTTCCAACATCTACTTCATCAATTTATATCCCAAAAATAGCCGGAGAGAGAGGGCACCCTTGCTCAATCCCGATAGTGCTCCAAAGGAAATATGAGGGGTCATGAGTCATGTGGATATGTTGTGAAACCAGCTCCAAAAATAGAAGAAAAGAGATATCAACACCTTAGAAATAAGCCACTTCGAGGGGGCAACCTCCAATACATTACATGAATGAACAATTCTTGGATGATACAAATTACAAAACCTCTTTTCTATATATAGGATTCCATGGGGCTACAATGTAATCCTAGTGGGGCCACAATGTAATCCTAGCCGACCTAACAATAATAATTTAAGGGCACAATAACAACAATATGGGGGTTACAGGGGTACAATAATAACAATAAGGGGGTTACACTAACAACAATAAGGGACTATACTAGTAATATAGGGACCTAACATGCCCCTCTCCTTCAAAAAAGTGTTGTTCTCAACGCTTGAGTAGCTCTAGGTGCTTCTGTATAAAATTCTCATCCTCCCATGTAGAATCTTCAGTGGGTAAGTTCTTCCACTTGATGAGATACTCTGAAATTGATCGATTCCGTAGCTGTCGAGTTCTTGTTTCCATGACTGCTTTAGATTCCAATATGATTTTTCCTTCCTCATCAAGTTTTGGCAATATTGTTTGAACCGGAAGATTTTCACCTATAACCTTCTTTAAGCATGAAACATGGAAAACTGGATGTACTCGCGAAGAAGCAGGAAGCTCCAATTTGTATGCCATAGTACCAATCTTTTGCAACACTTTGTAAGGACCATAGTACTTTGGCGATAATTTATTATCCTTCTTTTCTTGCTTGAGGGACATTTGTTTGTATGGTTGTAGCCGTAAAAATACCCAATCTCCTACATCAAAACTTCTCTCTGCCCGTTGTTTCATTCGATTTTGTGCCAAATTCAGGTTATCCTTTAAGAGTTGGAGAACTTCTTGCTGATGCTCGATGTGATCTTCCACTGCTTGAACCTTCTAATTTTCTCTTAAAGATGATGTGATGGATGGTGGATGATATCCATAAAGTGCCATAAATGGGGTCATTTTTGTTGCAGTATGGAAGGAAGTGTTATACCACCATTCATTGAGAGGTAACCACTTGACCCATTGTGTTTGTTTATCAGATACAAAACAACGAAGATATCCTTCCAAACATTTATTTACTATCTCAGTTTGACCATCGGATTGAAGATGATAAGATGAGCTATGAGCTAATTGAGTACCCAAACAAGAAAATAACTCTATCCAAAAAGTTCCAGTAAAAATAGGATCTCTGTCACTCACAATAACCCTTGGGTTTCCATGTAGCTTTTGAATTGTGCCCATAAATGTAGTAGCAATTGTACTTGCTTTAAATGGATGAGATAATGCACAAAAGTGTGCATACTTGGAAAGTCTATCAACTACCACCATGATGACACTCTTTCCTTCGGACTTAAGTAAACCTGTGATAAAATCCATTGAAATCTCCTCCCAACGTTGACTTGGAATGGATAAAGGTTGTAGAAGACCCAGGGTCTTAATTGTCTCAACTTTATTCTGCTGGCAAAGTTGCAAACCAAACATTCCGCCACAAACTTATGAATATCAGATTTAAGGCCATTCCAAAAAAATTCTTTCTTCACCCTGTGGTAAGTTTTTGAAAATCCTGAGTGTCCTCCTAAAGGAGAAGTGTGCAATTCCAAAAGAATCTTTTGTTTTAGTTGGGAATTCTTACAAAGATATAAGCAATCTTTGTACCATAAGGAATCATTTTTCCAACTAAATGTATCATATGGACTAGGATCTTGTTGCAACTTTTGAATGAGTGTCCACACTTCTTCGTCCTTCTTCCATTCATCCCTTGCTTCGGTTATCCAATCTGGTTGGATAATAGATATGGCACAAAGCAATGCTTCCACCTCTTCATTATTTCTTGAGAGTGCATCTGCAACAACATTTAGCTTCCCTTTTTTGTAGATTATTTCAAAGGCATAACCCAACATCTTTGTAACCCATTTTCGTTGCTCTTCTTAAGATAGTCTTTGTTCCAAAAAGTGTTTAAGACTATCATGATCATTTTTTACCTTGAAATGTCTTCCCATTAGGTAAGTTCACCATTTCTTTAGTGCATGCAGTATTGCTAACATTTCCTTCTCGTAAATAGCTTTCTGTAAATACTTTCTTTTGATTGGACAACTTTCAAAAGCAATGGGTCTTCCTTCTTGCATTAAAACAACACCAATTCCATTTCCTGAGGCATCACATTCCACAATAAAGGTTTTTGTGAAATCTGGCGTAGCTAAGACCGGTGCTATGCACATTGCTTCTTTAAGATGTTCAAAGGCCTTAGTTGCTTCAGGAGTCCATGAAAATGCATCTTTCTTCAATAATGTTGTTAGAGGTGCTGCTATTCTCCCATAATTCTTAACAAACTTGCGATAATACCCCGTTAACCCGAGAAATCCTCGCAACTGCTTTATGGTTGTGGGAACTTTCCATTCCTTAATGGCTTTAATTTTGTTAGGGTCCACTTTAACACCCTCGTGAGATACAATATGACCCAGACATTCCACCTCTTGTACTCCAAAGAAACATTTGGACTTTTTTGCATATAATTGTTTCTCCTGCAATAGTTTGAGCACCCTGTCAACATGTTCAACATGATCCTTCCAAGACCCGCTGTAGATTAGTATATCATCAAAAAATACTAGCACAAATTTTCTAAGGAAGGGTTTGAAAATGGAATTCATCAACCCTTGAAATGTAGAAGGTGCATTGGTAAGGCCAAAAGGCATGACCAAAATTCATAATGACCCTCATGAGTTCGAAATGCTATTTTTGGAATATCTTCAGTCTTCATTCTAATTTGATGATATCCTGAACGAAGATCCAACTTGTTAAAATAAATTGCTCCATGTAATTCATCCAATAATTCATCAATCACAGGAATGGGAAATTTATCTTTAATGGTGAGCTTATTGAGCTCCCTATAATCCGGACACATTCGCCATGATCCATCCTTCTTGTGTACCAATACCACAGGAGCAGAGAAAGAACTTTGACTAGGTTGAATTATACCCGCCTCTAACATTTCTGCAATCATACGTTCAATTTCGCTCTTTTGGAAGTAAGGATATCTATAAGGCCTGATGTTTGGAGGAGCACTTCCTGGGATCAAATGAATAGCATGATCATGATCACGAATAGGTGGGAGTCCTTTGGGAGTTTCAAACACCTTGGAATGATTGTCCAAGACTTTTTGGAAATCTGAAGAAATAGATGATTTTGATGTTGGAACTTCTAGTGAGCATAATTGTGCAATTACGCCTCGTTGTTCTTTCTTTAGAAGCTTTGTCATGACATTCGAGCTTATTATCTTTCCCGGCTTTCCTGCAATACCCCGTAATTCAACTTCCTTTCCTTCTGAAAAACATTTCAAGAAAAGTTCTTGAAAATTAAGTGCTACCGTCCCCAAAGATTGTAACCAATGTACTCCTAGTACAACATCAGCACCTCCCATAGGAATGGAAAGCGTTGGACTATTCAATACATATTCCCCCATGGTTAGCTTGATATTATGGCATTTTCCAGAGCAATTTATAGTTCCTCCATTTGCAACCATCACTTGACATTCTGGTGCTGGGTATAGGAAACAATTCAATTCCTTGGCTACCTTACAATGAATAAAATTATGGGTACTACCTGAATCAATCAACACTATTACCTTCTTCTTCTTGATATGTCCTTCTATCTTGAGAGTTTGAGGAGTGGTAATTCCTGCCAATGCATTACATGATATGGTCGGACTCATTTCTTCCTCTTATAGGGTTGGTTCGCGGTGTATACCCTCTTCTTTTGAAGATTCTTGTTCATTTTCTTCTTCCTCTTCACAATCTATGTAAAATAATTTCTTCTCAGCACACTTATGACCTTTAGTATATTTGCTATCACAACTGTAGCAAAACCCTTTTGCTCTTTTTTCTTCCAATTGTTGTGGTGTCAACCTTGTAGGTTGTGCACATCTAGGAGTAGCAACACTTCCCTCTTTACAGAAGTGAGTGGTAGGCTTCCTTGTCGCCATAATTTTACATTCAATTTTTCTGGCCAACCTGAAAGCCTTCTCCAATGAATCAAGTTCCAAAATGCGAACTTCATGTTGGATGTTATCCTTTAAAGTACCTATGAAGAGATCAATCCTGTGTTCCTCTGAAATATCAGTTACCCTTATATTCAATTTTTGGAAGTTCTCAATGTGCTCCCCCACTGAACCCTTTTGTTTGAGATTTATCAATTGGCTAAAGAAGGTGTTGCTCTTTGTAACCTCATAATGTGCTATCATTTCCTCCGTAAAAATTGACCAAGTGACAATATTTTTACGGGAGCAAAGCCATCGATACCATACAAATGTATTTTGTTCTAAATGTAAAGTTGCAATGCGTACCTTTTGTGTGTTTTGCACATTATTGAGATCAAAATATTGCTCCGTCTGTAGTATCCATGTTACAGGATCCTTTCCATCAAACTTCCTCATATCCATTTTTGGAATATGGTTGTTCTTCCCTCCAACATTAGAGTTTATGAAATCACGATTAACATTTATTTTGTTCTCATCATGAGTTTCCTCTACTATCCTTTCACCATTAGGAAAAATTTCTTGTGTCAACTTTGCCAAACCTTCTATGTCTACTTTTAGATCATTCTGCATGTTTTCCATGTTGTCTTTCATTTTTTCATCGATCTTAGCTTCCATGTCATCCATCTTAACTTCCATGCCCACTTCTATTCCATCCATCTTAGCTTCCAAACCATTCATCTTAGCTTCCACGCCTTTCTTCAAACCATCCATCTTAGTTTCCACGCCTTTCTTCAAAACTTCCATTTCATTTTTTGTTGCTCTTTACGAGAGTGAAATTTGTTGCACTTGCTCTTGTAATTTTGATATGTCATGTTGCCATTCTTCGTCTTCATGAGTCATAGTAGAGCCTTCTAAAGGCTTAATGGGTGTTGAATTATTTTTAGGGTCCATTTTAGAATTCAATACTGATATCTATTCTACAATATGCCCTTGGAATCAATTCAACTTGATTCTTCAAACAAGAGTTATGCAATTTGGAAAAATAAATAAAAATAAAAACAAAAAATAAAAATACACATTTTACTTGCTTTTGAGGAGCTCGATATTGAAATTGAATTATCTCTATAATTGTGGATCCTCAATATCTGAAATTCAGCCTTGTAGTAGCCCTCTGAAGCTTATTTCAAATGCCACAGGTTTGATCTAATTTGGATTCTTCAAGACAAAGTTATCTCTAATCTCCCACAATGACCCAATTATGGACTGGTTCAGTAGAGTGAACTTGTACGACTTGCCACGTGTCATCGTTTCCTCCTTTTGCTCTGAAATTGATAGACAGCAAACTACACTCCGTGTACTTGCGGCCAATTTTTACAGCATTCCAATCCGATGCTCAGAGAGAGAGCTATGAAGATTTTTCCACGGTCACCTCTTTGAGATGAAATTCAAAAGCCCGAAAAAGCCCTAACTTCCATAGGTCATATCTCCGAAACTATTGCGAACCAAGATCTGAAATTTTGCGATGATGTTCCTCAGGATTTCGACTTCGCACTCTAAAAATTTCAGCTTCTAAACCTTCATAGAAAAAGAGTTATAGCGAAAATGCCACAATGACCTGTTTAGGTTAAATTCAGAAGCCTGCAAAATGACCTAAATTCCACAGATTATATCTCCGAAAATATTGTGAACTAAGCTCTGAAATTTTGCGACGATGTTCCTCAGGATTTTTTCTTCGCACACTAAAAATTTCAGCTTCTGAACCTTCGTAGAAAGAAGTTATAGCGAAAATGTCACAATGACCTGTTTGGAGCAGCGAAACCCTAGACTCCAAAGCTCTGATACTAAATGTTGTGAAACCAGCTCCAAAAATAGAAGAAAAGAGATATCAACGCCTTAGAAATAAGCCACTTCGAGGGGGCAACCTCCAATACATTACATGAATAAACAATTCTTGGATGATACAAATTACAAAATCTCATTTCTATATATAGGAGTCCATGAGGCCACAATGTAATCCGAATCCGAGTGGGGCCACAATGTAATCCTAGCCGACCTAACAATAATAATTTAAGGGCACATTAATAACAATATGGGGGTTACAGGGGTACAATAATAACAATAAGGGGGTTACACTAACAACAATAAGAGACTATACTAGTAATATAGGGACCTAACAAGCGCCCTTCCAGTTGGACTTGGTAAACCAGGATGCAAGAGCATCATTTCAAGAGTTGGAGCTACCTAATAAACTTAAATGTTTTTCTAGAGTACTAGGGAGTTGGGGCTTCCCTTTCAAATAGAGATGAAGCATATTTTTGTACTCATAAAAATATTCGAAGTGTTTGGTGGTTTTTCTCCCAAACGAGTTTCCACCTAAAAATATCTTGTGCACTGTTCTTTTGTTGTGTTGATGTTTTGCTTATTGTTAATGCTCTAGAAAAATTAATAATTTACTAATTGATAGGAAATATTGATTCACCCCCCTCTCAGTATTTCCAACATCTAGCTCATCAATTTATATCCCAAAAATAGCCGGAGAGAGAGGGCACCCTTGCTTAATCCCGATAGTGCTCCAAATGAAATATGAGGGGCCTTGAGTCATGTGGATACTGTTTTCTATCATATTTATGTATAGAGGTCTCAACCAATAGAATACATGTGGCCTTTCGTTGTTTTTATAGTGTTCTTGTAGCCTATGACTAATGAATTCAAAAATAAGGTCCATAACTCCATGCCAATGGTGCAGTTGACCCACAATGCAGAACAAAACATGTCAATGAAGACATGTTTCCCCTCCGTCATCCTAGTTTAGTTAAAGAATATCCTAGTTTGCCATAAAATTTGAATGAAGATGATACCCCTCCAGCTTTAATTAGATAATATGCATCACTTCAGTTGTAACAATCCTAACCCAATTACAATCATGTCTGTTGTACAGGTATCAGGTTCCAACAAATTGAGGATCCAGGTTACATCATATTGTATTTATATTTCAACAAGTGGAACATTAAAGAGACCTGGAGAATAGTTCTATCTCCAAGTAGATAAACAGAAAATGGGTAAAGTAAGATTGCATTTGAAGGCATACTCTGTGGCAAGGAGTCGTTCAAATAACACTTTGACCATGTCCAGCCCTCGTTTAACTCTTAGCAAGTTACGGGAATGGCTACCTCTCGTCCTTACAGAATCAGATATAATGTCGAATTCCACTAATGCCTGCAAAGTGGCAGAAGAATTTGATGCTTCTGTCAATGATTGGACCTGCATCAATTTTCAAAGTTATTCAAATTAATATCTATTAAGTTGTGATGCCATTCCTCAGTATGTTTTTACTTCTATAGATACCAAGAAACATGCATACATGTATTTTTTTCTTCTTGTTCCATCCAGTTTGTTTCCCCCAATTCATAGCAGAGCAGTAAAACATGATAAACATCTTAACTGACCTTTTGTTGTCATATTATAATTCACATGTGACAAAAGAAATGAAGTTATTATGATATACAGTGAACAGAAGTTAATAACTTGGCATTTAGATACCAGAGATTTTCGAGCTCTCTTCAAGTCCTAGAAAATGTACAATCTGATTGAGAACTTTATTATGAGCAGATATTCTATTTTTTAAACAGAATGCAATGTTCTAGAAGCTATGAGTCACATCCTAGAGACAAATACATAAGATGCTTCTTGACTTTTGTCTCTATTATTTAAACAGAATGTAATGCTCTAGAAGCTACAACCAAGAGACAAATGCATAAGATGCTTCTCGACTTTTGGCTGTGTAATTTATTGGAAAAATGTATTCCAAAATTATGCAAGTCCGTTGATTAATTATTAAGAAATATTATCATAGAAATGGCACATGAAAAATGAATGAAAGTCCATAGATTCAGGTATCAAACAACAGCATGGTTCTTCATTTTGATGATTGAAAATGTTCAAACATTTGCCGAAGGGTCAGTTAAGTCAATAAATCAGTCTTCCATACATGCTACATTCTACCTCTATGCCATTGCCCCTTTAACATCCCCAATCATGACTCCTTATACCTGCAAAGGTAGTCCATTGGTATTTCTCCTCCTTGGTGAGCATAAGCTAATAATGAATGTTACCTCTGCAGTTATTAGTAATTACTTATAGTAGAAAAAATCAATCAAACCAAAAAGAGCACAAAACAAACAAAATGTAGAGTTTTTAAGCTTTTCTCGAAGTTTATAAATATATATGAACTATTACCCACCAAAAGTGAGTGACGCCACAGGACAAATTTTTCTCCTACCATCTCTTTTAGCCGGCAGCCGGCAGCCCCTAACAACCACAACTAGCCGATGATAATGTGCCATTCATATCTCTGCCACCTACACCAGTCATATGTTTCATTGCCCATTTGGCAAGAGAGCACGTTGCAAGGTGGGCTTCCGATCAAATGGTACTTTATTCATTTTGCAATCGGGTACTTATGCTTGTTTGTATTTGGGCATTGGCATGGATTCTGGGGTAACCTAGAAAGAAGAGGGGTTCTAACCGTCATCTTGTTCTCTCACCTTAAATGGAGGGTTAATTTTTCATCCTAGTCCAATGGGACCTGTTGCTGCCTAAATCCACACCTAGGCTAACATGGAGAAAATCTTTAACTCAACTTGGTGTAGCCTTGGGGGCAAGTTTTGAGTGGAGCAGTTGTCACTCAAATCTCAACTCCTCCGTCTAGGCTAACTCCTAGCAAAGCCAAGGGGGTCAACCCTATGAGACAAAATATAGTAGGCATGATTAATCTACGTCAAACAGGTTCTAGGAGTTAAATGAAATTATAAGGTACAATTCAGCATTGATAAAATGAATCATAGTGTATACTTCAAAGCATGTAAATGATAAACATAAGCATCATACTCATTCATAAACCATAGATACAATGATGATAAGCAAATGAATGAAGTACTTGACAAGAAGAAGATATGAACAATGAGACCAGTGCCAAAAGAGTGTGCTCAATAGATGCTCAAAATGAAGTACTTGAAAACGTAAAATTCTGAAAGGTAACATACTTGGAAATAAAGTGCCTTGAAAATAAATGACAATTTTCCCAAAAGTACATGACAATTTTCCCAAAAGTAAATAAGCTTTGAAATGTAAAGTGGCAATAAGTAAATGATCAAGTACAAAATACTGGAAATTAAATGTGATGGAGCGTACTTGGTTGATTTTAGATTAAGATTAGATAGTCAGTTGAGATTAAGTTAATTCAATGTGTGCATGCACAACATGCCAAGTGATTGTAAAAATTAAAACTAATCTACGATTAGCTTCCTCTTCAAGCCTTATCCTAGCTAGGCTAAGGTGTAATATTCCTAATTAGCGATAGCTAATTGGAATATTCGATTTTGTTTAGTTTTGTCGTCTATAGTTTATAAATAAATAAAAAATGAGTGGAGAGGGTCTAACTCACTTAAGTGAAATAAAACACCCTCCTAGTAGCACAACTTTGTGACTTAAGGGGGAGCCAAGGGGGCCAAGCACCACGTAGAGAGGAGGCCCACGTTAGCTCTAGAAGCTTCTACGTAGGAGAGGTTGGGCACGTGGCAAGAGATGGAGGCTACGTTGAGGAGATGGCCTTAGGGTTGGAGGAAGGCCAACGTTATAAAAGAGGGAGGAGCCTCTCATTTGATTCATTCTGTTGTTGATGATATTGAGCTAGACGTTTTGTCTTCTTGAGCACGCTGGCTGTTTAGCCTGTCCGCAGCACTTTTTAGTGCATTGAGTGTCTCCGGTCGGAGATCTCGCCCTTAGCCCCGGGGGACTTCGAGTGCCTGCTCGGGCAAGGTTATTTCTTCAGTATTTTGTGAGAGGGTTTGTTGTTTGGGTTTGCTGCGGAGCTGGGCTTTCATAGAGACTGCACAGTCACTAGGAGAGAGGACATAGTCCATTTTGGAGGTGCTCCGGATCAGGATTTCTGCAGGAGATTGAGCCGAGATTTTGAGCAAAGGATCAGCCTTTGCCTGTGGGAGGATTTTGGTGGATTTTGAGGCGGTGTTTCAGTGATTCTCATTTAGCCTCTGCGCAGAGCCTTGGAGGCCAGCGTAATTCCCCAAGGGGGTGTTTTCTGGAGGTTTTCGGGGGTCGGCCATTTTTGATATGGTTTCGGGGTTTTGTCGGGATTGGTGAGTAGAGGAGGATTGCAGATTTTCAGCTCATTCCTGCAAGGGGATCAGCCCCTAGTCTTCAGTTCATTCCAGCAGTAGCAGCTACACGGCAGTTTTCCAGCAGCTAGGACACAGTTCAGAGAGCAGCCATTTCCTGTATATTCTGAGAGTATTTCTTCACTTGCCTTGAGCAAGATTAGGTGCCATCACTCTGATCACCTATTGTACTTCATTATATTTCTCAGATTAATAAAATGGCTTAGCATACCTCTCTATGTTTTTGGATGAGTTGTCGTATTTTCTTTCTCTGCTATTATATGGTCTGTTGCACTGTTATTTTTATATATTCTTGAGCATTCTAGTTCTATACCACTTGGTGTGTTTATCTTTCACTCTTAGACAGAGTCTGGAAAGGGCCAGGTAGCCTTCGGATCTCATCCTCTTTTCAGAGGCGGAATATCCGGTAAATGCCCTCCAAGTCCATCTCTGGTTGGAGTTTGCCGTGTTTTAGAGTTATCCTCGAAACGAGATATTACATAAGGAAAGTTGCAAGGGGATCCTACAGGGGGAAGCTTAGGCTTCAATGAGTACCCCCAAGAGTCCACAAGTCAGCCCGCTTGCAAGGAGGTCCAACACTAAGGGAACAAGCCGAAAGTCTTACTTCTCAAGTCAAGCATTTACTGGTTCCCCCGTCTCAGAATAAGAAGACAGAAGCGGAAGGGTCCCTAATTAATCTACTTCAACGAACAAGTTGTTGGAACTTGTTGGAGGATTATTACTCTTTGCAAAAATGAAATCTAACTAATGAAATTAGATTTTGTAGAAATTTCACCCCCACTCCAGTTTTCAGTTTCACCTTATCACTCCCATTTAGTTAAATGCCCTTTCCCATAGCCATACATTCAAAAATTCTAGAAATGAAATAAATTTCTGAAAACACAAATTTGGAGATTTCACAAGTGCTAGAAATGCATAAATAAAAACATAGGAAAATAGAACAGCCACACACAGAAAATGACACGGTGATTTTTGGTCAATGTGACCCTGGAAAAACCCCCTACAACTCTTGGGGAAAACCAGTTTGAGAGCTCTTCTTTATTTCTGAAAATTCTTTTACAGAGAAACAGAAATTGTAATATTCCTAATTAGCACCGCTAATTGGAATATTTGTTTTTTGTATAGTTTTGCCGCCTATAGTTAATTAATAAATAAAAGTGAGAAAAGGGGGGGGCTAACTCACTTAAATAAAATAAAGTGTTTCCCTAGTAGATGCAACGTTATAACTTAAGGGGGAGCCTTGGGGGTCCACACCACGTATGAGAGGAGGCTCACGTAGCCTCTAGAAGCTTCTGCGCAAGCCCATGAGGAGCACGTGGGAGAGAGAGGGACCACGTAGGGTTTTGAGGAGGGCCAGCGTTATAAAAGGAGGGAGAGCTATCTCATTTGGGCATTATTGATATGTTGATGATATTGTGAGCTAGACTTCTGTCTACTTGAGCACGCCGGTTGTTTAGTCGGTCTGCAGCACTGTTTAGTGCGAACTGAGTGTCTCCGGTCGAAGATCTCGCCCTTGGCCCTGGGGGACTTCGAGTGCCTGCTCGGACAAGGTATTCCTTCAGTTTCAGCAGTTGATTTGCAGGAGATTTTGGTGGACGTTTTGCAGAGAAGCTGGGTCTCATAGAGTGACTGCGCAGTCCAGGAGGGAGGACGCAGTTGGTGTTAGTGCAGCTCTGTTGTGGGGGATTTTCGTGGAGTCCTCAGCGTATTTCAGCTTGGAGGGATTGTCTATTCAGTTGTAGAGTTTTGCAGAGGGATTTGGGGGCCCTTTCCAGCATTCTTCTTGGGCCTCTGCGCTGAGCTTGGGAGAGACAAGTGCTTTCAGAGGAGGGTGTTCCGGGGGTGATTTTCAGAGGTGGTCCGTTTTCAGAGTATGGTTTCTGGGTTTTGTCCCGGGTGGTGAGTTCAGGGGACCGCCGATTTTCGATTATCTTGCCGAGGGATCAACCCTTGGGCCTTCGTTCATTCCACATGGAGACCAAAATTACTGCGCTTTCTTTCCAAATCCATGGGATGCGTCTTTTATAGCAAATGTATTTCCTGTTTTTCTGAGAGGGTACTTCACTTGCTTTGTGCAAGGATAGGTGCATTTATTCTGATTATCCATTGTATCTCATTATATTCTCGGATTAATAAAATGGCTTAGCATTCCCGGCATTTTCATGTGTATTTGCTTTATGTTCTATTTCCGGCATTTTCTATATTGTCGTATGCTTGTATTGTTGTCTATTTCCCATTCGAGATATTACAGTGGTATCAAAGCATAGATCTGGCTCACCCCCGTAGGTCTATGACATAGGGAAAGAGATCACATGTAGATTTGTCGGAATTTTGGGAGAGCAATACCAGTATAAAGACTAAAAACGTAAATTAAAAAGGGGCTAAAGATAAGGACAATTTTTGAAGGTTGGAATTAGAAGAAACGTTTCTCGGGTTTTTCCGGTTTTTTGCAAGGATCACCTTCCCAAATTCCTGGAATTTTCTGAGTAGTCTTCAGTGGGTAAATCGGAGGTCGGAGTTAAGCAGCAGTATGGTTTTGCAGCAGCCGTGCAGTTTCTGAGGAGCCTATAGACACATAGCAGAAAGAGTTGATGGCAGGTGATGATGATGAGAGGAGATTTATAGAGGCGCTCCTCCAACACATGCAGGAAGTGTCACAGAGACTCACTACGCTGGAGGTTAGGCAGTGGGAAACCCCAAGGGGTTTTCAGATTGGTGAGGGATCAGGCACATCCCACCATTTGCTGGAGCATGATGCCACTCAGCATATGGCATCACATACACCCACACCTCCTACCATGCCCACTTTTCTGGATGAAGACATAGGGGCAGCAGCACAGCGAGAGCCGGAGCCGGGCCACATGGGTGACTATTTTGCAGAGTACCAGGCATACGGCCAGGAGTTCATGGAGGCTCTCTCGTTCAGAGACTTTGTTCAGCTCCGACGTGATAGTAGACCTCACAACTTTCACAGAGGGAACAGGCGCTCACATGATGGGGGCGATAGCCATAGTGGGATGGGGATTCCATCTACCGACATTTGACGGTCATCCGTGCGCCGAGAAAAAGCTTGGGTGGACAAGTTGGATACCTCTTCTTGGCTGCCTCGAATTTAGCATTTGAGAGGGAAACCATTAATGTGGTTACCTTGGCATCTGAGGATGAGGGGAAATTGGGTGGTTGCGTGGTGGAGTCCGAGGTTACACCTAGTGTGACACAGGATTCACCCCCATTGGAGACCTCCTTGGCCATGTCGGTTGATGCGGTAATGGAGAAGGTAGAGCCTACCTCAGTAGAGCCATCCATTGAGGTGATGACCGGAGTCGCGACCGAGTCTTCAGGTGGTAGCAGCACACAGAGGGGTGCAGTGTCAGGAGAAGTATCCACCTTCGATGAGGCACTAGCAGATACAGAGGTATCGGATGATGGTCGCAGACACGCAGATTACCTGCCTTGATCGGACTTTCCACTTTTGAGAGAGAAGGGCGTCAAGACGAGGCTATTTTGTTGTGACCTGTGGAGCTGAGTGGTATGAAAGTGACTCGTGCCAAGTTGGTGGCCAAGTTGGTCCGCATTGGGGAACGACTGGATTCCCTGATGGTACAATTAGAGGGCACGTTGGAGCGTCAGATCATTCCCCTTCGAGCATGCATGGATGGGACTAGTAGTGTTGTTGGGTCATCTCTTCCGGTTGGAGAGAGAGTGCGCAGCCACCTAGTCGCATCTCACTTCTTGAGAGGACATAGCGTAGCGTAGTGACCATCGCAGTTGCACACATGGTTAAACATCCACATGTTGAGGTTGGGATGGAGAGAGATTTTGAGTTGGTACCCCGTGAGTGGCTATGGAGATGGTGATGGATCCGAGTGTAGCCCAAGCAGAGAGTTTCTAAGCGGGGATTAGCATCCCTGGGGACAAGTATTAGGATCTGTGTGACCACCTATCATTTCCCAGGCGGTGTTGGCTGCTCCGTGTTCCTGAGGGCATGGGGCTGTCACAAGAGAGCATGTGCATGCGCTAGGGAGTTGGGTCGTGCTCCATGGCCAAATCAGCTTTGCGGGGCGGTACCCCAGGTATTTTTGCAAGGACACTCGACAATGGGGATCGCCCCGGTGGTCAACATACCTCGCGTAGAGTTTGCTTCGAGGAAGTGTACCGGGGCAGGCCACTAGATGGCACCTTGTATGGGGCCAAGGATTCTTCACCTTTGTGTGGGGCACAGAGGACGCAGCGGAGCCAAGCAGTGGTGGTAACACTACTGACCCATAGGGAGATTCACTTCTCGGACCCCTCGAGGAGGATTTACAGTGATGATCCATTTGTTGGCGGGTATAGTGATGCGACGGTGGACATGACGATACCGATTGGTGGTAGTCCGATATGTAGAGACACAGCTCTAGGACATCACATCCATGGATGTGTGGGAGCCTCTAGCAGTGATCAGTCGACTACTGGTAGACATGGAGCTACATGGTGGTGTACCGTAGTGTGTGGGACTGCATTGTGGAGTAGGAGTGCCCTACATCACATTGAGAGCACACGGGGAGTGACAGATTCCTGGACACAGTCAGGGCACGAGACGGTACAGGGTGGTACAGCAGTAGCATGGGGTATCCAACAGTATTCAGGGGTATGCCTTAGTGTGCAGTGGCATGTTGAGGAGTACATGGATGACCGGTGGCTTGCGAGGGCGTACGGCGCAGCACAGCAGGGTCTTAGAGTATTGCATCCGGGGAGACTCACAGACAGGGACACTGGGCTTACCTTTGGGGGTATTTCACCCAGGATCGATGAGGAGACAGAGGAGCGATACTTGATGGTATCTGTGGGGACTCACACATCTGACACTCTTCGACATCACTCATGGGCACAACTGATTTTGTTGTTGTCCTTTGGCACTTTGAGCATGAGCAGCAGGGTCCGTGAGGCACACCCAAGATATTTGGATGGCCCTCAGCACACTAGGCGAGAGACTTCTCAGCAGTGGCACTGGGTCAGTACGCTAGTTGACAGCCACAGTTTAGGGGATGAGATGATCCTCTGCAGTGGTGGCACATTAGTCATTGCTGAGCCTACGCTTGGGGAGCGGGTCATGAGGGAGACATGCATCATTCTTCCCTCAGGGCATGTTGAGATCATGCATGAGCAGAGGATACTGGGTTCAGTAGAGATAGCATTCCAGCATGCGTCTAGACTCCAGACATTGTATCGACACTTCATCAAGAGGGTGGATGGCATATTCACTGCAGATGAGGTGGTGGAGGTAGAACAGGAGGGCCTTTCTCCTGTATGCCAGAGTGAGGACTCTTCTTCATATGAGTCCATAGGATCGATTGAGGTCGCTTCTGGGGAGCGAGAGCAGTCACACAGAGATGGAGACAGTAGACCAGAGTTGCATTCCAGTATACAGGGTGAGCAATCAGGGGACTCTATGGGAGATGCCCTAGGCAATGAGACACTTGTGACGATCCAGTCGGAGCTATATGTGATGGAGCCTGTGTCAGTAGAGGAGGATGCTATGCACATCATGCATGATGGTCCTTTGAGGGAGAGCCAGATGGAGGCTCACATCGAGTCGGTGATGGATATGCGGCTAACCGCGGGGTCAGCCATTGAGGAGGAGCAGTCAGATGCATTGACACTGAGTACAATGACGACAGTTGCAGATCCATATCCTCTAGAGATGTTGGAGGTTGATGGGATTGTTATGCAGGGGGCTAGTAGACAGCAGGAGCTGTTGGATATGGTGGAGCATTCATCTTTTGGTCAACACATTGATGAGATACAGATAGATGTACATACAGTCGGTCGAGCTGCAGTACTTTCAGTGAGTAGTACTCTCCAGGAGTACATCGATGGAGCTTGCGGCATATCTTGCCCACTTTGGCCCATTATAGAGAGAGGGGTTTCCTTCTACAGGCAGCTCTCATTGGTAGACAGGGCAGAGCAGTGGGAGTTGGTTACAGGTTGGCGGCAACACTTCAGGCGTGTTCCATATGCCGTTGTTATTGCTACATCGGATTCTTCTTCCAGGATGGACTGGCGGGAGATCATGAGTTGGTACCCTCTAGATAGTACGGTATTCTTCGTAGGGAGCACAGTCGAGCAGGGGCCCTCGGACATAACAGAAGTTATAGATTCCAGCTGGCAAGGTGGCACAGGACATCATTTCTTTAGCACTCCATCCCGATTTCAGGAGAGCAGGATCAGCATGGGATTGAGTTACAACTTGGATTGGAGAGAGGTGATGAGTTGGTATGCAGTTGGAGGGGTAGCATATGCAGCTACAGGTACAGCGCAGCAGGAGCCCGGGAGCATTGATGCTTGTTGGTGGTCTT
The DNA here is from genome assembly GCA_034641835.2 of Pinus albicaulis. Lineage (NCBI taxonomy): Eukaryota > Viridiplantae > Streptophyta > Pinopsida > Pinales > Pinaceae > Pinus > Pinus albicaulis. The sequence goes on from CM076583.1 coordinate 1,102,773,902, forward strand.
CACCTCTTAGAGCATTGGTCATAGCTAGAGGCAGTGCACAGTCTGAGCCGTGGGACTGGTGCGATTATTGGCCATGGTGGCGATGGGATCCGGGAGGATTATTGGTTGGTTGGTACTGTGAGCGGTCACTTTGGGATCTTGGCATTGAGATATCCCTTCGTATCAGGGTGATGCAGAGGTCAGAGAGGTTTCAGTGGGACCCAGGCACATTTTGCAGTATCGGTGGGGAGCATCAGCTAGAGAGTAGGCTTGTTCAAGCGTTGCTTGAGGACAAGCAATTTTTGCCGGATGAGGATGCCACTTGGGAGAGCGAGCAGATTTTACAGCATCCATCACTTCAGTTGCTTGAGGACAAGCAACATTTTGTCGGGGGAGACTGTAATATTCCTAATTAGCACCGCTAATTGGAATATTTGATTTTTGTATAGTTTTGCCGCCTATAGTTAATTAATAAATAAAAGTGAGAAAAGGGGGGTGCTAACTCACTTAAATAAAATAAAGTGTTTCCCTAGTAGATGCAACGTTATAACTTAAGGGGGAGCCTTGGGGGTCCACACCACATATGAGAGGAGGCTCACGTAGCCTCTAGAAGCTTCTGCACAGGCCCATGAGGAGCACGTGGGAGAGAGAGGGACCACGTAGGGTTTTGAGGAGGGCCAGCGTTATAAAAGGAGGGAGAGCTATCTCATTTAGGCATTATTGATATGTTGATGATATTGTGAGCTAGACTTCTGTCTACTTGAGCACGCCGGTTGTTTAGTCGGTCTGCAGCACTGTTTAGTGCGACTGAGTGTCTCCGGTCGGAGATCTCGCCCTTGGCCCCGGGGGACTTCGAGTGCCTCCTCGGGCAAGGTATTCCTTCAGTTTCAGCAGTTGATTTGCAGGAGATTTTGGTGGACGTTTTGCAGAGGAGCTGCCCCTTGAGGTATTGCGATCCGGGAGGAGGGCCTTGTGATTGGTGTTAATCTTATTTCTGTTGTGAGATTTTCGTGAGTCTCGTGACTGTTGACTTGGAGGGATTGTTTATTTCGATTGGAGGATTTTGCGAGAGGATTTGTGGCCCTTTTCCGGCATTCTTCTTGGGCCTCTGCTTATTTGTGCTTGGGAGAAACGGGCGTTTTTCTAGGAGGAGGGTTTGCAGGGGTGATTTTCGGAGGTGGTGTTTATATAGTTTCAGGTTTTTGTCAGGGGTGGTGAGTTAGGGTGATGCCGATTTTCAGCTCATTCGGCAAAGAGATCAGCCTAAACTTGATGCATTCCGATGCATGAGTAGTGGCAGGTTTCTTCCAGTCGTTATGCGGTTCTTGTAACGACCATTTCTTTGTTTTTGAGAGGGTTCTTCACTTGCCTTGAGCAAGGATAGGTGCATTTATTCTGATTATCCATTGTATCTCATTATATTCTCAGATTAATAAAATGGCTTAGCATTTCCGGCATTTTTATGTGTATTTGCTTTATGTTCTATTTTCGGCATTTCCTATTTTGTCATATGCTTGTATTGCTGTCTATTTCCCTTTCGGGATATTACAGAAATACACAATAAAATTCCAGCAACCATAAATTTACTTATCTCGTTTTCCGTGCCTGACCTCCACCTCAGAAAATGTGCCAACAGCAAAACAGAATTTTTACAGCATTAAATGTTGTACAGACAACCTTCAAAACTGTGTCGGAACAGTTGTATGGACTGCATGGAAATGCGTGCCAAAAACAACAGTACGAATTGCCTCGAAATGCGTGCAAGAACAGTGCTAAACACTGCCTCGATTTCTGTGTTGAAACCCAATAGTATGGCCCTCGAAATTCGTGCCTAAAAATGCTGCAATAAATGTTGTACATTCTCTCCTCGATTTTTGTGCCAAGTTGCCTTGAAAACCATGCCTCTATCTTGCTATATGGACTGCTGAAATAATGCCTTGGGATACGTGCCAAGGTTTGTTGCTCTCCTTCTCTGCTCAGACAATCACCTTTGCTCTCTTTCTCTTTTTCTCTCAATCTACTCATGAAAGACGAATTGACCTTTTCTCTTATTTTCTCCTTTTACCTTAACCCTAAGTGACTTTTGGGGAATCCCTAAATCCAATGGCTGAGATAGCTTTAGATCAAGGGTTGAGAATAAATGTGCATTTAATTCTTACTTTCTATTTTTTAATTCACCCCACTTAAATAAAAGCCCGCTTAGCCTTTTATTTCCATAGTCACTTTTTCACTTTCTAATTTTTCATTGACTTTAATAAAGCCACTTTAAAATTAGATTGTAACTTTACCACTTATAAAGTCACTTTAAAATTAGATTTGACTTTACCACTTATAAAGTCACTTTAGGAGAAAAGTACAAATACATTTGGACACTTTTCCCTAGGCCAAAGATCAAAGCCTTAGGGAAGCACTTGTCCTCTGGTACCCAAATTTTAATAAATTTAATCTAAACTAGATCGCAATTAGATTGTTGAAATGAAAGAGAAACTAAGCTAGATTGCATGAAATGAAGGAAACCAAAATAAATGCAACCAACTCTAACGTTGTGATGTCATTATGTACTCTAAGTTAATTTTAAAATGAATGAATGAATGATATTTTAACGTCCACGAGACTAAAAATAGTCTATGGGACTACCATCCTCCTTGTTTTCTTTTTTTGCCTTCTGTAGTTCAACCCTTTTCTTACTCAAATTGATGATGAGCTGACCCAACCTTCTAATAGTTCCCTCACTAAAAAGACAATGCCATGGAATTGATGGTAACATACTAAGGTAACTGTCCCTGATGTCTCTGAAAGCATCACATTCCAAAATGAAATGCTTTTCTGATTCCACTGCCCTAGAAGAGCAAAAAGTACACACCCTTTCTTCCCAAACTTCTTTAGGTCTCTTCCACTGTCCCGCTTCACACCGAAGATGATGTGAGTTAGTTCTTAATTGAGCAATAAGAATCTTTGCTCTCCACAGAATGCTAGCTCCAATGTACTCTTTTTATTGGAGATCACAAGTGGGGTTGAATTCCTTAACATAGGACTTCTTCTTTCTACCCAACCTTTTTCCCCATACACCCTTACGGAACTTCTCCAGCACAAAATTCTTTAACTCCTTGCTATTTGTGGGACATGCAATAAGGTAAATATTCCATTTTTGCATCAATTTGTTGTATTGTCTCATCCATGATTTCTTTCTTTCACTCATCCTTTCATTGAAGATAACTTTCGGCCATCTACCTCCTCTCATTTGCTCAATTATTTTTATATACCTTATAAGACGCACCATAGCAATTGCTTTGGAGTGTAAAAACTCTGGTAAACTTTGGAGTGTAAAAACTCTGGTAAACTTGAATAAGTATATATTATTAATGATGATAGATAAGAGATGATTACAATGGGGAATCACCGAGGCTTTAAATATAGCCTCATGGTGTCCCTTAGTGAAGAGGCATGATCTTTGATCATGCCCTTTTACTTAATAAAACCTAATATAACTATACTTAACTAATAATTAATAAAAAATATACATAACATTGCCCCTCTCTTAAGATGCTTTGTCCTCAAAGCATACGTAACAATGGGTGTTGCTGGCGAAACGCTTCAGACTCCCAAGATGCTTCTTCAATGGGCAAGTCCTTCCACTTGATTAAATATTCGGTAATAACACGAGAGCGCAGCTTCTTATCACGGGTAGATAGGATACCTTCGGGCTCTAGAACGAGCTTGCCTTCATCATCCAAAATGGGAAGTGTTGTTTGGGGCAACTGATGGTTACCCAACGCCTTTTTTAAGCAGGACACATGGAAAACATTATGAACACGACTGGTATCGGGAAGGCTCAACCCATAAGCGACTTCACTGATCTTTTTAATAATTTGATACGGACCATAAAACTTTGGAGCTAATTTATTTTTCCTTTTTGTTTAAGGGACAACTGCTTGTATGGTTGAAGCTTGACAAACACCCAGTCTCCAACTTCAAATGATCTCTCAGTGCGATTACGGTCAGCCTGTTGCTTCATACGATTCTGTGCAACACTCAAATTTTATTTTAGAATTTCGACGACCTTTTGGTGTTCTTCTAGTTGATTTTTTACTGCTGGCAAATTAGTTTGAACTGAAGCAAAATCTTTCCACTTCGGAGGCTCATATCCATATAGAGCCTGGAACGGAGTCATTTTTGTCGATGTATGGTAAGTAGAATTATACCACCATTCGGCAAGATGCAACCATTGGACCCACTTATTTTGTTTCTCCGTAGCATAACATCGTAGGTAAGCTTCCAAACATTTATTAACAACCTCTGTTTGTCCATCTGTTTGAGGGTGATAAGCCGAGCTCATGTTGAGGTAGGTTCCAACATGGTTGAACAATTCCTTCCAAAAGTTTCCTTTAAATTTGGCATCCCTGTCACTGACAATAACTTTCGGAAAGCCGTGTAGTTTATAAATATGTTTGCAGAATATCTCTGCAATTTGCTTTGCAGAGTCTGTTTTTTTAATAGCGATAAAGTGAGCATACTTAGTGAGTCTATCTACTACAACTAAGATCTTATCCTTTCCCTCCGATACAGGTAAGCCTTCAATAAAATCCATTGATATTTCTTCCCATTTCTGAGCCGGAATATTTAAGGGATGAAGTAAGCCAGGTGTCATAATATTTTCAGTTTTATTTCTTTGACACTTGTCACATTCTGCAACATATTTTTGAATATCGTGACTCATACCCTTCCAGAAAAATGACTGACGTGCATTGTAGTAGGTTTTGAAATATCCTACATGTCCCGATGACATGGAATCATGTGATTCCCTGAGTATTTTTTATATAAACTTGGATTTGGAGTTTAGATAAATTCTCCCTTTGTACCATAAGATATCGTTCTTCCATTCAAATTTTGAATTCCCTGGGAGATTATTGATTATAGCCAACATGTCCGGATCTTTGGCGTACTCACTTCTAATCTCATTAAGCCATTCAGGCACAACAATTGAAACTGCAAGTAATGTTGTTTCCTCATCTTTTCTAGACAAGGCATCCGCTACTACATTGTCCTTTCCTTTCTTGTGTAATATCTCCATGTCAAAAGCGGCAATCTTCTCGATCCATTTTTGTTGTTCTTCAGAGAGTGTTTTTTGCTGAAGGAGATACTGAAGACTGTTATGATCGGTTCGGATGGAAAATTTACTCCCTAACAGATATTATCTCCATTTGGCCAATGCATGCATAATTGTGAGCATTTCCTTACTGTATGTGGACTTGAGACGCTCACGTTTATTTAGTTTTCTGCTTTCAAAAGCAATAGGGTGCCCCTCTTGCATTAATACTGCACCAATACCGAATCCAGAGGCATCACATTCAATGATAAATGGTTTAGAAAAGTCAGGAGTTGCCAATACTGGTGCATTAGCCATTACTTCCTTCAAATCTTCAAAACATTTCCCTGCTTCTTCATTCCATTGAAACGAATTTTTCTTTAAAAGATTTGTAAGAGGTGCAGTTCGATGCGCATAATCTTTAATAAATCTTCGATAATATCCCGTTAATCCTAAAAATCCTCTGAGCTTGGATATGTTCACTGGTTTATTCCATTCCTTTATAGCCTTAATCTTAGAAGGATCCACTTTTACTCCTTCATGGGATATTAGGTGTCCCAGATATTCAACTTCTTCTTTTCCAAAGGTGCATTTGGATTTTTTTGCATAAAATTGATGGTCTTCTAGTAACGTGAGAATTTTATCCAAGTGTTGCAAATGCTCCCTCCAGGTTTTACTATAAATCAAAATATCATCAAAAAATACTAGTACAACTTTCCTAAGATATGGACGAAATAACTCGTTCATAGTGGCTTGGAACGTAGCTGATGCATTTGTTAACCCAAAGGGCATTACTTTAAATTCATAATGACCTTCATGTGTTTGAAATGCAGTTTTTGGTATATCCTCCAATCTAATTCGGATCTGGTAATAACCTGACCTTAAATCTAATTTAGAGAAATATTTTGCGCCTGGAGTTCATCCAACATTTCATCGATAAAGGGAATTGGAAACTTATTTTTAATTGTTATCTTATTTAATCCTCTATAGTCAATGCATAGCCGAAACGATCCGTCTTGTTTTCTTACCAATATAACTGGGGCAGCATACGGACTCTTACTTTTTGAAATGACCCCACATTTTAAAAGGTCTTGGATTATCTTCTCAATTTTCGTTTTATGGTGATGTGGGTAGCGATAAGGCTTGATGTTAACGGGGTCTGATCCTGCCTTGACTTCTATTGTATGTTCGATTTCCCTATGAGGAGGCATCTTCATTGGTAGATCTTGAAATACCTTTTCATGTTTCTGAACTAGTGCTTGTACCTCCTGTGATTCTTCATGGTTGACTTTTGTAGATAACATCTCTAAATGATGACATTCGACTATATAGGCTGGCGCTCCCTTTCGGATCATCTTCATCATCTGGGATGATGATACGATTTGATTTTCTGGGGCTTGGAATCCAAATAACTTGTGCTTCCGCCATTCCCACTTAAAGCTTATAAACTGCTTCCGATGGTTGGCCGAATAAGTACCCAAGGTTTGTAACCACTGAATTCCTAAGACCACATCTACTCCTCCGAGTGGTACGACATAGAATGGAGATTCTAAACTAAAGTCTTTAATCTGCAATTTGACTTTATGGCATTTTCCTACCTGTTCAATCTTCTTACCATCGGCCACCATTACCTTCATATTAGGCATGGGAAAGGTAAAGAGGTTGAGTCTTTTGGCCATGGTTGAATCTAGAAAATTGTGCGTGCTGCCTGTGTCTATGAGAACCATTACGTTGTTTTTCTTAATATGTCCCCTTAATTTTAGTGTTTGAGGTTGTCATATACCTGTCATGGCTGATAATGACACTTGCGGAGTGCTGTCATCATCTACTTCTGGGGAGAATTCTAGGGTATCTTCTATCCCTTCTACGTCTGAATCATCATTGTTAGAATCATTAGTTGCTTCACAATTATACAGATTTTTTTCTTTCCCATTAGCACATCTGTGCTTAGGGTCCCATTTTTCGCCACAACGTTTGCATTTGCCTTCCTTCATTCTTTGTATTTCCAAGTTAGATTTGTCTCCTTCGCAAAGGCGTGGTGGAACATATTTCATGTTATCTTCTTTTGTAGATTGAGGAAACCGTCGTCTCGAATATACTTTTTCTGGTTTTGATAATCTTTCAAATTTCTTTTCAGCAGCTTTTGCTTTTTGCCTTGCTACTTCTACGGACGTAATTTCATGTAGTTCTAGCTCTTCCTGTATGTGGATTTTAAGTCCTGAGATGTAAGACTAGATTAGACGAGATTCCGACAATCCTGGTACTCGTGTTGCCAAGGTCTCCCATTCTCGAGTGTACTCATCCACATCTCCTTTTTGGCGTAATTTGATAAAGGTTGAAAAAAACTTTTCTTCTTTTATGCCTTGAAACCTTTTGAAGAACGCATTCTTAAATTTCCTCCAACTGATAGCGAGCGTCGTTTTTTTCCACCACATATACCAATTATATGCTTCTCCTTCCATTTTCATGGAAGCATGTTTAATTTTTTCGTCATCACTAGTAATGTCATAAATCTCAAAATATTCTTCTGCTGTATTAAGCCATGCAACGCTATTTTTTTCATTACCATCAAATTTGGGTAGGTCGATCTTGGCTTTGCGCTGATATGCTAATGGTGGAACAAGAAGGGGATATTGATTAGCGAATGCATTCCAGAGCTGCTTGTTTTGAAAATATGCATTACTATCTTCTTGATGATGTGGGGAATCGGTTTTCTCCTGATGCTCTTTCGAGTTCCCTGAATCTGCGGAATTGTTTTGTTGATTTTGTTCCCTGTTAGGAGATATTGGGGATTGTGTCTGACTTAACATATCTATTTTATCATTTAGCTTATTAAAGAGTTCTGTCATATTGTTCATTGCTTCGCTCTGCTTTTCTGTGGCCTCGTGATGATTTAGCCACATTTGTCTTTCTATGCGATTTGTCGTATCATGAACCTTTTTGATGTCGTTGGAATGTCCTGCAACTGTACCTTCAAGATCGATTAATCTTTTTCCAAATTCTTCGGAATTATTAGTGATCTGTTTCTCGAGATCCACCAATTTTTTCTGAAATTCGGCCATTGACATTGATGAAGACATTGAACGTGTATGAGGTGGGGAATATTTTTCTGCCAGTTTCTCCTCTTTTTTTTTTTCTTTTTTTTTTTAAATAATAATTATTATTATTTTTTTAAAATAATTTATATAATTATTATATATATATATATATATATATATATATATAATTATTGATTTAAAAATTATATAATATACAAATCAATTATATAATTATTAACAATAATAATTTTTATTATTTTATTTTTTTTAAATCTAATTTTTATATAAAAATTAATTAAAATTAAAATTTATATAAAAATTAAATTTGTTTATATATATATTATAATCTTTTAACTATGACTATAATAAGTCAAACCATTCGTTTAACCAAAACGTATACCCTATCGAACGAAGACGTCTTATCAGATCGGTTTTATGTTTAACGTGATTGTAGTTGACTGCCCAGATTCAGATAAGAACACGTTTCCACTGCTTACGAACAGTCCACGCTAAACCAGAGAAGTTGCCACGATGCCCGGCTTACGAACAGTCATCCGTTCACGTCACACTCGTTTTAAAAAACTCGATGGCTTAATCGGACAGTCGGACACCGGCTATGAGGTCGAGTTATAGAATCGGGCTCGGACGACAGCTGGGGAATCAGGATCGGTTAAGCAGTTGGTGCACGGGGCAGCGGAATGAAAAGCGTTGACGGTGGTAGGGCTCGGACGGAATGGGAAATGTGACGGCTATTTGGGGTACAGTCAACAGTGCAGAAGAACCTCAGTAACCCTCAGCAATCAAAATGCTACAGCACGGAACTGGCCGAAATAATGTCTATGCAGAGCTCGGCCGATTCACATAAAAGCAAAAGTATAAACGCCACCGCCAACCACAATCTCTGGCACTCGATATGGCGAGATTTTCAAGGGAAAGTTTGTTGAAGTCTTTAAAAGGTCAAAATAATAATTTCGCTGTAGAGGTTTGACACCTAATCTTCGATCAAAACTGCAAAAACGCCTGCAACACTGAAGCCAATTGCAAAAAACGAAAACAAAGAATGAAGTTTTTCTTGTTTTTTTTTTCCTGAACTGCTTCAAAGATTTACCGATTGGGTTCACAAAATGACTCCCGAGAGGCCCTCTGTGAGTATTAGCCAAAGAAATTTGACTGTTTTCGGACAGTTTGCCAGTTCAGACCCAGGTGAGTGTTTGGGATTGAAAGTGGATTCGGATGGAAAGGAATGTGAGGGGGTTAAGTGGGTTGTAAAAAAAATTATTTATTATTTTTTTACGTGTGGGAATCAGTTTGGTGAGCGTAGGGGAAATTGTGTGCAATTCTGCACTTGTTTTAAAAAAAAAAAATTCTGAAATTTCCTTCGAAATTCTTTAACCTGATGATCACACAGATCCAGAAGAGCGATGGCTCCGATACCAATGGAGTGTAAAAACTCTGGTAAACTTGAATAAGTATATATTATTAATGATGATAGATAAGAGATGATTACAATGGGGAATCACCGAGGCTTTAAATATAGCCTCATGGTGTCCCTTGGTGAAGAGGCATGATCTTTGATCGTGCCCTTTTACTTAATAAAACCTAATATAACTATACTTAACTAATAATTAATAAAAAATATACATAACATGCTTCAATGGGAGCTACTACCGTTTCACTCAACATTATCTCATAAGGAACTGAACTTTTTATTTTGAACTTGCTCATGATCAAGCGTTTTTGAATTTTTTCAATTTGTTTCCATTTTGAAATAGGGATGTTGCTAGCCCACAATTCACACCCATATAATATCACTAGACAAACTAGGAGTCCAAAAAGCACTTAATCGTGTTCCAATCCCATAACTTTGCCTCTCTACGTCCGTTTTGAAGTGCATATAATGCTTTCCACCCTCCTAAAATTATTTTCTTTCTGCAATCCTCCCAATTAAGCTTGTTGTTGAAATCGATCCCGAGGTACTTGTATTCATTTACTTCTTCAAGAATATTGCCTTCAAAAAAGAACGTATGTTGTCTTTGCTTCCTTTTATTAGAGAAAATCGTTATGTTGGTCTTATTGGTATTGACTTGCATCCCCACTACTTTACAGAAATGCTCAAGGGCATATAGGTGCATCTACAATCCATGGGCCGATTTAGCAACCAGTATCATCGACATATAGAAGAAGCTTTATCACAAACTCCCCCAATCGAACACCATCCCCACCTTGCAAGTTTAGCCACTCTTCCAATTTGTCAATATATAAACCAAAAAGGGTAGGGGATAAAGGGCAACCTTGCTTGGCTCCGATGTCACTTCTAAAACTTTCTAAAATGCCTGCTGAAGCTCTAATTTTAACTTTCACCTCTTCATAAAGCCTATGGACAGAAGCTCTATATTGTATAGGAATTTCAAGTTCTTCCATTCTATGCCACAGCTTATCTCTAGGGACCGTGTCAAATGCCTTTTTGAAGTCAAAAAAGCAGCAAAACACTTGTTTCCCCAAACCTTTTCAACAATTTTTCTCAGCGTGATACCATGATCTACTGTATAATGCTTCGGCCTAAAACCCACTTGTCCTTTTGCCCTCTTTTCTTTTATTTTGCCCACTTACTGATTCTATTTTCTACCATGCCGCTGAAAAGCTTTGCAAACAAAGGATTGATCATAATGGCTCTATAGTTGGCAAGATTATTAATGTCTTCACTTTTAAAAAGGGGTATTGATAGACTAGTTGTCCAATCCCTTGGGAACCCTTTTTGAATGACGTTGTTGAATATTTCCATGATGTGCGGTGCCAATATGTTCATTCCCCACTTTAGATATTTTGCTTGAAGTTCAAACAAGTCCTTTGCCTTCCCTATTTTCAACTTTTTAATTCCTACCTCCACCTCCTGTACTTTGAAAAGCTTTGTAGTTGTGTTGATCCTGGGAGGAGGCTCAACCTCTAATTATTTTTCATAGAGTTGTCTTGCATAGTCAAACCACTGATTGATTGTAATATTCTTTTCAAATTGCTTCTTCCTTGGTTGAAGTTCCTGCTAAAAAAGTTTTGGGTTATTCTTGCCTAGATATATCAACTCTTCTCACCTTGTTTGCAGGAACTCGCATTTCGTCTTTCTTTTTTTAAATATGCTTATATAACTTTACATTCATCTTCCCCTCTCCTTCCGTTTTCAAGGTTCTCCTTGCCATTTTGCATTCCTCATCGAACCACGCATTCACAGGAAAACAATTTGATTTTGATTTCCTATTTTTTGCTCTTTTGCACTTCTCAAGTGCACCTCGAATTATATTTGTTAAATCCAACCACAAAAAGGTAAGCACAAAAAGAGAAAGCCACAAGAAGATCCCCAAATGGGAATGAGGAATGCTTAGGGGCAAAATCCCCTAACTCTTAAAGAGGTTGCTATGGTGAGTTTCGCTTGTTTTACAAGTTAGGAGGCTGTATGTCTTCTTTGGGTGCTTGAAACGCTCAATCCTGGACAAAATTCGCCAGCATTTCCCCTTTTTATGGTGAGGGGCCTACTAAAAACAGCAAGTGAATGAAGTTAGAATATGATAGAAAAGAGCTTAAAACACTTTACAACTACTAGCATGTGTTAGTAAAAAAATACTAAGTAAAAACTCCTATAACTAGAGCTAATTTCCTACTCTATTTGGCCAAGGAATGACCAAGAAGACTTGGTCTTTTCTTAGCTCAAGTATTGTTGTTAGCATGGAAATTCATTGAAGCCTTAGATGCTTGATAATAACAATGTAAAGCACAAAAAGGTAACCAAGGAACTTTGATATTCATATGAGGGAAGAAAGAAGAGTTTTGGGGATCCTTGTAGCCCTCTTGATATCCTTTGTTGAAGCCCTTTGGAGAATTGTTTGGTGTGGAGGGACTAATGCTCTTGCAAATGGCTTGGAGATGGTTGATTCAACCGAGAATGTTGTCAAATCCAAGCTTAGAGAGTAACATGTACAACACTAGAGCAAGTCTTGCAATACAACATTAGTAGCTTAGGCAGTAACTTACACAATGACAAGATTAAACATGCAATTCAACTAAGAATTACATGTGATAATCAAGCCTAGAATATAAGTAAACCAAGAAGGCAAAACACTTATGGCCTTCTCCGTAGACAATACTACCCCTAGCTAGGGTCAATGCCACAAATTTGAAATCCATTAAACATATAAACAAGTACAAGTTATCTCAAATGCTCAAGCATCCCACACAAGATTTGACACCATTAGACCTCCAAAGTCTTTGTTTATTGATGAATGATATGAAAAGTACAAAACCAATTTGCCAACAATTCCCCAAGCTCAAGCCTCCAACACTAGTTTGAAATGGACAATGGGGGCTACATTTATAGAACTTTGGGAGAAACTCCCAATGAGAAGACTGTCAATAAGTGTCCATGGGAGAAAATCCCAATGTTGGTCAAAATGATCCAAGTGTCCCAAGATTGTTGCTAGATTGTTGTGTGTACTTCTCCAAGTCACTGAATGCATCTTTGTGTGAGGATCAGCGTGGATCATCAAGAGAGAAGCGCAACAAGAGAGAGTCTCAACTACCAAAGTGTTGCAGCAAGTAGAAGTTTCTTCACCCAGCTAGTGACTAGCAAACAAGCGTGCATCCAATTGTCAAAAGGAGCCCACGTGGGTTGTTCCTATGGGTAGCGTATGATCTTGGGGACTATTGTGTATTGGTAACAAGTAGACAAGTCAAGATGGAGGGGGAGTGTAGTGGGAGTGAACTCCCACTCACCCCTTGTTAACTACCCCTTTAATGCCACTAAACCAACAGTTGGAACTCAGCCCCCCAAAAGGAGGAACTCGGCCCCCAAACTGGTTGTAGCTAACTCGACCTCCACATGGCATCAACCTCGACCCCCTATGTGGCAACCCATTTGACCTTCATTGTGGCTTCACTTCATTCACTTAAGTCCTTCTTGATGCCAAGTCACTCCACTTGACTAGTGGTGACCTTTGATTGGGAACATGTTTTTAATGTGTCCCCAGTTTATTAATTTTTCAATTTTCCTTCTCTTTTTTCCTCACTTTTGGGTAAAAGTGAATTTTGGTCAGGAAATATTTATTTTTTTTACCCCAAAGTGGGTACTAGAATAATGTTGGTACTCTGAGTATGAATTTTGAGTACTCACATGCCATACAATATTTCCTAGTGCCACTTATCAATTATTACATACAATTTTAATTAAGAGTTCCCGTTCTGCAAGAAACTTTTAATTATTAAAAAATGCTAAAAATACCTAATGCAATTCCATGAGACTCTAGGAAATGCCTAGCATCCCCTATGATTGATCAATTCTTCCACTCGATCGCCCCATTCTTCTATGGGTTACTGTCAACTCCCTCTTGATTCCTACCTCCTTGTAAAAATCCTTGAACTCATTAAACATATAATCACACTCATTGTCTGATCTCAAAATCTTGATCTTCTTTCCTATATGATTCTGAGCAAGAGCTTTGAACTCTTGAAACTTGCTAAAGGTCTCATCCTTGGTATTTATGAAATAAATCTACATTTTGTGAGAGAAACCATCAATAAAGGAAACAAAGTACACACCTCCCAAAATTGATGCTACTAACATTGGTTTACAAACATTCAAATGAAAGAGGTCTAGAATCTCCTTAGACCTGTGCTTGTTGGTTAGGAAGGCAGTCTTGGCATGCTTGACAAGTATGAAGTTTGAACCTTCTGCATACTCCTTGTTACTCAATGCTAAACTCTAGAAGACATGTGACTCTCCCTCATAATAGGAAACACTATAATCCAAGTGCCCCGTCCTCTTCTGCCATAAAACACACAAGCTATTATTGTTATGAACTAGGGCTCGAACAGGTTCACCCTATAACTTGTACAAATTTTCCTAACCCCTATCACCTATGTTGCTTCTAGGCTAGATTCTTCCAAACTAATAAGGACCTATCTATTCTTGAACTCTACTACATAAATTATAACCCTTATCCTCCATAACCAAAACTAAAAGCAAAATTTTCTTGAGACATGGAACAAACAAAACATCATCAAATTCTAAAGAGTTACCTAACTCAAGCAAGAAGGGAATGGTAAGTGTTACCCACCCGGATGGGTGACCCCTAGGATGTAGAAATTTTCTTTTTTTTCCCAACCCCGGTTTCAGTATCACTTATTTCTCCTTTTGGTTAAATGCCCTTTCCCATATCCTTACATTCAACACTCAGAAAAAATAATTTTTATTTGCTGAAACAGCAATCACTTTGCTGAAACAGCAATCACTTTGCTGAAACACAAGTTACTTTGCTGAAACACAAGTTACTTTGCTGAAACACAAATTTTGGAAAACTTTTACAGAATGCTGAAACTGCAGAAATAAAACAAAACACACAGCAAGCTGAAACAGTCATTCAACACATTTGAACACTGAGATTTTTGGTCAAGGTGACCCTAGAAAAACCCCCTACAACTCTTGGGGAAAACCAGTTTGAGAGCTCCTTATTTCTGAAAAATGCTTTTACAGAGAGGCAGAAATTACAGCAAAAATTTCAGCAACTAAACAACAGTACTTATCTCGATTTCCGTGCATTCACTCTGCCTTGGAAAACGTGCAAAACAGTAAAAACCCAAACAGAAATTTTACAGCTTATATGACAACATTAAATGCTGAAATGAGCTTCTCGATTTTTGTGCCCAGCTGTACGGCCGTACTGCTGTACGGAAAACCCAGCAACTTCTTCTCCTCAAAATCTGTGCTCCTTTGCCTCGAAATCTGTGCTGAAACTGACTGTACGGATTTCCAGAAATCTGTACCACCAAGCAGCAGTCTCTCTCCTCGATATTCGTGCCCAAAATCTGCCCAGAATTAAATGCTGAAGCTGCTGTACGGTTCTCCTTGAAAACTGTGCCTCTCTCCCTCGAAAAATGTGCCCAACACTTGCTGTACGGATTTTTGCCTTGGAACCCGTGCCTCCTTGCTGCTGTACGGACTTTGCCGAAGTTTCTATCAGCTGCTCTCTTTCTCCTCTCTGCTCAGAAATCTCCCTTGCTCTCCTTCTCCTCCTCTCTCAATCTGCTCTTGAAAGAATGAATGACCTTTTCCTCCTTTTCCTCCTTTAACCTAACCCTAAGTGACTTTTGGGGAATCCCTAAATCCAATGGCTGAAATAGATTGAGATCTAGGGCTGAGATTAAATGCTCATTTAAATCTCACTTTCTATTTTTTAATTCACCCCACTTTAATAAAGACCCACTTAGTTATTTATTTCCAAAGTCACTTTTCCTTTCTAATTTTACATTGACTTTATTAAAGTCACTTTAAAATTAGACTTTAGTAACTTTATCACTTAAAGTCACTTTTAAATTAGATTTGACTTTATAACTTTATAAAGTCACTTTAGGAGAAAATTAAATTCTTTTGGACACTTTTCCCTAGGCCAAAGATCAAAGCCTTAGGGAACCACCTGTCCTCCGGTACCAAATTTCAACACTCCCTCTTACCGAGGAAGGTGTTCCTCACTACACCCATCTTGTCTCTGAAGTAGACATGCTTGCCCCGTGGTAAGGCTTTGGTAAGAATATCTGCAACCTGCTCATCAGTGGGAATATACTCAAGCTTCACAGCTCCTTTCTGAACATAGTCTCTGATGAAGTGATATTTGATCCCGATATGTTTTGACCTGTCATGAAATACTGGATTCTCCGTGAGTTTAATGCAACTCTGATTATCACAGTAAATCACTGAAGGTCTCAACGGCTGACCAAATAAGCCAAACAACATCTTGCGAAGCCAGATGGCCTCACAACTAGCTAGACTGGCTGCCATGTACTCTGCTTCCGCTGAACTCAATGCTACTGACTGCTGCTTTCGGCTGAACCATGACACAACTGTCGAACCCAACCCAAAACAGCACCCTGAAGTGCTCTTCCTATCAGAAGCACAACCTGCCCAATCAGAATCAGTGTAACCTGCCAATCTCACTCCATCCCCTTGCCTGTAGTCCAGACCATAATCCACTATCCCCTGCAAGTACCGCAAAATGTGTTTTGCAGCCACCCAGTGAACCTTCCTAGGCTCACACATAAACTGACTCATCGTGTTGACTGCAAAACAAATATCTGGTCTAGTGTTGACCAAATACATCAAGGAACCAATCAGCTGTCTGTACAATGTGGGATCCACTAACTCGGAATCCGAAGCATGAAGCTTCTTCCAGTTGGTGATCATCGGTGTCGACATGGGTCTACAATCCTCCATGTGGAATCTGCCAAGGATGTCCACAATATACTTCCCCTGTCCCAGGAAGAAATGCCCCTCCTCCCGCCACACCTCCAAACCCAAAAAGTAATGCATCAAGCCGATGTCCTTCATCTCAAACTCCGCCGCAAGATCTCTCTTGCAGTGCTCTATGAGTCTCTCTGCACCCGTAATGACTAAGTCATCCACATACAACACCAGAATGAGAGGCTCCTCACCTATCACAATATAGTAAAGGTTCGGATCTGCCTCACTCTTTGTGAAACCCATCTTCTGCAAGTAAGTATCTATCCTGGAGTACCAAGCTCGGGGAGCTTGCTTCAGGCCATAAAGGGCCTTCTTCAGTCTGCACACATGGGACTCCTTCCCATGCACCTCAAAGCCCTGTGGCTGCTCAATGTACACCTCCTCCTGTATGAAGCCACTGAGAAATGCGGTCTTCACATCCATCTGGTGGATCTTCCAACCCATCTCTGCTGCTATCAATATAATGGAGCGGATCGAAGTATATCGAGCCACGGGAGCGAAGGTCTCCTCATAATCAACTCCCTCTACCGGGGAGAACCCTCTAGCCACAAACCTCGCTTTGAATTTCTCAATGCTGCCATCTGCAGCATGCTTTACCTTGTAAAGCCATCTGGAAGTAACCACGGATTTGCCCTCAGGCCTCGGCACCACCTCCCAAACATCATTCTTCATGATAGAAGAATACTCCTCCCGCATGGCCTCTCTCCAGACCTGCTGGCTAGCTGCCTCCTCATAGCTAGAAGGCTCAGAGTCAAGGATGCTGGTAGCCATTGCCATATAGCTACAAAACCTCTCAGGTGGTCTGCTCTCTCTGACCGGCCTCTTAGGCTCAGCAACAGATGTGGCATCTCTCAATGTGTCCTGAAGCCACTTGGGCTTCCTCTTCCCTGAGCACACTTCTCCCGCCAGAGAATAAAACTCCTCCTCCTCAACATCAGGAGCCTGAACTCCTGACTGTCTGTCTGCTGTCCTCCTGCCTGCACCTGAACCTGTAGATGCTGAGGTACCGTGTGAACTGTCCATCAGTGGACTCCCCAGTGAACTGCTCTGTGGACTGCTCTGCGTGCCGCCCATAGCACCACCCCTCTGACTCGCGAGCCACTCCCCCACTCGACTTCGACCCGACATCGTAATCGATGTACCTCCTGGATCCCTCCCGATCCCCCCGGCCCGCTGGATCCCTGTGACTGACTCAACTGCTGCTGAGGGTCTGGCTGATCCAGATACTCTAACTCCCGTGACCTCCTAAAGGCCCTGTCCTCCTCGAACTTCACATCCCGCCTGACAACAACTTTCCTCTGCACAGGAATGTAAATCCGAAAGGCCTTTGAGGTCTCACTGTAGCCCACAAAGATACCCTTCTCTGCGGTGGGCTCTAGTTTGGTCCTCTTCTCCTTGGGTATGTAGGAGTATGTGATGCACCCAAAGATACGAAGATGACCAATATCAGGCTTCTTCCCAGAAAAAGCCTCCTCCTGAGTCATGTGCCCCAAGGCACGATGCGGACTCCTGTTCTGCAAGTAAACAGCTGTGTTGCAGGCCTCTGCCCACAAAAACAATGGCAACCCCTGATCATGTAACATGGCTTTGGCAGCCCCTCCGATGGATCCGTTCTTCCTCTCCGCAACCCCGTTCTGCTGGGGGTTGTAAGGAACAGTGAGCTCCCTCCTAATGCCTGCCTCCGCACAATAGTCAACAAACTCTCCAAGGGTGTACTCTCCTCCATTGTCCGACCTCAGGGACTCGATCTTCCGACCTGTCTGTGTCTCCACAAGAGCTCTGAACTCCTGAAACCGCTTGAAGACCTCACTCTTGGTCTTCAAGAAATAAATCCAGGTCCTCCCGGAGTGATCATCAATGAATAAAACATAGTACTCATATCCACTCAAGGAAACATGAGACATCCGACCGCTCACATCGGAATGAATCAAATCAAGTATCCCAATCGCTCTGCTATCACTGCTGGGAAAAGGGGATTTGGCAAACTTGCCCATCGCACATCCTCTGCAAGTATCAAAGTGATCAGTACTGAAATCTGGCACACCTGTAGTGATCTCCCACAAAGTCCTCAAGGCTCCATGATACATGTGCCCCATCCTGCGGTGCCAAATCTCACACAACTCGGAACTGCTAGCTCTGCTGTCGGTACTACTGCTCAATGCCAAAAGGGACTGAAATGCAAACTTGTACACCTTTGCATGGCGTACACCTATCACTCTAGCTGAATCAGCTGGAGTGCCCCTGGGGTACATCAACACCTGTCCTCCCCTGAACAATATCTCATATCCTCTATCCTCCAAAGCTGAGACGGATATGAGGTTCTTCCTCATCCCTGGCACATAAAGAACATCCGACACCTTCAAGGGAGGTTTGGACTCCCTCTGAAATGTCAATGTTCCCACACCGACTGCTCTAACAACTCTGTCATCACCGAGTACTACCTCTACATCAGTGCCACTCTCTGAAAGCTCTGAGAAGTACTCACGGACTCCTGTCATGTGACGTGAAGCCCCACTGTCCACATATCAGATACCCGAAGATGCTCCGCTAATCGAGGGAAATGCATGCTCCCTCTGAACCTCTATGGCAGATAATCCTGCACTAGAAGACTCACACGCAATGAACCCAAACTCCCAGTCAAAGCGATCTGCAAAGTCCTCAACCTCTGCTGAAGCTGCCATGCTCTGGTTCTTCCCCTTCTTCTTCTTCTTCTCCGGACACACAACTGCATAGTGTCCCATCTTCTGACAATTCCAACACTTCACTTTGGAATAGTCCTTCTGTGAGTTATCCCGTTTACCTTTACCTTTGCCTTTGCCCCCACCATTGCTTGTGGAAGCCTGCTTCTTCCCTTTGCCTTTCTTGCGTCCTGCCAACAGTGCTACATCCTCATCCTGCTCAACTGGCTTGGCTGCCCCAAGCTGACCTTTCCTGATCTCTGTCTGAATGCAATCATCCCAAACCCTCTCCCATGTGGGAAGGGTCTCACGTGCACAAACTCCATCAGCAAAGTTCATCCATGAACGGGGGAGGCCATTCACTGCAATCCGCACCAACTCAGTGGGTGGAATGGCCTCTCCAATCGCTGCCAACTCATCTCTCACATTAGTAATCTTTGTGAGATATCCAGCTGCACAATCATTGCCCATCTTAATGGTCTTCAGCTTCTCCTTCAGGACCATTTTCCGATTCTCATTGGTACTCTGGTAGAGATTGGACAATGTTGTCCACATCTCATGAGCATTTCTCTTCCCTCTCACATGAGGAATGCAATGGTCTTTGATTCTGTCTAGAATCAATCTCTTACCCTTGTTGTTCTTTTTATTATATGCTGCCAACTGAGTAGCATCAGTAGGCACATTTACAGGGTTCTGTGTGGTATGCACCATAATGTCCCAGACTTCTGCCTCCTCAAAGATACTCTGCATTCTCTCCTTCCAAATGCTGTAATTGGAATGCCCATCCAACCTATCCTCCAACCTTAGTCCCAAAGACATCCTGTTGTCCTAAAACTGAAAAATAGCACTGCTGTAGTAAAGGTAAAACTGTTGTTTCTGAAAAATCAGCTTGCTGGAATTTTCTGAGTGAAAAATCAGCTTGTTGTAATTTTCCTCCTTGCTATCTCAAACTGCCCTTCAGCACTCAAGCTCTGATACCATGTAGAAATTTTCTTGTTTTTCCCAACCCCGGTTTCAGTATCACTTATTTCTCCTTTTGGTTAAATGCCCTTTCCCATATCCTTACATTCAACACTCAGAAAAAATAATTTTTATTTGCTGAAACAGCAATCACTTTGCTGAAACAGCAATCACTTTGCTGAAACACAAGTTACTTTGCTAAAACACAAATCACTTTGCTGAAACACACGTTACTTTGCTGAAACACAAATTACTTTGCTGAAACACAAATTTTGGAAAACTTTTACAGAATGCTGAAACTGCAGAAATAAAACAAAACACACAGCAAGCTGAAACAGTGATTCAACACATTTGAACACTGAGATTTTTGGTCAAGGTGACCCTAGAAAAACCCCCTACAACTCTTGGGGAAAACCAGTCTTGAGAGCTCCTTCTTATTTCTGAAAATACTTTTACAGAGAGGCAGAAATTACAGCAAAAATTCCAGCAACTAAACAACAGTACTTATCTCGATTTCCGTGCATTCACTCCGCCTTGGAAAACGTGCAAAACAGTAAAAACCCAAAACAGAAATTTTACAGCATTTATGACAGCATTAAATGCTGAAATGAGCTTCTCGATTTTTGTGCCCAACTGTACGGCCGTACTGCTGTACGGACTGTACGGAAAACCCAGCTGCTGCTTCTTCTCAAAATCTGCGCTCCTTTTGCCTCTAAATCTGTGCCGAAACTGACTGTACGGCTGCTGTACGGATTTCCAGAAATCTGTACCACCAAGCAGCAGTCTCTCTCCTCGATATTCGTGCCCAGAATCTGCCCAGAATTAAATGTTGAAGCTGCTGTATGGTTTTCCTTGAAAACTGTGCCTCTCTCCCTCGAAAAATGTGCCCAACACTTGCTGTACGGATTTCTGCCTTGGAACCCGTGCCTCCTTGCTGCTGTACGGACTTTGCTGAAGTTTCTATCAGCTGCTCTCTTTCTCCTCTCTGCTCAAAAATCTCCCTTGCTCTCCTTCTCCCCTCTCTCAATCTACTCATGAAAGAATGAATGACCTTTTCCTCCTTTTCCTCCTTTAACCTAACCCTAAGTGACTTTTGGGGAATCCCTAAATCCAATGGCTGAGATAGATTGAGATCTAGGGTTGAGATTAAATGCTCATTTAAATCTCACTTTTCA
The DNA here is from genome assembly GCA_034641835.2 of Pinus albicaulis. NCBI lineage: Eukaryota > Viridiplantae > Streptophyta > Pinopsida > Pinales > Pinaceae > Pinus > Pinus albicaulis. Next base: position 1,102,795,093 of record CM076583.1, read on the forward strand.
TTTTTTAATTCACCCCACTTTAATAAAGACCCACTTAGTCTTTTATTTCCAAAGTCACTTTTTCCTTTCTAATTTTATATTGACTTTATTAAAGTCACTTTAAATTAGACTTTAGTAACTTTATCACTTAAAGTAACTTTTAAATTAGATTTGACTTTATAACTTTATAAAGTCACTTTAGGAGAAAAATTAAATTCTTTTGGACACTTTTCCCTAGGCCAAAGATCAAAGCCTTAGGGAACCACCTGTCCTCCGGTACCAAATTTCAACATAGGAGAAAACTTTTCTCCCCTTTTGTTCAGCTTTCCAACCAATAGCCCTATGTAATCTACAGATAGCTAGCCTCAAAGGCCCTCCACCAATGCTTCGGTTAGTGCATTGAGACATCTAGCCTACTTATTAGATGAAGGTGGGTCATCCATTATAAGGTACATTAATCATACTTGTCATCAAGTGATTTCATTTAATGTTTAAGAGAAAATTAGTATGAATCACAGGTTAAATTGGATGAATGATCATTTTTGGTTGTATTCTTGTTCCCATGCTTCATCTTGGTGTTTATCCCCCCATCCTAGTCTAATATGACCTTCTTTGAAGCCTTTCTTTCCACTATTCGGGACAGGAACGAATAGGAGGCACCAATTGATGTTGCATGCCCATTATAATCCATACATACCACTTTTCATATTTCTCCATGTCATCACGCAAATATGTATTGATAAACCTACATGAAACTTTTAGACCAACATTCTTGTCATAGTTGAAAGTATCTACGTTTGGATTTCTAGTCTCTAGGGGATGTCCCTAGATAATGTATGATATTATCCACTTAATATTCCTGTGTAAAACTTCAATTTGATTAGCATACAACAAAGCTTCACACTTTTGACTTGTCGATAAGCAACCAAAAGTGAAGTCGTTCTTGAGATTTCTAAGAGTAATAGTAGCAACGGAATTGAAAGTGATGCGAGAAACAAATGTGCACTTCGAGTGAAATAGTTCAAAACAAGTGCACTTCAATATAACATCACACTAGAAAAAATTGATTCAATTGCCTCCAATACATTCAAAGAGTTAAAATCAAACATAATTGAATGAAATCACAAATTACCGAAGAAGTTGGTTGCAAATGATGAGTACTAAGTGACAGGTTGTCGTGAGTTACTTCGCTTGGTTTGAAGTAGTGGTCTGAGAGACTAGAACATAGAAAGGTGAGATCTTAGCTGCTAACAAAGCATCTAAGAAAATTTGTCCAACCCTTGTATCGGTGCTCCAATATGCATATATGGAAGAAACAATTCCTCTCTCAAACTAGTTGATCCAATGGCTCAAACCAAGGAAAAGTTGGAAAGGCCAAAAGCTTTGTAAGTAAAGCCATCCTTTCTTCCTTTTCCTCTTTCAATTATTTTGGGCAAAACACAAAATCTGCTTTCTTTGCTTCACTTCTTGAGTGGAAGCATCAACAAAATATGTTTTTCACATCCCCTCGTTGAATTGGAAAAATTCACTTTTCCTCTAGTTTTTCTCATGAGGACCTTTAGTAAAAGCTCCCATTCTCTCATTAAAACTATTTGACTCCTTTTCCATATAACTAAATAATTAAATAAAAAAATAATTATTAATTATTCACAACCTATGACTTTGAAGTCATAATCCTTGAAAATGTATCCATACATATGATTTAGATCCATGTCGAGTGTCGGCTCAAGACAAAAGCTATTGACAAAGATGCTACTCAATTCACTTTTCCATGCAAAGGAAGCTCAGATCACCTCTCAATTGCTAGCTAGGAACCACGACCAACACCTACACCTTCCAAATATATACACTTACTAATTATATACATGCCTAAAAAGGCAGCCTTCCTCAAAAAGGAAAAAACACAAAAGCACAAGTTTTGGCCAAATGACATATTGGGCCATAATTACAAAAAAGCCAAAAAGTACAAAAGCAATGGAAAAAGTGTCATTCCAAATCTGATTGAAAATGGTCCCATTGGACACGTTTTTTCACCAAGATCAAAAAGTAGTCAATTACAATGTTTCGGCCCATTGTTGAGAAATCTAGGGCATCTTATTTAGCGTTATCATTAATTCAATTTCTCTTCCTTTGACACTTTCTTGTAATGATTATTAATTATTCTTTGCAATTTATTAGATTCTTATCATCAAGACAAATGCCAAACAATGAAGATCACAACACAGAACTCAAGATGGAGGCACATAGTCAAGGCTAAAACCCCTCTCTGGGGAAAACCTAGTCAAACTCTTCCACTAATCAAATTGAGATAGACCTTAGACCATGGCATAGATTTTCCTCCATCAAGTCAACCTCCCATGAAGACAAATCAGTGTTCCAAAAATGCCATTTCGGTCCCCTTATTTTTCTTCTTGCAAACTTCGGTTTCCTTCTTTACTTATGCAATTCTCGGCCCTCTATGCTTCTACAACTCTCGTCCTTCTTTGCTCCTACAACTCTCGACCTTCTTTTGTTCCTACAACTCTCGACCTTCTTTGCTCTTGCAACTCTCGGCCTTCCATGCTCCTGCAACTCTTCTTTTAATGATTGACTTCCTTGTTTCATGCTTCATCACTCTTCTTTTAATGATTGACTCAATTTTTTTGGTTTTTTTTTCTTGATGCCTCTACCCCTCTCCCAAGCCTATAAAAGTGACCCAACCCCCTCACATTTACTCATAGCTATCTCATTGCATTTGTGTGAGCATTTGTGAGGGGTTTGTGAAAAGTTAGAGTTGGTTTTTGGAGCAGTAGTGAGGAGAAGCCAGATGATCTTGCCTTGTTTAGCAGTAGTGACTAGTAATGTTTTGTTGTAGAGGCCATTTAGAGCCTCCTTGGTTGTGTTTTTGTTCTGATCTCTATATATTACATATATTGGACAGTGCACTGGGTGCCATTTTGATATAATAGATATATTCATGAGCATACTTTGATCACATGTTGTCTTCTCTCTACATTCTAGTGCTTTGAGTTTGGAAACATGAATGAAAATCTTTAAAAATATGTTTTTTCATAAAAAAATAAATATTTAATGTATTTTTTACAACGATCAAGTTATTGAAATCAACTAGGCCAAGTCGATACCAAGTCAGAGTAAGAGTTGGAGTCGACCCTCGGTCGGTTCCAAACCCGAGTCGGAGTTTTAAAACGTTGTTCATTTCTCACACATTGTTTTGCAAGAAGAGCTTCCTATAGCAATAGCAAGAAGTTTATTTGTGTTTTGGAGCGTGGGCAGCAAGAGGAAGGGTGTGGGCAGCAGCTAGTTGGGTGAGTTTTTCATTTCCTAATTTAGCATCATTCATGGCTTCTCAAAGTTGTGTTTCAAGTGCCCCTAAATCCACTCAAGCAAGCAGGAAGCAAGAATATTATCCTCTATGGAAGTATGTTACGAAAGTGAAGCAGATGGTTTCCGGCGGTACATGGGAATGGAAGTGCAATTTATGCAAAAATGAAAAGACCTTCAAGGGCTCTTACATGAGTGAAGGCTCACATTTTTCAGGAAGAGATAAAGGGTATTGATGTGTGTACACATACCAAAAATGTAGAGGTGAGGGTTAAATTCAAGACAGAGAGCAATGATGCTCAAAGGTTAAAGGATCAAAAAAGCAAAATCAGCATGGGCACTACCAATCCTCACATGTTTCATAGCGTTGAGCCAAGGATTGTTCAGTTAGCAAGAAAGAGGAAGGCACTAGAAGTAGAAGCAGAGTTATCAAAGCCATCAACTCCAATTCAAGACAGCAGATTGTTGAAAATGCTTGATAGTCAAGGGAGAGAAGAAGCTGACTCAAGAATGGCAAGGGCCATCTTTGCTTGTGGCATCCCCTTTAATGTGGTTTGATCCCCATATTGGCAGGATTTGGTGAGAGAGATTAACAAAGATCCTCAAGGTTACAAGGGCCCAAACTATGAAAAAGTTATAACAGTTTTGCTTAAGAAAGAGAAGCAACTTCTTGATGATGTTCCAAAACCAATTCGTAACTCATGGGGTAGTACAGGGCTTTCCATTATCTGAGATGGTTGGACCAATACAAGACACGGGGCTTTGATTAATGTCATTGCATCATCACCAAAAGGAGCCATGTTCATCAAATCAGAAGATTGTTCGTGTGAGATAAAGGATAGTAAGTTCATTGCTGATATTTTAATTTCTGCTATTGAACAAGTAGGGCCAGAAAATGTGGTGCAAGTTATCACAGATAATGCACCTGTTTACAAAGTTGCAGGCTTGATTGTTAAGAGTAGATATAATCAAATATTTTGGACTCCTTGCATTGTCCACAATTTTAATATGATTTTAGAAGAGATCGAGGAAAAAACATAATGGATTAAGGAGAGATTATAAAATTCATCACCAACCACCACCAATCTCAAACAATATATCGAGAATACTCCAAATTGGAGTTGTTGAAAGTTGTTGAGACAAGGTATGCCTCAAACCTCATCATGTTGTGTCGCCTTGTTGAAGTTAAAAATGCATTAATGAGTATGGTGGTGGGTCCAACTTGGGCTGAGTGGAGACATGCAGATTCAAAGAAGGGAAGTATGGTGAGGAGGGTGTTGGTTGATGAAGATTGGTGGAGCAAGATTGATTTCTTGCTCAAGTTCATATCACTTGCATTTGATCTTCTCCGAGATGTAGACAAAGAGAAACCTTTACTAGGAGAGTTTTATGATGGCATGGATACCATGGTTGAAAAACTGTGGAAATTATTACACAGAGGCTCCGTCTCTTCTTTTTGTGGATTTTGATTTTGTTGAACAAGTGAGGTCCACTATTGTTACCAGGTGGAATAACTTTAACACTCCATTGCACACTTTGGCACATGCTCTAAATCCAAAATTTTATGATGAAGAATTTGTTGCTGAAAGCAATGGGAAGAGGAAGGCTCCACACAAGGACAAGGGGGTGGCCAATGGAGTGAAGATAGCCTTTCAGAGGATATTTTAGCTTCTTTACAAACTGATGTAAGGCAAGAATTTGCACGTTTTGCTGCTGGATTAGAGGATTTTGCAGACATATCAGCTTTGGATGAGAGGAGGACCATGGACCCAGTTAAGTGGTGGACTTGTCATGGGGAAAGTGGTGTGCATTTGCAAAGTCTTGCCACTCATATTCTAATTGGAGCAACTATAGTTTAATTCATAGTGTGAAGTGCAACAGGTTGGGATCGCAGAAGGCAGAGGACCTTGTATATGTGCATTCAGACCTATGCCTTGAGTCTCGTAGGGGTGAAGAATATACAAGTGGACCTCATAAAGATTGGGATGTGGATCCAGAATGTCCAGATTTAGAGCTCTCTCCTTCTGCTCTTGATATTTGTGCCAGTGGTGATGCAAGTGCAACTGGAAGTACTAGTAGAGTTGCCTCTTCTGTTGAACAAGCATCTTGTTCTATCTTTGTTGATGAGGATGAGGAGTTTTATTATTAGTGATATGTTAATGTAGCCATGATTGTCTTTAGTTCATGTTTTATTTCAATTTTAGAACATATAGCCTCACATATAAAATCTGATTTTGGGGTCTTGGATGTAAATCCTCATCTATAAAGGCTAATTTTGGATATTTGCATCATGTAATCATCTATTGGAGTTAATATAAATTTGCATTTCCTTCTAAAATGTCATTTATATGTCTCATTCTTTAATTTCTTGCAAAATAATGTGTTATAATTTATTTAATATTGCCTACTTATAATATATATATATATATATATATATATATATATATATATATATATATTCCAGCCGCGTTTCCATTTTTCAGGGGTTGCGTTTCGGGTCATCCCTGTTTCGGAAACTTCTAAACGTTGCAGTGTTTCGTGCAACTTAGTTTTGGACATATCTCAACCCTCTAGACGAAGCCATAGGTTCGTTGAACTCACCATCTAATTTTTACTTGGATCCCTACCTTATTCAATACATTTATGGGGTGTCTGATTAACAGGTTCCTATGAGGGCATTTAGCCTAGGATTTCTTGGGTTACTTAATCTCAAAAGCCTGTTTGGGAAACCTCCCTTGTGGGGATAATGTCCAATCACAATCAAGAAAACAACCACTAAGGTGACAATGGTGGTTAATCTCATTGTTTCCCTAGACCTAGAGTGCCTAGTGAGGCTTTACACTAGACTACTAGATTTTGCGACAACAATACTGATTCATGTTATTAGATACTTGACATCATCATCAAGCTAATCATGCACTCCTAACTATTACTTTTTTGGATTAGAAAGCAATTGTCGAGTTGATGTTATATGACGAGATGCTCCACTTTCCACATACACGCATTCCTCAGAACTAAACTAATAGAGAAGAAAGATAACATTGAGAAATATTTCTCAAACTTGCCAGCAAACTCGTTCATTTAAGTTTCTATAAAGGTTGCTACTTCTTGTTGATTTTTGTAGCATCAGAAAGTGCTCTAAGTCTCTAATTTGGTGGAGAGGCTTAGACACTTGTATTCCAAAGAACCCAGAAACCGTTTGTGGAAATTCCACTCGGTTCATGTTTTATTAAAATAATTAATTATTTTAATGGGGACCCTAAGTCTAAACTTAAGGACATTAAATAATTAAAGGGTATTAATAAAACAGAGTGTGAATCTTCTAGAGAACGAAGATCAAGTCATGTTTTAATCTTAGCCATCGATTAGACATCTAATCTGGGTCGTTGATATGTCAACGAGAAGACTATAAAGGAAGGCTTGAGGGTTATTTGGAGAACACACCGAGACACTGAATTGATCTAAGATCATAATTTCTGGGGTGTGGTTTGCTGAGAATTTCGAACTAGAGATTTGGGAAGTGCGGCGCAGAGATAGCATTCGAAGGGGAAGAGATTTTCTCAGTCTGGTGGAGCATCAGATATAGAGAGGTAAGGTGATCTAGCCTAGCCAACGTTGAAGGAAGGGGCTAATGCAGTGACTGTGTAAGATCACACAGAAGCAGCACAGAGGCAGAGGCAGAGGTTTCAAAATTTTACTAGTGGATCAGTTTCGAAGGCTGGGATCCCAAAAGTGGCACCAGAAGGTTGTTCCTCAACATCCACAAAGGCAAAACGACTTGGAGGAGGGCTAACATTGAGCCTAGAAGTAGGTGACGGATTGCCTAGAAGTTTTAGTGCTAGATCTGCGCAGAGCCTATCCAAGGTAGTTTTTCGTTCATCTAGATCAGCTGGAGACTCAGTGATTGAGTAAGGTATTTCTCACATATTCTTCTGCCAGTATTTCTCTTTATAATTGAATAACCCTTGAGGGTATTCAGAGATGTATTCAGACATTGCTACTGCATAATAATAAAACCCTCAGATCTGTTGAACTAGTTTTCCCACATTGGGTTTTTACGGGGACATAGCCCGAAATAAAGGTGTCATATGTGTGAATGATTTCCTTGTCTAGTTTCCTTGTTTCTTAATCAATTTTAGTGCAAGTTGCTTCAGTATTTGCTTCAATAATTCAGATCTAAATTAATTATGTAATGTAATTTACTTAATAGGAGAAGTACACTCAGTTGTTGCAGTAGGATTCTTAGATCTGTTTGGATCTAGGAATTCTCACACGGTATTAGAGCATTGATGTAAAACGGGAAGGACGGATCTAATTTCTGAAGTGAAGGCCGTTGTTGCTGCAGAGCAACAAAACAAATCCATTGAAGGATTGCGCAGTTCTGGCCAGGAGGGCTGAGATTTTCGTGATAGTCTCTCTTTGAGTGAGTCGAGAGAGAGAAAGGATTTCCAGATTCGAGATCTTGCCGAGGCAGAGGGAGCAACGCAGAGCCTCCAAGCAAAAGACAGAAGGACGCAGTTTTTTGAAGCTGTTGCTGGCCAGAAAAGCGTCAGAAGGAATCAACAGCATATATTTGTGGAATTTCTTCCACAATGATTTCCTAGCAAAGTAAATCAACATTTCTCAGTTGTTGAGCAGTTGTTGAGCAGTAGAGGAGCTGCAAAACTTACAACTCCACCAAGGAGTGCATAAGCCTGCCAGGGACTGCGTAGTAGGGAGGAAGAGGGAGCATATTCGACAATTTTTTCGGTTGAGATGGCATCTCACGGAGTTCGTGAGCAAGATCGGTTGGAGGGCTCCTCCAACTATATCATCTGGAAGGAACGGGCTATGTTTCTTCTAGATGAATATGATCTGAAGGCATTCGTGGAAAACGTGGTAACTGTACCTATAGATCCGGATCAAAACAAAAAGTACAAGGCTGATATGGCGAGGCGAAGAGGTTTCTCCTTGATGGTGTCAAGGACCACATCGTCTCACATTTGGCTGGCAAGAATACTGGCAAAGATATGTGGGTAGCTTTTGCATGACCTATATGAGGGATCTTCCGAGCAACGAAAGTTGTACTTGGAGGAGAAGCTTCGTATGATCCAGATGTTGAAAGGGGAGCGTGTGGCTTCATACTTTATGCGGTTTCAGGAGGTTCGTGATCAGCGGTCGACAGTAGGTGCTACACCTACAGCTGCAACCATTGTACGGATGGCCCTTAACAGTGTCACGAAGGAGAGGCAAGTGTTTGTCCAGAGCATACTAGGTCAGGCAGTGTTAACTAGCTGGGAGCAGTTGTGGTCAGTTTTTCAGGAGGAAGGGCTGAGGAGAGACTTCATCAAGTGCAAACTTGATGGCAACAGTGGAAGCAGATCGAAATCCATGAAGGAAGAGGAGAACACAGACCTTGCATCGAAGGGACAGCAGGCGCAATGGAAACCGAAGCGTGATGATTCAAAGGTCAAGTTCTTCAAATGTGGCGAGATGGGCCACTATGCATCTCAGTGTCCTATGAATAAGAAGGGCAAAGATGAGAAGCATGACCCGAAGGTTGTCAAATTTTCAAGTTTGAAAAATTTACTGCAATGATTGGTTTATTTCTCCTACTTATGAGATAAGTTATTTACAGATGCTTTAGTAAATTCTGAAATAAACACATTTTGCAGATCATCACTCTAATCAAAAGCATAAGAACAAAAAATTACACAAGTAGCACAATAGAAACAACCATATGAACACAGTTATTTTTGGACAATTGTCCCCAGAAAAACCCAATGTGGAAAAACCGATGCAGCAGATTAGGGTTTTGTATTTATCTTCAATAATGGAAAGTACATTTACAAGAGTCCTGATGAGCAAAGTAAAATTAGCAGACACTGGAACCTTCAGAAGAATTTTAGACCCTCGGGGTGACATCGTACACCCCCTGCGTCATCCAGTGTGAGAGCTTTGCACAGTCTCTCCCTAGACTGCGTAACTCTACGTGGAGGGGTTCTTGCTGCCGATCAGCTCACCCTTCCCTTCATCCTCCAGACTTCTGCTTCTCCGTTAACTGACTCCTCCCTCCTTCTGCTTCTACAAACTCACCCACTGAAATCGAATTCTCTTGCTTCAGAATCGATTTGCTTCGGGTACTGAGAATGTCCCCGGCTTGATTTCCAAATGACCCTCAAGCCCCTACTTATAGTCTTCTTGCTAATGAATCAATGGCCAAGATTATCTCGTTAATCAATGGCTTAGATTAAAAGATGACTTGATCTTCGTTTTCTAGAAGATTCACTCTGCTTTATTAATACTCTTTAATTATTTAATTTTCCTGAGTTTAGACTTAAGGTCTGCATTAAAATAATTAATTATTTTAATAAAGCCATATCCCAGTGGAATTTCCACAAACGATTTTTGGGTTCTCTAGATAAATGTTATCCAAGCCTCTCCACCAAATATGAGACTTGGAACACTTCCCGATGCTATAAAAATGAACACTCCCTATTAGCGAGGAAAGTGTTCAAGTAAGATACCACTCCACTGCTCTGACTCTATAACATCTGTTGCGCTGATGCTGTCCTGGCTGCTGCCCCTCATCTCTGCGTCGTTGCCTTTTGTACTGCTGCTTGTGACACTATCTCTGCCACTGCCTCATCCGTACTGCAGCTCCCTCGGTTTCTGAAGACCACCCTTCCCTCTAATGGAAAGGGTTCTTGACCATCCCCATCTTCTCTCTGAAGTAAGTGAACTTAATCTTACTCAGAGCCTTGGTGAGGATATTTGTCACCTGTTCCCCTGTAGGAGTGTATCGCAACTGTACTGCTTCCCTTTGGACATAGTCCCTGATGAAGTGGCACCGAATGTCAATGTGTTTCGATCGGTCATGAAACACAGGATTTTCAGAGAGCTTAACACAACTCTGATTATCACACATAATCCCGGTCGGTTCCATCTGCTTCTTGAGCAAGTTCAAGAGTAACTTGCGGAGCCATATGGCCTCGCACGAAGTTGCGCTTGCTGCCATGTACTCTATCTCAACTGAACTTACTGCTACAGACTCATGTTTCCTACTGCACCAGGAGGTCATTCCTGATCCGAGACTGAAGCAGTACCCACTGGTACTTTTCCGATCCACTGTGCTTCCAGCCCAATCTGCATCTGTGAACCCACTCAACTGGACCTCATTGCCCTTGGTGTACTTCAACCCATACTCGACTGTCCCCTTTAGATATCTGAGAACATGCTTGCTTGCTTCCCAGTGAGCCCTCCTTGGTTCCACCATGAACTGACTGAGGCTATTCACTGCATAACAGATGTCTGGTCTAGTGTTGACCAGATACATTAATGATTCGATGAGCCGCCTGTACAAGGTGGGATCAACCTCATCATCTTCTGTTGTGTCTATCTTCTTCTAGTTAGTAATCATTGGTGTGGCCATGGGTCTACAGTCTTCCATCTAAAATCTCTTCAGGATTTCTGACATGTATCTTCCTTGCCCCAGGAATATTTCCCCCTTCTGTTGCCAAAATTCTAATCCAAGAAAATAGTGCATCTGCCCCAGGTCATTCATGTCGAATTTTGTTGCCAGATTCTCCTTGCAGTCCTTGATGCGCTTGGATGATCTAGTGAGGAACAGATCATCCACATATAGTACCAGAATTAACGGCTCATCCCCTACTCTTAACTAGTAGAGGTTGGGATCTGCATCACTCTTGATGAACCCCATCTTCTGTAAGTATCTATCAAATCGCCCATACCATGCCCTGTAGAAATTTCTGAATCTTGCACTTTATGCAGAAATTATTACTGTTAATCTGGTTATGATCCTCCTACTTATGCAAGTTATTAACTGAATAGATTCAAGTTAAAATCGATGAAAAACACATAACAGATCTCTACCAATCCAGATCTAGAGTAAGCACATGCACACATTGACAAAGTGACACAGTTATTTCTAGACAAATAGTCCCCCAAAAAACCTAATGTGGGAAAACCGGTCTCTAGCTGCTGAAGAGTTCTATTATTAAGAATATTTCTGAATACACAAACCTGGGTTCCAGATCTGGAACTCTCGACAGAGATAATGCTAGATCTACAGCTCACTGTCTGATCTAGGGCCAAAATAATGACTGATCCACACCCTCAAACGAGATTTACAGAACTCAGCCAAGATTAGGGCCTAGAAGCCCCAGCGTTGTCCCTGAAAGGCTCTGCGTCAGCCTCTGAAGCCCCTGAAAGCCTCTACGTCAGCCTTGGAAGTCCTCCAAACCCTCAGCACTTCTCCGGAAGGGACTGCAATACCCCAGACTGGGTGATGTAGTCACTACGTTGCCCCTGAAGGGTCTCTGCGTAACCCCTGAGGGTTTCCTGCTGAAAATCACACTGTCCTTGGAGAGACTGCGATGTCCTCGCTGCTGCTGCTGCTGCCTTCCTCTGCACTGTCCTTGAGCTGATCTCTGCCTCTTGTGTATTCTAGACCCCAGGATTAGATCATCCCCTTGGTCTAAATTCCCCTCTCTGCAGCTGAAACACTTCTGAGAATTCTTAGCTGTTAGGATATTCCGACACATAGGAAATAGTTAAGAATAACTTAGTCTAGTGTAGAGTTAGGTAAATTTTTTTCTTTACCATGTACATTTCTAACTTATAATCCCACGGTCACGATTTGTAGTGATCTGACAGTTATCTCTCACCTCGGTATTAACGACAGTTGATCCGTGGCTTAACACCCGATTGGTCCATGATCTCTATTTAAAGAGCATGGAGGGTCATTTGTCCGGTAACCGTTTCTGAGATAAACATATGTAACTTTTCTTTTTATATTAATAAATTGCCTAAAGTGGCCGCGTTGGCTCAGGCCATGGACTGTTTTCCTCTTTGAGGGTTTTAACCATGTGATTACACTGGTGTACTGATTTGTGATCTGTTTGTGAATGGTGACCTTTGGTTCTTGATCTATGGAACTTACCTTGTAAATTCCTACATGGTATCCGAGCTATTTTGAGGGTCGCATCCGTTGTTGATCAAAATCCGAAGCAAGTTTGACTGCATACGAATGTCGTTTTACAGATGTGTTATTTCTGAACATTTTTGGGTTTGGAGAACTGCTCGGTTGTGTCCGGAGCGTCTGTTACAAAGACGAATGCCTTTCGTTTCATGCGAAATGGTTTCCTGCTGCCCAAGTTATGACAATTTAGATCTGGAGGTATAAAGCATCTGTTTTGCAGTTATATTTGTTAATAGTTCTGCTTATTTCGGTCTCCTCCGTTTATTTTCGGTTTTTAGGTTTTATTTATTTGTCGGATCTATACCCTCTTCTCTGTGTATGCTCTTTGTTGTGCACTGCGCGCGATCTCAGCAAATCAGAAACAAAAAAGAGATTTTTTTTGCCACGTATGCTCTTTGCCTGCGTCTTTGTGCGATCTCAGGAAATCAGAAATAGTGAAAAATTTGATAATTGCCGGTAAGGCTAACCGAAAAACTAACATTCTTCCGTAAGGCTTTGCATTTCGTTTTTTTTTACTCGGTTTTTTGTGTTTTTTGTGCAGGAAAAGGCACGCACACCGAAGAGTTAAAAAAAAAAAAACCCTTCCTCCTTTCAAACAATAATGTGATCCTTTTACTATCTCACTTGATGAGGGGTTAATTTATGAGAATAGAGGTCTTGGGTTCAAGTCTCCTTCTCAAGCTTCTTTTGTAAAAAGTTTTTGCTCAAAGGGGCGGAATTTTTTTTTAAAAAAGCCGGACTTCATCCCATTCCCATAACTATTCAGCATCTACAACTCAGATTTTTCAAAAGGCATAACTTCTTCATTTGGAAGCCGTTTTTTTTTAAACGGCTTAATTTTTCAAGATCTTTCCATTGGAGCAGTTAGTTTCAGCTTTTTTCAGCTTCAGTTTTTTTTTAAAATGGAAAGTGCATGCCCGATTATTCTTAACAGCACCAATTATTTCCAATGGTTACCTCACATGGTAGATATACTTAGAAGTAAAGGGCTTTATAGAATAGCCACAGGACAAGAAACTAAACCTTTCGATGATGATAAAGTTGTTAAATGGGAAAATAAACAAAATCAAGCACGAGGGTTGATAGGAATGTCCATTGCTCAAGATCTTCGATTTCATATCCTTGACATTGAAACCCCTGATGAAGCCCTAGAAAAGCTAAAAACTGTTTTTGGCATTCAAAATCAAATCAGGGCCCACCAGCTTGAAATTAGTTGCTTACTTTGGACCCCAATAATTTCTCCTCCATTGAAGATTTTTTGTCCAAATTCAAGACCATTCGAATTCTTTTAGAAGGTTGTAAGATCAAAAAGGAAGATGGTAGACTTCTTCAACCAAAATCCAAAAATATAATCATTAGAAGAGATGTCAAATTTGATGAAAATATATCGGCCTGCGAGCCTAGTTCGGCGAGTGTGCCACCTTTGGCCTGCAAGCCTGATTCGGCATATGTGCCACCTCTCTCTCTCCCTTCTATTTTTAATAGCATTCCTTCTAGTTCAGATGATGACAGCGAGGATGACAATCCTCCTCCACCTCTTGAAATTGTTCCTTATACTCCACCGCTTCCAAGATGGGTCCGCTCTACTCGGGATGCAGCAGGTTCTCTTGCAGGTGACCCTGCCGATCGACGACGTACACGTTCTCAGTTCGAAAGAGCCTCTTCCTTATTGGCTCAAGTTCTAGAAAAACTTGATCCAGAAACCTTTGAAGAAGCCTCCGATCATCCAGATTGGGATGAAGCTATGAATGAAGAGTATCGTTCCTTATTGGCAAACAATACTTGGGATCTTGTTCCTCTTCCAAAAGGAAGAAAACTTGTCAGATGCAGATGGGTTTACAAAACAAAGTTTGGACCAGATGGAAAAGTGGATAGACATAAAGCTTGTCTTGTTGCTAAAGGATTTTCACAAGTTGAAGGCATTGACTATACTGAAACCTTCTCCCCTATTGCCAAAATGAATTCTATCTGCCTTGTTCTTTCCCTTGCTGCCTCCTTTAAATGGGAAGTCCATCAGATGGATGTTAAATCTGCCTTCTTACATGGAGATTTGCATGAAGAAATCTACATGGAACAACCCCCTGGCTTTATCCAAAAAGACTCCAACCTTGTTTGTCGCCTTAGGAAGTCTCTCTATGGTCTCAAACAAGCTCCTCGGGCTTGGTATGCCAAAATGGATAGATTTCTCTTAGATAATGGCTTTTCTAGGTGTCATTATGACAACACTGTCTACACCAAGAAGGTGGGTAATTCCTTCACCATCCTTGTTCTTTATGTTGATGATCTTATCCTTACTGGTAGTGATCCAAATCATATAAACCATGTGAAGTCTAGCCTCAAAAATAAGTTTGAAATGACAGACTTAGGACACTTGCATTATTTCCTTGGTCTTCAAGTCTTGCAATCCAAGGAAGGCATTACCCTCTCTTAGTCCAAGTATGCCTGTGATATTCTACACCACTTTCACATGGAATACTGTAAGTCAGCCCCTTCTCCCTTTCAGTCTGGAGTCAAGCTTTCAGTCACTTGTACTACCCCTAAAGTTGATGCTACCTTATATCGTCAACTTGTTGGTAAACTTCTGTATCTAAGCCATACTCGTCATGACCTTTCCTTTGTCGTTGGTCTTGTCGCTCGGTTTATGCACCAACCTCATGAAAGCCACTGGAAAGCAGCTAAAAGAATACTTCGATATATTCGAGGTACAGTTCAATTCGGGAATCATTACAGTGCGGGAGCATCTCCATTGTTGATTGGTTTCACTAATTCTGATTGGGCTGGTGACCTTCATGATCGAAAATCAACTGCAGGGTATGTATTCACTCTTGGTTCAGGATCTATTACTTGGTCTTGTAAGAAACAAAGTGCCATCTCTCTTTCTTCAGCAGAAGCGGAGTATCGTGGTGCAGTTGAAGCCAGCAAGGAAGCCATGTGGCTTCGTCAAATCCTGTCTGAATTTGGTCTTCATCAACAGCATCCAAATACACTTTGGTGTGATAATCAAAGTGCCATTCAGCTATGTAAAGATCCAGTTCAGCATTAGCATATGAAA
This sequence comes from Pinus albicaulis, assembly GCA_034641835.2. Lineage (NCBI taxonomy): Eukaryota > Viridiplantae > Streptophyta > Pinopsida > Pinales > Pinaceae > Pinus > Pinus albicaulis. The sequence goes on from CM076583.1 coordinate 1,102,810,425, forward strand.
CACATTGAACTCCACATACAATTCATCAGAAAGCTCATTCATGATAGTGTTCTTGAAGTGCAGTACTGTCCAACCAATGATCAAGTAGCTGATATCTTTACAAAGACTCTCACAGAAGCAAAGTTTACCAAACTTCGATCCATGCTTGGAGTTCAGGAAAGTTGTCATTAAGGGGGGATAGGCTCTAATGCCTCCTTCCTTCTCCTATTGTGTCACTTTTGTAAATCCTTCAATCCTATCCCAATTTGTTCTTAAGGGGGGTGTTTGGATATTTCAACACATAGGAAATAGGCTGCTTTTGTGTCACTTTGTAAATCCTTCAATCCTATCCCAAGTTTGTCTTAAGGGGGGATGTTAGGATATTCCAACACATAGGAAATAGTTAAGAATAACTTAGTCTAGTGTAGAGTTAGGTAAAGTGTGCTTCTTTACCATGTACATTTGTAACTTATAATCCGACGGTCACGATTTGTAGTGATCCGACGGTTATCTCTCACCTCGGTATTAACGACACTTGATCCGTGGCTTAACACCCGATTGGTCCATGATCTCTGTTTAAAGAGCATGGAGGGTCATTTGTCCGGTAACCGTTTATGAGAGAAACATATGTAACTTTTCATTTTATATTAATAAATTGCCTGAAATGACCGTGTTGGCTCAGGCTATGGACTGTTTCCCTCTTTGAGGGTTTTAACCACGTGATTATACTGATGTACTGATTTGTGATCTGTTTGTGAGCGGTGACCTTTGGTTCTTGATCTACGGAACTTACCTTGTAAATTCCTACATTAGCAAACCCGCCCTAGAATCTCAGCTTAGCTTCAGTGCTCTGCCTCTGTGTGTCTTTACAAATGACCCCAAGTCTTTCCTTTATACTTTTCTCGTTGACAAATCAACGACCATGATCAAATCTTGAATCAATGGCTAAGATTAAAAGAAAGCTTGATCCATGTGACTTAAGACAATTTCATCACATGTTTAATTAAATTCACTTTAATTATTCAAGTTCCCTAAGTTTTAACTTAGAAAATACATTAAAATAATTAATTAATTTAATATCTCCTAAACCAGATGAAATTTCCCAAATCCATTTCTGGTTCTTGTAGATCAAGTGAACTCTAGTCCCTCCACAAAATTTGGGAGCTAGAGCACAACTGATGCTACCCTAAATACACAAAATCTCAACACTCTCTCTTAGCATCAAGGGTGTGCTCTAGCAATACATCACATTATGCATTACATGATTTTGGGCACTGGTTTTGTGCCGCTGAAGCTTGGCCTCCTACCACTCAACTTTGCATTGTTGCTGCCATTTTGTACTGTTGCCCATGACTCTGCCACTGCCACTGCAACCACTGTACTGCAGCTCCCTCTCAATATGCTGCATCTGTGCTGCTCATAGCACTGCCACTGCTAATCTGCTGCACTGCAACTTCAGTTGTTGAGAGAAACAATTGAATCTCCTACCCAATATTTGACAAACAAGTCTGATGGGTTGCATCCTCATCAGTGAAGCTCCATAGGCTATAGATCTGTGCTGGCATCTAAAGAACAATGCACAAATATAGCTCTGCCTGAGTAATCAGACTCCTTCTGTACTACTGAAGTCACATCAGCTCCTTGTGCTGGAATCTATCACGCTGCTACAGCACTGCGTAAGCAGCACTGCTCTGTGCTGCTGAAGTCACATCAGCCTCTTTGCTGCTACCGCTTTAACTTTGTTGTTGTTTGCTTTGTGCTGCTCCTCCCAGCCTTCAGATCTGCCTCTGCCTCTGCCTCATCTTTGATCTATGCACCCACTGCTCCACTTGTCCTACTACCGTCTTAAGGCTGTCATAGCTCGCTTGTGATCCAAAAGATGAGATGCTCAAGGATCCCGCCTTTCTTCCATGTAGCTCCTCTACATGTCCATGTCACCCCACCTCTGTGGTTCATGAGCACTCATGGCTACATCATCTTCTAACCCATCATCTGCCACAGCTGCTTTGGAAGAAGAAGCTTTCATGTCCTTCTTCTTCTGAAGACAATGGCTGGCAAAATGTCCCATTTCACCACACTGAAAGCACTTAATCTTTGAAAGATCCTTCTTCTTCTTTGGCTGCTTCTTCGATGCCAACGCTGCATCTCCCTTCTTCACTTTGTTCAATCCTGGGTTGTGCTACCTCTTAGTGAACTTGCGGAGTTCTTCTTGACGTAGAATTGACCATAAGTTGTCCCAATCTGGGAGGTATGCTCTGCCCAAGATACTTTGGACAAAGGTTTCCAACTCATTCGTGACTTCATTGAGGGCAGCCCTAACTATCACTGCATCATCCACCATTGTACCCGTTGCAGTCAGCTGATCTCTGATTGACTGCAGTCTGAAGAGGAAGTGCTCCATGTCTTCTCCCTTGGTCATCAATGATCATGAATGACCTCATTTGGGTCTCCAACAGTATTTTTCTTTCGACAAACTTTCCCTCATACAGGGAAGTCAAGGCCTTCCACATCTCGTTAGCTATTTTCTTCTCACCTATGTGTGGTACAATATGGTCCTTGATACTATCCATAATCAGTCACTTGGCATGCCCAACAACTTCCTTATGCTTCCAAAGGAGATCCGCATCTGTCGGTGTGGCCGGAGTTTGCTCTGCATGGTCTCTTAGATTATATGCCTCAAGGACAATCAAGATCCTTGCCTTCCAAACTGAAATGTTGGAGAGGAGATCCAGCCTATCCTAATCACGTAGTCCATGAGGAGCCATTTTCTGAGAATGTGTCGGAACTTCCTTTTCTCTTTGCTAGAGAAATGGATCTAAGGCCCATGGTGAAACAGGTGTCTTCTTCTCCCTCTAACACTTGATTTCCTTCCTTGGAAATCTACCAAATCAACTATGATTCAACTTCTTCTTTGATCCTCTGATCAAAATTGCAAGTTTCCTGTGGCTAGAAACTCTCTGAGAAGCTGATCTCTTCCCACTCTTTATCACTTGTGCTAAGGCTAAAATCTGAAAACTTCAGAATTTTAACCCCACCAGCTCTTCTAAATTTCTGCAGTCTTTTCTGGATCTGACAAATTCAGATCTGAATCACACTGGTTGGCTTTAGACCAAACCAGCGTTATTTTTGAGCTGCCTCTGCGCAGTAATTACGTGGGCTTGTTAGGACACAGCGCTGGACAGCGTCACCCTTTCCTCTGCGTGAATCTGCTCCTGAAAACTATGATGTCCCTTCAGATCTGCGTTTCTGCTGCATTTTGCAGCTAGAACCTTCAGTCTCTTCAGCTGGTGTCCCTCTTAGATCTGCAATTGCTCTGATACCATGTAGAAATTTATGAATCTTATACTTTATGCAGAAATTATTACTGCTAATCCGGTTATGTTCCTCCTACTTATGCAAGTTATTCAGTGAATAAATTCAAGTTAAAATCGAAGCAAAACACATAACAGATCTCTACCAATCCAGATCTAGAATAAGCACATGTACACATTGACAAAGTGACAGTTATTTATGGACAAATAGTCCCCGGAAAAACCCAATGTGGGAAAACTGGTCTCTAGCTGCTGGAGGGTTCTATTATTAAGAATATTTCTGAATACACAAATTTGGGTTCCAGATCTAGAAAACCCGACAGTGATAATGCTAGATCTACAGCTCACTAGCTGATCTAGGACCAAAATAATGACTGATCCACGCCCTCAAACGGGATTTACAGAACTCAACCAAGATTAAGGCCTAGAAACCCCAACATTGTCCCTGAGAGGCTCTACGCCAGCCTCTGAAGCCCATGAAAGCCTCTGCGTCAACCTTGGAAGTCCTCCAAACCCTCAGCGCTACTCCGAAAGGGACTGCGTTACCCCAGACTGGGTGACGCAGTCACTACGCTGCCACTGAAGGGTCTCTGCGTAACCCCTTAGGGTTTCTTGCTGAAAATCGCGTTGTACTTGGAGAGACTGTGTTGTCTTTGTTGCTGCTGCTATTGCCTTCCTCTACGCTATCCTTGAGCTAATCTCTGCCTCTTGTGTATTCTAGACCCCTGGATCAGATCATCCCCTTGGTCTAAATTCCCTCTCTACAGCTGAAACACTTCTGAGAATTCTTAGCAAACCCACCCTAGAATCTCAGCTTAACTTCAGTGCTCTACCTCTGTGTGTCTTTACAAATGACCCCAAGCTTTTCCTTTATACTTTTCTCGTTGACAAATCAACAACCATGATCAAATCTTGAATCAATGGCTAAGATTAAAAGAAAGTTTGATCCGTGTAACTTAAGACAATTTCATCACATGTTTAATTAAATTCACTTTAATTATTTAAGTTACCTAAGTTTTAACTTAGGAAATACATTAAAATAATCAATTAATTTAATATCTCCTAAACAGATGAAATTTCCCAAATCCATTTTTGGGTCTTGTAGATCAGGTGAACACTAGTCCCTCCACAAAATTTGGGAGCTAGAGCACAACTGATGCTACCCCAAATACACAAAATCTCAACATATCCTAGGGGCTTATTTCAAACCATATAAGGCTTTCTTAAGCCTGCAAACATGAGTCTTCTGCTCATGTGTCTCGAAGCCCTCTGACTATTCGATGTACACTTCCTCTTCTATCACCCCATTCAAGAACATTGTCTTGACATCCATCTGGTGAATTGTTGAAATTTGGTTACCGGAGGATAAGTGGTTCCCTAAGGCTTTGATCTTTGGCCTAGAGAAAAGTGTCCAAATGTATTTCACTTTTTCTCCTAAAGTGACTTTATAAGTTATAAAGTCAAATCTAATTTAAAAGTGACTTTAAGTAATAAAGTTACTAAGTCTAATTTTAAAGTGACTTTAATAAAGTCAATGTGAAATTAGAAAGTGAAAAGTGACTTTGGAAATAAATGACAAAGAGGGTCTTTATTAAAGTAGAGTGAATTAAAAAATATGAAGTGAGAATTAAAAACACATTTAATCTCAGCCCTAGATCTAAAGCTATCTCAGCCATTGGATTTAGGGATTCCCCAAAAGTCACTTAGGGTTAGGCTAAAGGAGGAAAAGAGAGAAAAAGGTCATTGATTCTTTCCTGAGCAGATTGGGAGAAGAGAAGAGAAAACAAGGGAGAAATTTCTAAGCAGTGAGGAGAAGGAGGGCAGCAGCTAGAGACTTCAGCAAATCCATACAGTAGCAAAGAAGCATAGTTCCCAAGGTAGAAATTCGTACAACAGGAGTGTGGCACATTTTTCGAGGAAGGAGGCACAATTTTCTAGGAATCCGTACAGCAGAGTCAACACAATTTTCTGGGCACAAAAATCGAGGAGAGGTACTGCTGTTTGGTGGCACAGACTTCGAGGAAATCCATACAGCAGTCGTACAGCAGCAACAACACATTTTTCGAGGTAGAAAGAGGCACAAAAATCGAGGAGGTACTGTTGTACCTTCTGTACAGTGTATATAGCCATATGATCATACAGTTGGGCACAAAAATCGAGAAGTACAGTCAGCATTTAATGTTGTAATTAATGATGTAAAATTTTTGTTTTGTTAGTTTACTGTTCGGCACGTTTTCCAAGGCGAGGTATAAGCACGAAAATCGAGATAAGTATATTTGTTAAGTTGCTGGAATTTTTGCTGTAATTTTTGTCTCACTGTAAAACTATGTTGCCAGGAAACGTGGGTGCGGGTGCGGGTGCGGGGACGGGGACGGCATTTTTTGAAACAGGGTGCGTGGGTTCGTCTGGGTATTTTTATATTAATATATATTATAAATTATAAATTATAATTTATATATCATATATAATACTATATTTTATAAATTAAATTTATAAATTATAAATTTAATGACACTAATAATTTATAAACTTCAAGTTTAAACTTTAAACTTTAAAGATTTAAACATGCACATCATTCAAGAATCAACAATGAACATTCAAGTTTCAACATTCACATGTGACATTTGCCATTGAAATTTCAAAATTAAAATTTGCTTCATTTATTGTTTCTCATTGTTGATATGAACTCTGATCACAGAATTTTGTTCTTGCAAATTATAAACCATTTAAAAATTACCCAAATCATCATTATTTCCAAAAAAATAAAAATAAATAAATTAGAGTGAAATTTTACCTTAGCAGAAAAATACTCACTAGAAATGTTGACTGTATTCACTTATTAATTCAGTCCGTCCTTTGCACCGACTCCACTCAGCACCATATTCTATAGGTTATTCAAAACGTTCTGAAAATTTTCATTATCTCCAGAATTTATTAAAAGTAAAAAATATAAAAAAGACATACTTTCCAGTAGTTTCAGAGTTTTCAAGATTCTACGTCTTTCCAAAAATCTCAACTCCTAAAGCATAAAGAAACTATATACTATTAAATTTACAAGATATTTTCCTAACAACGCATCCAATTTCTAACTTAAACAAACAAAAATATAATTTTAAATATGTTTTTGCCATGCATCCTCTTATTCTCTCCCAATCCCTTGCACATGTATACTATCTCACCTCATTTTCGTGTTTTGCACTCGACATAATTAATCTTAGGACCCAAAATTTCACATTTTTCTGACAATCATACCTCTATCCCTCCCATAAGTATACTTACCTCACTTGGCGTTTTGCATCCTGCACCCAAGTGATCTCAGTACCCAGAATCTCACTTCTTTCTGACCATTGTACTCTCTTTATGGACCCCTTAATTATCTCGTTTTTTGGAACATTAAACGCATATATATTACTTAACCTCTTTCAGACTATTATTTCTTCCAGATCATATCATGTCTCGGCTATCTTAAACTTAATTTTTTATATTAACTACATAAGTCAATAAGAAAATGATCTGGTCGTGAAAGGTGCTATCATTTCTATTTGAAGGTAGGTCTTGAAATTAGATTTTTTTAATAATAACTTATAAATTATTTATGGAGCAGAGCAATATATTTTAACTTTTAAAAAAATCAAAATAGTTCGATTTTAATTTTTATTTATCGTTTGAACTTTGAATCATGAATGTTTTAAAATTTAGAAAAAAACTTAAAATTAAAATAGTTTTTATAATTTATTTTATTAAATTATAATTTATTTTTAATATTTATTAAAATTTAATTAAATTTTTTAATTTTTAATCATTTAAAAAAAATTATATATTTGAAAAAATTGTTCATGAAGAACCCTGAAGAACCCGAAATTCGGGTTCTAAGTACCCAAACGATGGGTTCTTCATACCAAAAGAACCCAAGAACCCGAAATTTTTTTTTTGAAGAACCCGGTTCGTTTGGGTTCTTTTGAGAAGAACCCGTACCCGAATCCGGTACTTGGGTGCGGGAACCCGGTGCGGGTTCGAGAACCCCACCCCCGGGTGCGGGAACCCGTGCAACGTAGCTGTAAAAGCTATATTCAGAATTAAAGAGGAGCTTTCGAACTGGTTTTCCCTAAGAGTTGTAGGGGGTTTTTCCAGGGTCATATTGACCAAAAATCAGCGTGTCAAATTTCTGTGTGTGGATGATTTATTTCTCTGAGTTTTTAATTCTGCATTTTCAGCACTGTGAAATTTCCAGAATTTGTGTTCAAAAAATATTTATTTTTCCAGCTTGTTGAATGTATGGTTATGGGAATGGGCATTTAACTTTATGGGAGAAATAAGGAGAAACTGAAAACCGGAGTGGGTCTTAAAATTTCTACATGGTATCAGAGCTAGTTTGCTGAAAAGTGCAGTTTGGGACAGCAAAGAGAAAATTTAAAGCAAGTTGATTTTACACACAGAAAATAGAACCTTTACTACAGCAGTGTTATTTTTAGTTTATTAGGACAGCAAGCATGTCTTTGGGCTTGAGGGTGAAGGATAGGTTGGATGGGCATAGCAACTACAGTGTATGGAAGGAAAGAATGCAGAGCATCTTTGAGGAGGCAGAAGTTTGGGGTATAATGGTGAGTACACAACAGCGCCTTGTTAATGTGCCTTCTAACCCTATTCAATTGGCAGACTTTAATAAGAAGAATAACAAGGGCAAGAGACTGATTTTGGATGGTATTAAAGACCATTGCATTCCTCATGTGGGAGGAAAGAGACTTTCTCATGAAATGTGGATAGCCTTGACCAATCTCTACCAGAGTACCACTGAAAACAGGAAGCTTGCTTCTTCAATGGACCCCAATAATTTCTCCTCCATTGAAGATTTTTTGTCCAAATTCAAGACCATTTGAATTCTTTTAGAAGGTTGTAAGATCAAAAAGGAAGATGGTAGCCTCATTTATTGCATTCTTGCTAAGATTGAACCTGCATACTCTGTATTTGTTTCTGCCTTCCATTCCACTAGAAAAGCCATTTCTTCAGGAACCGCCTACAAGAGCCCCTCTTTTGATGCCTTTTGTGATTCTTTGATAAGAGAACAAGAAAAACTCTTATACCTTGGTCTTATCACTTCTGGAAATGCTTCTAAGAAAGCCTTAGCATCCCAACAGCAATCATATCAAAAGAATCCCAAGAAGCAGTATCCTAAAAAGTATGGTCTAAAACCAAACAAGGGTCCTAAGCAACTTCAGCCACAAACTGACAAAGCAACTCAATGAAAATACTATAAAGGAAGGCTTGAGGGTCATTTGGAAAACACATTGAGACACTAAATTGATCAAGATCGAAATTTCTGGGGCGTGGTTTGCTGAGAATTTCGAACTAGAGATCTGAGCAGTGAGGGGCAGAGATAGCATCTGAAGGGGAAGAGATTTTCTCGGTCCAGTGGAGCATCAGCCAAAGAGAGGCAGAGATGATCTAGCCTAGCCGGCGTTGAAGGAAGGGGTTGACGCTGTGACGGCATAAGCTCACACAGAAGCAAGGCAGAGGCAGAGGTTTCAAAATTTTGCTGGTGGATTAGTTTCGGAGGCCGGGATCCAGGAAATGGCACCGGGAGGCTGTTCCTCAGCATCCACAGAGGAAAAACAACTTGGAGGAGGGCTAACGTTCAGCCTGGAAGTGGGTGACGCAGTGGCTTGAAGTTCCACCATTGGATCTGCGCAAAGCCTGTCTAGGGCAGGTTTTCCTTCATCCGGATCAATCGGAGACTCAGTGATTGAGTGAGGTATTTCTCACATATTCTTCTGCCAGTATTTATCTATGTAACTGAATAACCATTGAGGGTATTCGAGGATGTATTCAGACATTTCTACTACATAATAATAAAACCCTCAGATATGCTGCACCGGTTTTCCCACATTGGGTTTTTCTGGGGACTTAGTCCAAAATAAAGGTGTCATATGTGTGAATGATATCCTTGTTTAGTTTCCTTGTTTCTAAATCAATTTTAGTGTAGGTTGTTTCAGTAGTCGCTTCAATAATTCAGATCTGAATTAATTATGTAATGTAATTTACTTAATAGGAGAAGTACACTCTGTTGTTGCAGTAGGATCCTTAGATCTGTTTGGATCTAGGAATTCTCACACTTGCTTCTACTACTACTTCCCTTTGCCTTTCTTCTTGTCTGAACATTATGATGCATAATGTTCGAACTTATGACAAATGAAGCACTTGATTTTACTTAAGTCCTTCTTTCCTAGTTGAGAGGTTGACTCCTCATTCTTTCCCTTACCCTTACTAGGTCCTTTTCCTTTTCCATTCTTCATTTGACGAAATAGGGCCAGTTTCTTGTCACCACCATTCTTGCTAGCCTTTAACTCCATCCAAGTCTCCTCCTAGATACAATCATCTTACAGTGTTTCAAAGTTAGGAATATTTCCACAAGCACAAACACCCTTGACAAATGGCCCCCAACTGCTACTAGTTGATCCCTAATCTGCATGATCTTCATAAAGTGACTAGTAAAAATGTTTCTTTAATTCGTCTCTATGGATCTAAGATTATTTTGCAATATCATCTTTTTGTTTATGTTCCAATTTTGATAGAGGATAACCAGAGCATCAAACATCTACTTCGTCATTTTCTTCGCATATAGGTGAGGAATCAAATGATCTTTCACAACATCTAAGATCACCCACTTGGCCTTCACTTTCTTCTTCTTATGTGCTACCTATTACCCATCAAAATGGGTAACCCCATAAGAGAACTTTTCTCCTCCATTTAACAACCAACCAGCTAGCAGCCCTTGCTAGCCAATATTTGATGATGATATGCCATGTGACTCCACCATTTGCATCAACCATGTGACTCTCACCATCTAGCATTTGTACTTGAACAAAGGCGGGCTGCTATTCAAAAGAGACTTTGATCATTTTGCAATTGTTTGCGTATACTTGTTTTTTTTGGGCATTTAGTATGGATAAAGGGGTGATCTTGAAGATTGACCAATCTTGACAGAAATTTTGTACTCTCACCTTACCAAGGGGTTAATTTTTAGCCCTAGCCAAGTGGGACCTCCTTTAAGGACCTTAATTTTATAAGAGGGGCACTACTTGGAAGACCGTGATTGAGATAGAATGTTCATCTTCCCCTATACCATACTTACCACTTTCCATGACACATTAGAAGCCCCATATCACCTCCATTCTTCAGGTCCAACTTGTCATTGGTTCTTTGGGATTTTGTATTCATATGTTCACATACATTGAGTAGGGCCAGAAACTTTTCCCTGGGAGGATTATGCAACTAAGAGAAAATAAAAAGCATATCATGGCCACAATGAAATAAAGCAAAGAATATCAAAATGCAAAAGATGGTCGGGACATAAATATTAGCACGTGGAAAAAAGCCTAGCATGAGCTCCACCTCCGTCATATGACCATAACCTAATTCCTGAGCATATGATGCTCCATTACATCAAAGAGGAACCCTTGCATGTCCCAACCCTAATGAGCAATAAACTAACTCATCTTAAGGGGAAATAAAGTTGCTACATCAGAAAGAGCAAGCTCTAACCCTTGAGCTATATGTGATAATACAAGGAATAATTAAGAAAAATTAAAAGGCACGCAAGAAGGGTGGAAAAATCAAGCCGAGTTGGTAACTCATACATCCATGAATGCTCCCTCCTTTAATTTCATACGCTCAAGATGTGGACACCCCCATCAGTTGGTCCCTTTCACCATGGCACTTGACCATGAAGTCTTCTCCCTTCCATTACCACATTATTTTCACCAACACCTATCAATTGAGGAGTTGAACTTGGAACTGTCACTTCCCCTTGAGGGTTGGAAACAACTAATAGGGTTGGCTATCAGACACCTCTACCAAGGTATGGAACACCTTTATGGGACTTGGTCTGGTTACATATATGAAGGCAATCCTTGTTTTAGGTATTGACATGCCCTTAACATTCAAGTTTGGTCTACTTAGGTGCATTATTGATCTTGGTCTCAAATGGATAGTTGCTTTCACTAGAGTTCTTGTTGTTCTTGTTAGGTGGTCCACAACAGCCCAAGCCTTGAGGGCACCCACTCCATTGTGAAATTTTTTTAATTTAAGAAACCCTACTACTAACCATTGATTTACTGCTCGTACTTGATTATTTATACAAGTTATTAATCTGAATATTCAAAAAAACAACGAATTAAACACAAATAGCAGCGTACACATACAGATCATTTACTGAATAACACGCTCATATGACAAAGTGACACAGATTTTTCAGACAAATGTCCCCCGAAAAACCCAATGCGGGAAAACCGGTGCAGCTAGCTCTAGAGGGTTTTATTATTAAGCAGAATCTGAATACAACAATTTCTGGGCACCAGACATGGTTGGCCCTACAGAAAAAATCATGGCAATAATACCTCTTTCACTTGGAGATAGAAAATATGGTTGATTCACACCCTCAAATGGGATTTACAGAACTCAAGCCCTTTCTGGCCCACTGGAAACCCCAGCGCTACTCCTCAGCGCTCTGTGTCAACCTTACTGGCCTGCGTCAGCCTCTGCGCTGCTCTGGAAGGGCCTGCATCACCCTCTCTAGGCTTATGCTGCCCCTGCGCTGCCTGACTGGGCCTGCATGGCTCCTACTGCCTCTGCTTTGCCCCTAACTGGGCTCTGGCTGCACTACGTAGCACTTGGTTGGATTTGCGTTGCTGGATATGTTGCCTCCCTGTTTCTGTTGTATTCTTGGCCTTGGATTCAGAATCCCTTGCCAATACTGCCCCTCACTGCACTGCAAACTCTTCCTGAAATTCTTAGCAAACCATGCCCTAGAATTTCAGCTTAGCTTGAGTGCTCCACCAATGTGTGTATTCTCCAACTGACCCCAAGTCCGTCTCTTATACTTTTTTCGTTGGCAAACCAATGGTCGTGATCTAATCTCTAATCAATGGCTAATATTAGAAGTTGTTTGATCCACGTCACTTCAGTCATTCTTATCACATGTTTCATTTAATTCACTTTAATCTTTTAATTTTCCTAAGTTAGACTTAGGGTTCTTAATTAAAAAGATTAATTATTTGAATATCTCTTAAACCAGATGGAATTTCTTCAAACGCTTTCTGGGTCTTGGAGATCTCATGTACTCGAGCTCCTCCACAAAATTTCGGAGCTAAAGCACATCCAATGCTACCGCAAAATCTCAACATCCATAGGTACCTACGCCTTTCAAAGAAGTACATGGCCTTGCACATGCAGGGTTGAGATATTTCAGCCTCCTAATAGCATGAGTAGATGATACATGTCCAAGAGTAACTTTAGGACCCAGGATGTTGGTCAACTATGAACTAGCTTTGAGGATTATTCATGATGACACCATTGGACCCAGTATGGCCCTAGGCTAGCCTTGACACAACCTAATGGGCAGGAGTTGATTCAGAGCCCAAATGAGGATGGTCTCCCATTGAGATACTAGGAAGGGCTTGTTGCACTAGAGGAAGCCCTAACGCTAGAGAGGAGGCCTTATTTGACAGTTGGAGACCCACGGAGACCACTTAATGGCACCCTAGCTGCACTTGGGACCCCAGAGGAGGATTTGAGGTGGATTTGAGGAGTCAATTTTGAATCATCCAAGCAACAACACACATTTGGGCACCTCAACACACCTTGACATGGCATTTGGGGCCCTAATTGGGCATGATGTCAACATTTAGAGAGGCTACGACTTACATGTGTGGGATAATTTGGCCTAGTTTTTTAACCCAAGTTCATTTAATATCAAAAGTGTTTTTATGGGCTTTATTGGGCTAAATTAGGTGACGTTGAGCTAAACCTCATATAAAAAAAGAGGTTAGTCTCATTTCATTTCGATTGTCACTTGTGGATCGAATCGGCCTGTTAATCTCCTTGTCGCCTACACCTACCTACAGTTAGCAAGAAAAGCCTTTAACCCCACAAGGTGTGGTTGGTGGCAAGGAACTCAGAGAAGGAGTTGTCACACTAATCCCGACTCTCTCTGTTTTAGCTCTCTCCTAGGTTAGCTAAGGGGGGTGGTCCCTAAAATGAAGAAACTAAGTTAAAATAATGAGGTTCTAGGAGACTTTGTTAGAGTGAAAAATGGATTTATGAGCATATATGAGAAACTTTGAAATAATAATAAAAAAGCCATACAACCGGTGTTTTACAAATAACTTGCTCAAAAGTAAAAGTAATGCTCTCAAAAGGTGAGAACAAAGTAATCATGAAATGGAAACAAAAACTGTTAGCACAAGATATTTTCAAAATAAAATGATTATGAGATAACCAAATCACAACAGTGAAACATATCTTGCCATAGTTAGAAACAACTTAAAAAATGTTAGTTGCTAAATGTGAAATTAGACTTTGCGAATATGGAAAGAAAGCATCATAATACTTGCTTTTGGAATAAATTTTGCATAAGACTCAAAACCATCAAGAGACAAGTAAAAGGAAATATGATGGAGAGTGATCTTGGTTTAGTTCATTTCCTTTACAATAGAGAATTCAAATCAACTCTTCAATCCCCAGACCTCACCCTCACCCAAATCATGTGGATCTCACAATGAGGAGTCAATAGGGGAGTAGAGAGTTCCTAAGAGATCTATACAACCAACTTATGTTGGAGGTAAAGTTTTAGTGAGTGTTGGTATGAAAGCTATGCTGATTTATCTCAATTAAATGATACATGCAATGTTCCACAAGAAATAAAAATGAGATAATGCTCACTTGTAATAGTAAATCAAACTTGAGACAAAATGGAAATAGACTTATGTGTGTGGTAACATTAATAGGCAAATGGAATGAAATAAGTTCTCCTCGAGATACAATCGTTTTACTTGAAAGAAAATGCTTCAATAGTTCTTCAAAATGTATAACACGCATGGACTAAATAATGAAGTATAACCATGAAATTAATTAAAACTTGTCAACCATGTAAATTGCTCACACATAGGAAAGGAGATTTCCTCAAGTTTGAAGCCTTTGGAACTCATGCATGTAAGTTTAATTAAACACTAGATTTAGTGAGATGGATGTGGAGTGCATGAGTTGTTAATTTTTTAGCATGCATGAGATGAAAATTAGAAAACAAGTCAATCCACCCAAGAAGGTCTTGTTGAACACTAGAGTGGCACTTGATGATTATATGAAGACTCCATGCCCAAGGATGAACCAAAGGACACTTGTACCATCAGATATCATCAGTTCAACAAAGTTTTTAAACTTTACTTCTACTTCTTATCATTTTCTCTTGTACCCAGATTCCACGCCCTACGGGGAATTGTAATAAGTGATGCAAGTAATGATGAATTTGAAATAGTATTGAGTCTGTAACAGGCCTAGGTAACTTGAGATCTTGCCAACAAGTGAGTGCTACTCTGGGAGGTTTTTTTCACTCGGTTAATTATCATCTCCCTATCAAGACATAATAATTAATTGAGTTTTTTCCTCCAACTTTACCCTAAATCTGGAGTACGGCTTAATGGTGAGGCCTCAGGTGAGTCCTAGTGTCTAGAGTCAATGTATATTGACATGCTAGATCACACAAAAAAAAATCCTGGAATTTGGCTAGGTCTAGGCAGTGACTTTTTAATTTTTTAGATTTCCCGCAAGTCGAAATTTGCAATAAAAATTGAAATTGAATTGTAATAAGTGTTGCCTAGAGAAGTTGTATGGGGTATGAGTAATCAAAATTACACCTCTCACCCTCAAATTTTTACTATGACACACTTTGAAGGGTTAAAAATGTGTTTTGAACCCTCAAAACCCACTTTTCTTAAGTTTAGTGGAAAATCTGGAAATTAATTAAATAAATACAGAAAAATAAATATACACGCATGCTAAATGAGGTGGAAAATTATGGAGGAGTTAAAGTGAAGTCACAAGGTGATGTGGACTCCTAAAATCAAGGAAATGACATGTGCTCAAATAAAATCGAATTTCTGGCATTAAATGAGAGTTGCTTACTTGGAAATTCGAATTTGTGAAGTTAATGCACATTTGAGAGGATTTGGGAGAATATTTGGTGGAAATTTTTGTGGGAAATTGTCCCCACATGGGTTACCACTCTTATACACTTGTCATTCCATCATAAAATTCAAATTTGGCACATAAGGGAAGAAGAAAATGATGTCCACTTGCCAAAATCCAATTTTTACACTTGGCAATAGAGCTCCACTTATCAAATTTGAAATTGTCTTATAATCTCCTCCCTCTCACCACTTGGCATTTGGTTCTTCATTGGGATTTTCTCCCAACTTTCTATATAATGGAGCCATGGGCTCTCATACTGTATATTTTGCAATGAGCTATTGTGCTTGGGGAAGCTTTGCTTCTATGTACTTGTGTTCTTCATATGAAAATAAAAGACTTTGGGGTTCATTCATGATTGTTATTCTATTAGAGCATTGTTTGAATCATTGATGGTATATCTCTACTTGTGCCTTTATTTTAAATTTCATTTTGCTCATATGTTTTTGTTGAATTGTAGATGTATAGCTATATTACATTTACAATTGGTTATTTGATATGCTCTAGGCTAGAAAGCTCTATCTATTTTCATACAAATTCTAGAGTTCTCTTGCCATTGTTTATTTATTTAATCCATATGAGTTAATATTTGTTGGAAGTTCTGTAGAGGATCATTGTTGAATCAACTAGCAAGCACGAGGGGAAGTCTTCAAGAGACAAACCCACTCTTGGCAGTGTTTTCAAGGAGCTCTCATCGATATTTGAATTTCATAGAACTAATTTTTTTGAAAGTACTTGTTCTTGCAGGGTTCTCCTTCACATAGTCTATGCAGGAATCAAAATAATAAAAAAATCATTTACATCTTTTAATTGTGCTTTCATTTTATTATGTAGCTTTTCAAGAACTTCTCATAAGCTAGACAAGCAATGGAGATCTTTTCCCATCACTTGATTTAGCCTTCGTATATTATTTTGTAGCATATTCACGTAATTACATACTCTCTTTTCACACTAACTTTGGTTTTATTTTTGCAGCCCTAACATCCTTGTTTGTAGGTTCTCTCTAGCTTCAAGTTGCATTCCAAAGAGGTCGTGAGCATTAGGAGAGCTTGTGGAAGAAGTTTAGGTCATACACCACTTTAGAGCTTGTATTCTCCAATTGTAGAACTCCTTCATCTCTTTTGAGGAATTTCCTTCTTGTTTCAATATTTCACATTGTATTCTCTCATCAATTCCTTGGGAAGCCCTTTAAGAGGCTCTAACCTCATTGTAACACCATAATAATAAAAAATTATGTTTTTGTTGTGAGAGTGTGTGACAGCAACTAACTGAATTCGGACCCCTAAGGAGAGCTACTTTGCTACAATCGCTCTTTCAGCATTTCCCTTTGGTTTACCCTCACCTGGTTCTTTATTTTCTTGGCAATTTTATTTATCAATTTTGGGGAAAATTGATAAATAAATACATTCAGCAGCTTTTGAATGTTAAATTGTATCTTCCGGCTTATATTTTTATCTACAACTTTAAATTCAAGGTTTAATCCTTCGGAACTTTGTATTAATATCCGACGCTCTTTAATAAACGACCTTAATATATTCGGGGCCCATATATATATATATATATATATATATATATATATATATATATATATATATATATATATATATATATCGCGGAGTTCAATGAAATACATACGTTGTACCTCTTATTAAACTTCGGGCAAGTCCAGCGTGCGATCACCGTTAGATAGCAAGTCTCCAGATCGACGGCTTATACGCATATCGCTCGGCGTCTCGATACGAACTTTAACGCGCGATGGCGCGTAGCAACGGTGGTTTTCCGTGGGTCTACCTCGCCACGTGTCGACAGACCTATGGAATCGCTCCCCAACCGGAAAATACCGCTTACCCACCAAAAGCGATGCGATATGGGCAATCCGCCTTTGTAAATCCACTCTTGGTTTTTGAACAGTGACTAACCAAGGTTCATCCGGGGTTGCGCGATCCTTTTGGTTCCTTAACTCAGGTCGGGGTTCCGATGGTAAAACGAATTTGTCTCGTTATGAAGCGGGAATTCTTCTATCATTTAAACAGAATTCAATGACCACAATAATACGCAGACTTCTTCTAGGAGTGGAGATTTATTCAACAGAGCCTATTCGAACAATTCCGAGGGAAATAGTAGACAGAGATATGCAGAATCTATACAACAGTTCACCCCAGTAATTATATGTGCACAGAGTTCAATCACCTCACAATTAAACAATCTCTTCACAATCAAGGATTCGAAACAACTCTATGGCCAATGCGTACAGAAATTATTTAACTGGAAGCAATTGTGAACACAGATTTTATTGCAGAAACCTTTCTTCTCCTTCCTCTTCTTTTTTTTTTTAATGAATCTGAGGAATACAACTTATATACATCAATATATGACTCTTCGGTTCCTCTGAGAGGACCGTTCTAGAAATCAAAGGTCTAATTACAACTTATTCAAATAACTGAACTAACAGATGGATCAAATCCAACTATTCGACTTCTACCAATCCTAACTAATCTAAATAAAAACAGTCAGCTGAGGTATTGACACCTAGCTGTCACAATTTAAGGATTTCGAACCCTCCTAGCCACAACATGTGGACAAATCTCCTACATTGCTGGCTAGTGTCTAATGCCCCTGCATCAGCGTGGGTTGTACCCATTGGCATCTCTATCTCTCCATTTCAAGGAGAGAATTTGTAGATGGATTGACTTATTGGTTTTGACATTTCCATTTTCTTTCACATCACATATGCATGCCCTAATTAGGAAGTAAGACTAATCGCATTTCTTTTTGCTCAAGTTTGCTTCACAAATTTTAAGTTTGCATTTCTCATCATAGTTGCTACAAATTTCAAGTTACATTTCCATTTGCAAAGCAAATTTTTTTACTTCATGCAAGCATCATTATTATTTTTGGGCAAACTTTGATCTATTTAGCTTAGCACTTGTCTAAATAATTTACGCTTTATTGTTATGCCACATTTCCAATTTGAGAATATTGAAGCATTGTGTATTTGACAAGTTTATCTTTTAAAGAAATCACTTATGTCAAGCTAATTTCCTCAAGCTTAGAGTTCCTTTTGCAAAGCTATTGTGAGCACAAATCTCAATTTTATTTTTAAAGCATTGCAATTTACTTTACATGCAAATTAATTGCTCATAAGCATCAAGCTTTTAATTGGTTCATCATTTATCTTTAGCAACTCACAATTTTTAATTATTCTTGATGCTTATACATCTTATGTTTACTTGAGCAAATATAGAAAGTGATCTTGTGGAACAATCTTACTAAGAGCATTTCCATTTTGTACATAGTACTTGCAAACTTACTTGCATATCATAGTAGGCATTCTAACTTAGTTGCATATTTAAAATTTACCTCCAAGCATAAGCTTGGTTGATAGAAATTATAGGGAAAATACTTTCTTGGAAAGTTCTTCCATGTGGTACAAAGTAAGGTAAAAGTGTGTGACCTTGCAGTTATGAAGGTGGTTTGTCCCCTTGTAGGAACGATGGCACACGCTAGCTCGTAAGACTCAGGGGACAGGTATTGTTAATGACACCCCCGTGTCCTCGCCCCCTCTTTCTTACAGTCACCCCAATTTTTACCCCTTGGTAAGAACACAAGAGGAGGACTTCTCACCTATATTAGGCATTTTAAATTAAAAGTAACCAAGATTAATTGCATCCAAATCTAATGTAATTGCATCTCATGCTAATACACCTCATGGTTTTACTTGCAAATTGTTTATTCCTCTTGTCATTGTTGAAATTGAATACTTTTTTGTGGCAAATATTTTTTTTATCAACATTTTGCAAGTAAAACATTATTGTTTCCTTTTGAGCAAGGTAGCTTCTCATGCTTTGATTCATAAATCTATTTTTCTTGTATCTTGCATTTATAATATCTTGTGCGAACAGTTTCTTGTTTCACTTTTCAGGATTACTTTTGTTTTCCATTTGAAAACAATTCACTTCATTTAAGCAAATACAATTTCATTTTAAAAGCAATACTCTAAAGGCACTGGTTTCTCATATGTTTCATGATTATCTTATGTATTGATGGTTATTGCTCATATCACGTTTTTGCTTATAAATCTGAAGAAGTAATCCATTTAACTCTAACAACTCTCCTAAAAAACTCATATCTTTAACTTAGTTTTTCTTTAGGAACCACCGCCCATAGCTAACCTAGGAGATAACTTAAACGGAGAGAGCTGGGAATAGGTGACAACCCCTTCTCTTAGTTTCTTGCCACCAACCACACCTGATGGGGTTGAAGGCTTTTCCCACTAACTTGTAGGTAGGTGTAGACAGCAAGCGATAACAGGTCCTTTCTCTTCAGCCAAATAAGGGGGATACCATTGTGAAAGTTTCAAACAGAAACCCTACTGTAGTGTCTTGATCTACTTCGCCTACTTGTTTAATTAATTTAACAATTTATTTAACTGAAGTATTCAGAAAAAATATTAAAACAAATACAAACTGCAAACTGCATCCTACACATCTACAGATCATTTACTGAACAACACGCACATGTGACAAAATTACACATTTTTTGGACAAATGTCACCGGAAAAACCCAATGCGGGAAAACCGGTGAAGCAGCTCTAGAGGGTTTTATTATTATGCAGAATCTGAATACAACAATCTGGGCATCAGAAACGGTCTGCCCTACAGATAAATTACACGACAGTTGTACCTTTCACTCGGAGACAGAAAATATGGTTGAATCACACCCTCAATCGGGATTTACAGATAATGAGCCCTTTCTGGCCCACTGGAACCCTTAGCACAGCCTTCTCCAGCCTCTGCATCAGCCCTATAGCCCAACGCAGCCTCTATGCAGTGCAGGTTGTCCCTACGTCACTCTGGAAGCTTTTGTGTTGCCTATGAGTCACCCAGACGGCTCTACGTCACCCTCTGCGTCAACTTGGCTAGGTTGCATCCCTCCTGCTGGCCTATGCGCTGCCCTGGTAGGATGTTGCCTCTCTGCTACTATATTCTCAGCCTCGGATCAAATCATCCCTTGTCGATCTCTACCCCTCAGTGCACTGCAAACTCACTTCGACTTCCTCAGCAAACCCCACCCCAGAAATTCGACTCTGCAATGTGTGTGTCTTCTCCAACTAACCCCAAGACCTTCCTTTAAACTTTTCTCATTGGGAAACCAACGGCCGTGATCTAATATTTAATCAACGGCTGAGATTAAAAGAAATCTTGATCCACGTCTCTTCAAACATTTCATCACATGTGTAAATTAATTCACTTTAATTTTTTAATTTCCCTAAGTTACATTTAAGGTCCCCATTAAAAAAATTA
Source organism: Pinus albicaulis (assembly GCA_034641835.2). Lineage (NCBI taxonomy): Eukaryota > Viridiplantae > Streptophyta > Pinopsida > Pinales > Pinaceae > Pinus > Pinus albicaulis. Next base: position 1,102,831,036 of record CM076583.1, read on the forward strand.
ATTAATTGAATAACTATTACACTAGATGAAATTTCTCCAGAGTCCAAACACTTTCTCGATCTTGGAGATCTCGTGTATTTCAGCCCATCCACAAAGTTTCGGAGCTAGAGCAAGCCCAAAGCTACCCCAAAATCTCAACAACCATGGGACGAAGATCCCAAGCTCCCTCAAGCAAAAAAAGTATATTTATTAGTTATTACAAATGAGAAAAATAAGCCTCTAAGAAGACTGCCCAAAAAGAGATATTTTTACAAAGATAGATCTTGGAAAAAACTAAATCTCCTCCTCAAAGATGAAAACAAAAGCACATGGGAAACACCTCTAAAACAGAAATTTTACAAAGCTCAAAGGCCCATGGCCAAGGTGATCTTGTTTTTGTCCTTAAGATGCTCATGCCCTCCCTAGAAATCAGTCTGTAAGGTAGTGGAAGGCTTTGCATGCAAGGATATCAATAGTTTTTCGCCACCTCCTCTTCAAGCTCCTTGTTGTCTACGCTCAAGCCTATGGACTGCAAAAGAAAGTCACATGTTAGAGGAAAATAAACAAGATTTAAAGTACAAACTAATATACCAAGACACTAGCTCAAGGAATGGGAGTGAAGCCTCATTCTTGTCTAGTCTAGAAAACGCTCTTGAGATGGCATATATGATTTTAAAACGTTCTAAAAAGAATATTTTGGATTTTAAAATTGTAATTTGATGATCAAGTAGCTTAGAGAAAAAGGACACTCTTTTGGTTCTCGTTGGATGCAAAACTTGGAGTTGGAGATAGTTGAGTCTTGGATCGTTGTGAATCTAGGAGTGAGTTAGTCTATTTGAGACTTTTCCCACGCCTGGATGGATTTCTTGCACACAATATAAAATGGATCTTCCCTACACACTTGAAATCATATATTAACTCACAAGAGGATTAGAGCATCAAAATGAAACAAGATAAACTAAGAATTCCACCTAAACTGCCTTAGCAAGCTTACTTCTAAGATAATGCTCTAAATCAATGACACATGCAAGATAGCTTGCATGCAAAAATCCACACTATATGGAAAATATGAATTAACATAGATCAAACATATAAGCAAATTCAAACATAATAAGCACAACACGGAAAGGAATCACCTCATAACGCCAAGAGAACATCTGCTTCGTAACCCCAAAGTCTTAATTTTATTAATATGCAAGTACAAAATTGCAGAGTTTCTTCAAGCCTGATAGCTCATAACATGATACAATACAAGAACACATGGCTCTATTATATAGAGAGTTGGGAGCAATTCCCAAGGAAGAATGCATGTGAGAACTGAACTTGGATCAAATCCCAAGGAAAGATAAGTCAAGTCCGATGTGGAGAAGACTGAGACACCAAAGCAAAATCGAATTCATTTTGTGCACACCAAGCGAAATCGAATTCCGTATATGATCCAGTGAACTCATCCATGAGAAAAGCGAAGTCCCGTGCTACATCTTGTCCACCACTGAAATTCAAGCCAACTAAAACCTTACTTGTAGATGATCCCAATGTAGCTTTGCATAGGCACCTACAAACTGCGTGATTCCTCTAGTTAACTACGCAGTCTAGGCCCAAGGGAAAGCGTAAATCCTCTAAGTGAAGCTTTGAGTGATGTTGCACTCCAGATAACTCATGAGAAGAGGTCCCCACGTGGTCTGCAGTCAACTGATCCTGTAGAATATTCTTTGATGCCCAATTGCCTTTAATAAATTCAATTTTCCTTGTGTGTAATTGTTGTTTTATCTCTAGGGAATTCGATTTTAATAAAATAATGGTGAATTAATGATGCATTGTGCTCAGTCATCTTCCACATGTCTATTGACTCAACTCTTTGACTTAGGATAATTTCCAAGTCATTTCCATGTCATTTTGTCACATGGAATAATTTATTTCTCTCTATTTTATTTAATTCGAGCCTAATTAATTGCCACAATTTCCACTAAACTTAGGAAATGTGGGTTTTGAGGGTCCAAAACACATTATTAACCCCTCAAAATGTGTCATAGTAGAAATTTGAGGGTGAGAGGTGTAATTTTGATTACTCATACCCCATACAACTTCTCTAGACAACACTTATTACAATCCAATTACATTTTTTATTGCAATTTTTGACCTGCAAGAAATCTAAAAAATTAAAAAATAACTACCTAGACCTAACCAAATTCCACGAAATTTTTTGTGTGATCTAATATGGTAATATACATTAACTCTAGACACTAGGACTCGCCCAAGGCCTCACCATCAAGTCGTACTCCGGATTTGGGGTAAAATTGGAGGAAAAAACTCAATTAATTATTAAGTCCTAGTAGGGAGATGATAATTAACTGAGTGAAAAAACATTAACTCTAGACACTAGGACTCGCCCAAGGCCTCACCATCAAGTCGTACTCCGGATTTGGGGTAAAATTGGAGGAAAAAACTCAATTAATTAAGTCCTAGTAGGGAGATGATAATTAACTGAGTGAAAAAAACCTCCCAGAGTAATACTCACTTGTGGGCAAGGTCTCAAACTACCTAGCCCTGTTACAGACTCAATACTAACTCAAAACTCATCATTACTAGCATCACTCATTACAATTCCCTGTCGAGCGTGCAATCTAGGTAAAAGAAAAAGATGATGAGAAGTAGGAGTTTAAAAACTCTATTGAACTGATGATATCTGATGGTACAAGTGTCCTCTGGTTCATCCTTCGACATGGAGTCTTCACATAATCATTAGGTGCCACTCCAGTGGTCAACATTTGGCTCCATATGGGGATGCATGCTAGATATGAAGTGATAGTGTGCAAGAACTTGGAATCTGCATCCACCGACCAAATATATATATTAGCAGTATCCATTCAAAATATTATCAAATAAAATCAATTACAGAAATGGAAATTTTATTCTAAGAGCATAAATAACAATTTATTCATGAAATAAAACTACAAAATTGACAAGGGATAAGGTTAGGAATATGATACAAAGGATGCCTCATGGCACTAGATGTCTTCAGTGAAATCCATCTTGAGAACCAGCCTACTAACAGGCAAATCCATAGGTTATTTCTCTGATGTGTCTTGTCCAATTCTGACTACCTTGGGACTACAACCTACCCCAATGTTAAGTTGTTTGTAGCCATCAAATATACCAAACCTCTTCCTTTTCTTTTTTCGACTATTGATGTGTTGAGGCTTGATCCTATTCAAAACTAGGGGTTCATTTTTTATATCTTTTTTTCTTTTTTCGCTTTTTTCTTTCTTCTTGGTTAGTTGTGATGGCGATGATGATGCAATTACCGTCAATCCTGCTGCTCTGTCTTGAAAATGCTCTGATGGAAAATTTTAAGTACTCAATCCTTCTTCATTTTGAATCCTTTCTGTCAGGGGGGCAAAAAATTTGTCAACACAACTTCACCTCTTGTCTGGCATGATCTATAGATAATCTCAATGTTGGGTTTCCTTGGATCCTCAACATGATATCTTTTCTCTAACTCCCAATCAAGTCTGACAAAGGTGTTATCTGGCATGGGGATGGTGGCATATGATAAATCCATTTGAAAGCTACCACCTAAATCTGATGCCCATTTTCTTGATAGGAGCATTCCCCTTGAATCAGGAACATCTATCACAACAATATCCATAGTCATTATTCTGTTTGGGTATGCAGCTAGGAAAACCTGTAAATCTTTAATTATCCCACACACTTCAATTATTTTAAAATCCATTGAACATATGTTGTGATAGGGCCTAGATACTCTTAAATTCAGTTGCTCCATGACTTTCTTGGTCATGACATTTGATGAAGCCCCTGAATCAAGCATGCAATTGCATAAAAGACGATCATTCACTATCAAAGAAACATAAAATGGCAGATGATCTTTGTTTCCCACATAAGAGTTCATACTTTTCAATACAATTTCCTCGTCTTTTGGTTCGTTATTAGGCTTTTCTTCCCTTTGAGTAACTTCAATTGCACTTAGTAACTTGGCCCTTTGAGATGTTATCTTTAAAAATTTTGTCACGGGATAGAAACCTTTGCATTACTCACCCAATTTCCCAAGTCAAAATTTAATTCTAAAGTGGGAGGAGAAAATTTTCTGTGACTATTCCAATCTTGAATATCCCTTTTCTGATAAGTCATCCCTTTATGTTTTGCCATAGCAAGAATCTGTCCAAATGTAGGCTTTTCCCCAAAAATCTTAGTGACTTTGTCAAAATTTGCAATCATATTGTCAACCCCAAGATTATTAGGCCTATGGTCAATCTCTTGATTTATTTCAATGGTGTATATTTGATCTTCCATGGAGAACATATTGATTTGACCACTAGTTCCTACATGTTCATCTCCCAACATGCTACCTTCCATAATTCTCTTTACATAGGGCATGTGGCCTCTTCATGGATCTCATTACATGACCTACAAAAAGGGGGAATTTGATCTACCATGTTGGTGGATTCCAATGGATTTGGAGGCCTATAATATTGTTGAGGGTCTTTATTCTTTTGCCACCCATTATTTGGCCTAGGTTGGAATCTTTGTACTTGTGATCCTTCCATGGCAACAACCTATTTTGCATGGCTTGCATTTCTTTAGTGTGATTTGCTTCCATGCTCTTAATAAGTTGGGTTAACTCCTTAATAGGATCATGGGTAGTCTCCTCCTTGGCCTTGTCTTTGGAATCATTCAATTTTGATGGCCCTCTAGTGAAACCAGGAATCTCAAATTTTCTTGATTGCTTTCTAACCCTCTCCATTTTCAAGGCTTCAGTTTGAGCTATACCCAAAGTTGTAGGCTCCTTCCTCCTCAACTCATAAGTGGTATCAACAACAAAAGCATCTAGATATGAGCATAAGAGAAATTCATCAAGAGGTTTAATAGTTGTAGGCATGCTTTTAACCAATTCATTGAATCTTTTGTTATACTCCTCCATGGTTTCATTCTCATTCTTCTTCATGGTGTTAATGGCACTGATCAGATGAGTATTCTCTCTTCTCTCTCGAGACTTTCCCATGAAAGCATTAACAAATGCTTGTAAAGAATCATACGAGTTAGTAGGTTGCTCAGTGAACCAATCAAGAGCATCCTCTTCTAAAGAGAGAACAAAAAGACTCATATTTACATCCTCATAGTTAGCAATGATACATGACTTAAAAATGCAAACATTAAAGTTCTTCACATGTGATGCAGCGCTAATGGCATTGTTACCTTGAAAACAAGGCAACCTTTCAATAGCCTTTTCAAGGATATTGTGAGGATAACCATTTATGTTAGTAAAATTACAAGGAGCAAAAAGATCATTCATGATTCTAGGCTCTACTTGTTCTTGAAAAAACAAATGAATGTCAGAAATAGCCTTTTGCCCAAGACTAGCAAGAGCTCTACTATGAGAAAGTCTATTTAACCTCTCTCTAAAAACCCTTTTAGGATCAGGAGAGGGGCTTGTTGACCACTGGAGTGGCACCTGATGATAATGTGAAGACTCCATGCCCAAGGATGAACCAGAAGACACTTGTACCATTAGATATCATCAGTTCAACAGAGTTTTTAAACTCTATTGCTTCTTCTTCTCATTTTCTTCTTCAGTGCTCAGATTTCGCAGCCCTACGAGGATATTGTATAAATGTCACTAGCATGATGAATAAATCCATGTAACAGGCCTAGGGTGTTGGGACTCGATCAACAAGCGAGTACACCTTGGAGTGTTTTTTTTACTTGGTTAATTAATCCTTCTTTTTAGCAGCGAATAATTTTCTTGGTTTTTTCACTCATTGCATTACCTCAAAGCCAGTGTGACGGCTTGAAGGTTGAGCCTCTAATGCATCTTAGTGTCTAGAGTCAATGTATATTACCATGCTAGGTCATTTCTGAAATTTTGCGGAATTTGACTAGTAGGATTTTTAATAATTAAAAATTTCCTGCAAAATGGGATTTTTAATTAATTTCTATGTAATCATGTAAATAAGTGGTCTTCGAAAATGTCTAGGGCGTGTGACTACTCGAAAATCATCCTCAAAGGCCCAGCATTATCCTAGGACCCACTTTAAGGGTCAAAAAACGACTTATAGTCCCTCGAAAGCTCATTTTTCTAATGTCAGTGGCAAAAATGAGAAAAAAATTCAAAAAAATAAATAAGTGGAAAAATTTTAAAAATTTTCCAAAGTCAAAATAAGTCAAATTTTGACAGGGCAATTATGTGGAGAAGTAAAGGATGATGTGGCAACCATGTGGGGCCCACCACATGAAGCACAACTCAAGTCAAAGGTTGGTCAAAAGGCAGTCAACAGTTCCTCGTTGAGTTCATGAGGCAAAAGAAATGTGTGAGATTACAACTTTGGTTTAATTCCAATATTGAGAAATTAAAATATAAGCTAAGTTTAGTATGGGCCCCACCTCATTATCTATGATCTACGTATAACTCAACAAAGATGCAAAAGGCACATGCTAAATTCAAAGGTCCACACTGGCCCACTTAAAGTTCAACGCATATGTCACAAGGAGTTACGTTTCCAGCAGAAAATGAGCACAAGGAAACTCCACGTAACAACTTGTAACACGTGCTATGATACAGTGTCATTGGCAGTTTTCAAAGGCAGAGTTATTTGGGAGTTAGACTCCCCTTAGCCTCCTTCCTTCTACACGTATTTGGCTCAGCTTCCATGCAGTTTACACTCAGCCAAACAAAATTTATGCACAGCAGTCAACTCTCACTCTTGGCAGCCAACACATAGCAGTTCAGTTCAGTTAATATGCAGACCTGTGTATAATAGTTCGATGGAAGTGGATTGGCACATGATCATAGGTGTCATACATGCATTGTTTTTGGTGAGAGATCAGTGGCAGTTTCCTCCACATAACTGGTCATCCTCATACACATGCACAACGCAGATTCCACAGGAGAATGCACTCAACCAGTTAACTGATATAATGATCCTCCTTAGTCTAATACGCTGCCAGCATAAGGAATATGAACCAAATTTGTGCCACATCTCTTCAGCCTTGTGCCACTTACACTGCCATCCAAGGAAGACTACGTACGCCCAGTCAAAGTCTACACGCAAAGTTAATTACAAGCAAGATTTAGTTGACAGTTTGATTGGGATTTGCATAGCATATTTGCTCAAGCTTTGCCATTTCATTTCCATAACATGTGGCAAAACACAGAGATACGTACAGCAGTTTTGGAATCTTCTAGACAGGGAAAATTGGGTTCATCTTGTAGTGATGGCATCACACAGCAGTTCGATTAATATTTTCATGGAGTTTGCTGCCCATTGCTGCCACTTCACAATCACACTGCCACTTGGAGACTCAGCTTATCTTTGGAATTATCTCCATTTTTTGCCACTTGTTTGAGGGTCTTTGCATTGGGATTGGCTCCCATTTGCCTATTTAAATGAGCCTTGGCTCTCATTATTGTATCATGTTATGAGCTATTAGGCTCGAGAAAACTCTGCCATTTTGAAATTGCATATTAATAAAATCAAGACTTTGGGGTTACAAAGCGGATGTTCTCTTGGCATAATGAGGTGATTCCTTTCCGTGTTTGTGTTTATTATGCTTGCATTTCCTTATATGTTTGATCTACATTAATTCATATTTTCCATATGGCATGGATTGGTGCATGCAAGCTATCTTGCATGTGTCATTGTTTTAGAGCGCTATATTAGAAGTAAGCTTGCTAAGGCATTTTAGGTGGAATGCTTAGTTTATCTTGTTTCATTTAATGTTCCAATCCTCTTGCGAGCTAACGTTTGATTTCAAGTGTGTAGAAAAGATCAATTTTTACATTGTGCGCAGGAATTCCATCTGGGCATGGGAAACGTCTCAAATAGACTAACTCATTCCTAGACTCACAACAATCCAAGACTCAGTTTCTCCAACTCCAAGTTTTGCATCAATCGAAAATCAAAAGGGAGTGCCCTCCTCCTCTAAGTTACTTGATCATCAAATTTAAATTTAAAAAATCCAAAAAATTTCCTTTGTAGAGCGTTTTAAAGTCATATTTGCTACTTCAAGAGTGTTTTCCAGACTAGGCAAGAACGAGGGTTCTGTAATATTCCCAATTAGCCATGAGCTAGTTGGAATATTAATTTTTGCTTTTGCTTCTTAATTTGTTGAATAAGAGGGTAGGACTCTGGAAACCCATAAAAATCCTTAATATGAATAAAATCAATGCTAATGTGAAAGCAGGACATCTTAGCAACTTAATTGAGCACCCTTGTGTGTGAAAAGGGGTTGGAACACCTAGACTAGGTCAACTTTGACCAAATCAACAGCATTGTTATGCAGGAGTGGACATTTATGGAGGGACAACACAGTTTTGGAGAGAGATCTCATGCATGGAGATAGTGCCTTCAATGAGTGGGGCCAAGGGTGACGAAGCTCACCACTTATATAAGGAAGAGGATGGCAACCATATTCATTCATGTTTATGTTATGATATTTGGATTATATGATCTGTTTAGACATATAAGCTTTCTTCAGTTGTTTAGCTAAGATTGCGTGTTGTTTAGCACAAGGGTGTTCCCGAGCGAGAATCCCACCTCTTTCCTTGAGTGACCTCTAGGAAGAGCATTGCACTACATTCCACATTCAGGCATCAAGCCAAGGCTTCAATCTTAATGTACAACGCAATTTCTGTTGAGAGGTTGTGTTGTGTTGCAGGGCAGAAGTTGTGGAGGGTCGATTTGGGTGATTTCTGAGCTAGATCTCATTGGAGGGAGGTTCCTTTCTCTTGGGAGGCTAGTAAAGAAGGCCCTGGAGCATCATTGATACATTTGGCACCAGCCCATAGTGTTTTTATCCCCTACAGCGCAGTATCAGTCTGGATCTGTATTATTCTAGGGAGGAGTTGCAGGGGTATTTGCAGTAGGTGATTTGGGGCGTGATTTCTTCAGTGAAGGGGCCAGCCTTTCATCCGAAGGATCCATTGGAGGAGAGCATTCTTGTTTTCACATCAGCTTCAGCCATAACTCTTCAGTTACTTTTTTGCAGCATACTTTCAGCCCTAGGGCTGCAGCTCATATTGTATTATTGGGTGTTTTTCCCGGAGACCCTCTTGGGTTCTTTTCTAGAGGTTGTTTAGAGCCTTGATCTTCATTGTACATTATATTTGAGGCATATATCAACCCTTTATCTTTTGTGTACTCATTTGTTGTAGCAGTTCTTATATGACTGCATTGTAGCAGTGTCTCTGGCATTTTGATATAGTGGCAACATCTCAATATTGAGGGTTTTCTTTATTGGATGCTTGTTGTATCTTGTTATATACTTTGTGGCCCGTTATATTATACATGTTTTTTGTTGTTATGATGTGTAAAGAAGCTCCATATTGGTCTCATACTTTTATGTGATGTTTTACACTGCTATTCCAACATTTTGTTCTATATTCCTGCTTTTCCCATTTGGGAATATCGCAGTGGTATCAGAGCATAATCTTGGCTCAGCCTGTGTATCTTAAGCCAATATGTCATCAAAAGAAGGAGATCCTCTCACGAATAGAGAGAAAAGGTATCTCAGAAGAAGAAACCGAAGTTTGATTATACAAATGATAAAGAAGACAAGGGTAAAACCCCTTTATCAGGAGAAGATGAGGAGGAGTAGTACCCAAAGCTTCTTCTTCGAACCATGCAATAGATTGCTAGAGAAATAAAGGAGATGAGGATGGATAGATACAAGGAATCCCCTAAAGGGTTTCTACAATGCCTACATTCTTAGCAGTGGGAAATGAAGGGTTTCAAGAACAAGAAACTCTAGAAGACTATTTTATGGAGTATGAGTCTCAATCTCAGAGATTCAAGGATCACTTGAGTTTTCAAGAATTTTGTCAGATCAAGGACAATAGGAGACCCAAGCATCACAATAGAGGTGGAGGATTCATTCAGAATCATGATCTACACCGAACTATGGGCAAATTTTTCTAACCCAACTTTGATGGGTCATCTAAATGCATTGTCAAATCATGGGTAGAGAAGTTAGACATCTACTTCCAGCTGAACAAAGTACCAGAGATGGAGGCCATCAAGATAACAGCGCTACACCTTGAGGGTGAGGCACATGATTGGTGGTTTCATGGGCTGTCTACATTGGGTCATTCCAATGTGACTGCATATTCAGAGTTCACAAGGAGCTTGGTGGAGCGGTTTGATCGGAGAGACCCAGAGGCACCTTTCATGGGGCTAGCAAGGCTCAAACAATCAGGTAATCCAGAAACTTATATTTCAAAATCTCTAAAACTTTTTGTTATGGCTCCTGATTTATTTGCAGCAAGAAGGGTCTATATGTTTATTGATGGGTTAGCAGAACCTCTTCATGGGTTGATTAAATCTACCAAGCCCACTACCCTTCAAGATGCCATTGAAGGGCTAGAGATCTACAAGATGCCTTGCCAAAAGAAAAGGCAACATTTCAGCAAAAGCCCACTTTTCCATCCAAGGGAAAAGAAGAGAAGGCTCCTCTTTCAAAGGAGAGCCAAAACAAAGTGCCTCTTAGTGATGATGTCTGAAGAGACTTGAGGAGAAGGAAGCTTTGCTTCACATGCCAAGAATCATGGGCACCCGGACATAGATGTGCAGCAAGAAAGGCACACTATAAAGAGGTCTTCTCAAATGATGAGGAGGAAGAAAAAAAGAACCAGAAAGACGTCACAGCACTGGAATTGCAAGAGATGATCCACCACCAGGAGGTGAGGATGGAGCAATTGCTCCAATTAGAGGGACTCTTGCATCATTGAGAGTGGTACCCAAATATCAGGAAACTTCCACACATAAAACAGAGTTGCATTTGCGCAGTGGAAGCAAGGACATGGTAACCCCATTTATTATGCATATGAGATTGGCCCATGAGACATTATTGTTTTGTGGCAAACCACCTGGGAGGCCACATTTCCCGAAGTTGTTGAGAGATGTCTCACAATATGTTGCACCACTCATAGATCCACGAGGAGTGGGAACATTGGAAGGTTATGATACAGAGCAGAAAGCCCTGGGCAGACTCAAGGAGGAGGGAGACATTCTCCCACTATCATCATTACCCACTCTCACACCACATCCTGCACTGAGAAAGGATGCTATAGGGATGGAGGATGGCACCATCATGGTGCAAGGTGACTATTCCTTTACTTTGGAGGCTCAGAAGATGTTCTCACTTGCAGAGAAATCTTCCACTCATGGTAGAGGATGGTGACCACTCATGCATGCTTTGGCCAAACTCAGGAAGTTTTGGATAGGTGATAGCTTCCCATGGAAGACTAACCTCTAAAAGCTTCAACCCTTACTTGAGCATGAGCAGCTACAGGAGGAGCAGCAGAGAGAGGATAGCAGCCTTCCATTATGTGACTTTGGCATGGGAGATGTCAAAGAGGAGGACAGCCATATCACAGATGCTTTATATGATAGATCATCAGCGTTGTCACTATGGAGGATAGATCCATATTGGAAATCCCAGCTATTGGTGGATTATTCCAAGGATCTTTTTACTTGCATGATACTTGATGACCAGCTACAAGAGGAGGGATATTCAGTCAAAGATGAGGTCATCTACTATCATGGTAGGATCTTCTTATCTAAAGAATCCAAGCTCAAGGAGAAGTTACTACAAACAGCACGTGAGGATTTTCTCTTCAACCACACTTATTCCATGAGGTCTTACCACACTATCATGGAGGGGTTTACTTGGGAAGGCCTTGAAGAGGAAATATATCAACATTTGAGGAGATGCATGGACCATGTGGAGATGGAGGAGATACATAACTCTTTGAAGGAGTTATCCCAACCACCTCTTTCCTCTTTGGGAATGAGAGGGGATCTATCTATGGACCACTCCATTTGTATGAGCAGAGTATATGGTAAAGATCTTGCTTTTATGCATAATGATTTATATGATGAATATTTGCATTCCTTTACCATACATGTGCAGGCCATTGCTCCAAGAAGGAACATTCTTCCATATAAACTTCATGGCCAACTTTGGGCCATAAACATTGTTGAGCATGGTCACTCCCTATGAGGATATAGGGAGATGATGTATCATTTAGGGTGCACTCCAAACTTCAAAGGCACCAAACATTTCTCACCTTCTCAAAACATGTGAGAAGAATATGGCAGCAAGTAAGTGGTGGGGAAACCACTTACCATATCATTATCTGATGCAGTCAGGAGATATACTGTGTTGGTTCCACATGTGAGACTATGATCCACCTCCATTTTTGCATATGGTTGTTTACATGTACTTGGTTTTGATCCTATACATTGATGATGTTCTTATTCTTTTTATGGGAATGATTGGAGGGAGGATGGAAGGATTGGATGTGCCCTTTGGGAGAGAGATTCTCCATGTTCATTATGCTACATGTTTCAAGGAGAACATTGGGCAAACCATGATTGCTACATTGGATCTTTTGCTTCTTTATGGGATAAGTCGTTTGCATCTCATGAGAACTTGGGAGGAGCATTTCATGCAGGGATGGATTGAGAGACACTTGGCTTATGAGGGAAGCTTATCACATGGAGGTGTCACCAATGGAGGAAAAGAGTTGCAGCACTCACCTTTACAGTTGCTTGAGGACAAGCAACATTTGGGAGAGGAGAACCGTAATATTCCCAACTAGCCATGAGCTAGTTGGAATATTAATATTTGCTTTTGCTTCTTAATTTGTTGAATAAGAGGGTATGGAGACCCATAAATCTCCTTAATATGAATAAAATCAATGCTAATGTGAAAGGAGGAAATCTTAGCAACTTAATTGAACACGCTCGTGTGTGAAAAGGGGCTGGAACACCTAGACTAGGTCAAATTTGACCAAATCAACAATGTTGTTATGGAGGAGTGGACATTTATGGAGGGACATCGCAGTTTTGGAGGGAGATCTCATGATGGAGATAGTGCCTTTAATGAGTGGGTCCAAGGGTGAGGAAGCTCACCACTTATATAAGGAAGAGGATGGCAGCCATATTCATTCATGTTTATGTTATGATATTTGGATTATATGGTCTATTTAGACATATAAGCTTTCTTCAGCTATTTAGTTAAGATTGCAGCGTTGTTTAGCACAAGGGTGTTCCTAAGCGGGAATCCCACCTCTTTCATTGAGTGACCTCTAAGAAAAGCATTGCACTACACTCCACATTCAGGCATCAGGCCAAGGCTTCAGTCTTAATGTACAGCGCAGTTTCTGTTGAGAGGTTGTGTTGTGTTGCAGGGCAGAAGTTGTGGAGGGTTCATTTGGGTGATTTCTGAGCTAGATCTCATTGGAGGGAGGTTCCTTTCTCTTGGGAGGCCAGTAAAGAAGGCCCTGGAGCATCATTGATACATTTGGCACCAGGCCATAGTTTTTTTATCCCCTACAGCGCAGTATCATTCTGGATCTATGTTATTCTAGGGAGGAGTTGCAGAGGTATTTGCAGTAGGTGATTTGGGGAGTGATTTCTTAAATGAAGGGGCCAGCCTTTCATTCGGAGGATCCATTGGAGGAGAGCATTCTTGTTTTCATATCAGCTTCGGCCATAACTCTTTAGTTACTTTGTTGCAGCATACTTTCAACCTAAGTCACCGGATTCAGCGAAACTGAAGGAAGAAGTTCGAAAATCGCCGAATTTAATCAGCAGCCGAATAAAATCGATTAGGTTCGCCGAATCCAAAGCCGAACTTCATGTCGAACCCGAATCTGAAAAAAAAATCGATTAAATTCGTGTTTTTTTTATTAAATTCGGAAAAAATTCGTGTAAAATTCGTGTTTAGGGTTGTCGTTTGGTAATAGGTTTGCCGGCAGGCAGCCGCATTGTTGTCACGACTCACAACAGACAGTTCACTCAGAGTTTCGGCCCGAAAAACTTACTCTCGGCATCCAGACTCCACAACGGCCACAGCGGATAGGTTACAGGGTTAGACTTAGCTCCACGGGCTCACAGTTATCATTCACAGGCTACAGCGGCATTGGTCTCTTCCAGCAAACCACAATCCAATTTGTCAAACGGTCACAGTGTATTTGTGACTTTTCCACAGCGCCACAGGCTCACATTGCCGGCCCGGGCTCAAGCCTCACAGTCCTCAGTGCTACTGCTCAGTGGCTCACACGTAACTTGTAAGTTCTTCATTCCTTTCTGAGATTCTCTCCCCCTTTCTCATGTGCTTGAGTCACGAGTGACAGCAGATCTTACGGTTACCATGGATGATACATAATTCAGGTATCACGATTCACAGTTAAAAACTTAAAACTTAGAAATAGTCTCGTTGATATATCATATGACAAGGTCTACCGTCTACCGTCTCATTACTAATTTTCTACCAGTCTACCACACCTTCGACAATATTACCACAGTGTCATAGTTTTGATAATAACGCAGTCTCGACTCTCGGCTTGTACAGTTGTACAGTTGAAGCCTGAAGGTTGTTTTCAGCACTTTTTAGGGCACAAACTCTGGCATATATTGACCTTATTTAAAGAATGTTTCAAGTATTTCTGTGGTCCAAACTCAGAGGTATATTATATATACAGTCACAAACCCTATGTCCGATATTTTTAAGGATACATCTCATCACATTTGTTTGCACTAGAACTCTGAACAAGACGTCTTACCCTATGGACTAGACTTGTGACTATTCAAAGGATATCTAAAGCCTTTTTGAAGGCAATTCAAACGTTATGAAGCTCTATTTATGAAGTTATGAATATATCTCTGGTGCGGTCAGAACTGAGAAAGGTTTCATAGACTATAGACTATAGTCTATAGTTACTCCGAACTCATTCTATTGTTGCCTTCTTTTGTGCAATCAAAGTATGATTTGAATTTTGTAGACCAATACTTGGCACTGTACAAGATTTTTAGCAATTTGTAACAAAGGGACTTTTTGGAATAGCCTCAACTTTCAAGGCATTATCATTGTAAAAGGGTTATATCAATATGCATAGAACAGAGGTTTATAGTCTCTTATTTGTGTGACAGATTTATAGTCTCTTTTTGCATCTGTTATGTGGCATGCCATTCAAACGAACCATGATTCATGAACAAGCATAGACCTGGCTTTTCAGTTGGTTTACAGGCCATTCAATCAATTTTATCGACAAGACAAGAGTCAAGACATTACATTTAAAGACCAATTTTGAAGCTAGATTTCATGCCAAATGAAATTTTTTCTAAGAGATTTTTCCACCACAGTCTACAGATGTGATGGTGAATTTTCATTTAGAAAACTTTTCAATTGATAAATTGCAAATTTGCATGTACCAGAGCGCCATTTTCTTTTCCTATTCTTTGACAGAAACTGAATTTGTGAACAGTGAACACTGAATTTGTGATAGGCTAGGCCTTTAGGTTTACTGTAGAGTCTAGACTGTAGTCTGTAGTCTGTAATGCCTCATAAAAATATTAATAACAGAGGCTTTAAAATTTTAATCTGTCCTTTACTTGTAACTTTGTAAGTCTGTTTATTAAAAAAAAAATTAATTACGGTCTAGCAGAATTACAGTACAGTCATAATGCAAAATTTAAATTATTTAAATTACAGTACAGTCAATGCAAAATTTTTTAGAACTAATTCTAATGTTATTTTAAAAAAAAATTGTAGACATTTAATCCAAATCACAGCACTTCAGCAATCAAGAGTCAGCCTTCAGGACAATGGCACCCCCAAAATCAACTCAGTTAGCATGGAATTTTGTTAGAAAAGATGGGAAAAATCTTGTGTGTGAGATTTGTGGGCATCAATTCACAGGCACTTTAACTAGAGCTGTGGATCACCTTCTCAGTATTAGCAATGGCAGTGGAGGTGGTGTTGAGGGCTGCACTAAAATCTCAGATGAACAAAAAGCCGCAATGGAAAAAACTAAAAGCTATTCCTCTTCAAAGGCGGAAAAGGAAAAAAGGGAGCAGAAGAGGCAGTGAATTGAGAGGGAGATTGCCATCTCTTCCTCAAACACGTTCACCACTAATTCAATGTCAGGCTCAGCCATTGGTGGATCAAGTTCTACTGCTGTAAAAACAGGTGGAACCAAAACATTAACTCAATTCTGGAAACCTGTGGAGAGACAGGAAGTTGATGATGCTTGTGCAGAATTTTTTTATGCATGTGCAATTCCCTTTAATGTGGCCAGGAGTCCATATTTTAAAAATCTAATTAAAAAGGCCATTGATTTTGGAAAGGGCTATGTTCCTGCCGGATCTGAAGCTTTAAGGACCACTTTGCTACAGAAAACAAAAGAAAGAGTCACAGCAAAATTGTCTGAGATAAAAGAGTCTTGGAAGCATACAGGGTGCACAATTTTGAGTAATGGTTGGTCAGATTTGTGTCATCGCCCATTGATCAATGTGCTTGTTTACAGTGCTCGAGGGGTACTTTTCTTGAAGGCAGTTAATGCAATGGGGATAAGGTGAAGACATCAGAATTTATTTTTGAAATTTTGGATGAAGCAATTCAAGAGGTTGGGGTGGAAAATGTGGTCCATGTTGTTACAGATAATGCATCAAATTGTGTTGGTGCGGGGAGAATGATTATGGAAAAGTATAATCATATTTATTGGACCCCTTGTGCAGCTCACTGTTTGGAATTTCCTTGGGTCAATGAAACAATACGAAGAGGCAAAACAATTGCAAACTTCATCATCAACCATCGTCTCACTTTGAGCATATACAAGAAGAATGAATCTAAGGAGTTGTTGAGGCCTTGTGATACAAGGTTTGCTACTTTCTATATTACTTTGAAAAGAGTTGTTGAGGAAAAAGCAAGCATAAGAGCTGTTTTCTGCAATACTGAGTGGGAAAGATCTCCCCTTTCAAAGAAATCTAAGGGGAAACATGTTGAACAAATAGTGTTCAATAATGGCTTTTGGGAAAATGCAGACAAGGTTTTAAAAATATGTGGCCTAATTGTTAATGTGCTCCGCATGGTTGATGGTGACAAACCTTGTATGGGTTTTGTTTATGAAAGTATTGATCGTTGCAAAGAGGCCATTGCAAGTGCTTTTAATAATGTGGAAGTTGATTACCAGGAGATATGGGAAGTAATTGATCAAAGATGGAAGATGATGCATAGTCCATTACATGCAGCAGCATGTTATTTGGACCCTAGATTGTTTGGGTTACCAAGACATAAGGATGCAGAAGTCATGAATGGACTTATTCATGCTATTGAGAAGCTACATCCAGATCCAGCAATTGCAGGTTTGGTCAGATCTCAGTTGAGGGCATACAGGTTAGAAGAAGGGCTATTTGGTACACAATCAGCGAAGTATGATAGGAGCAAAAGTGATCTAGCAGTATGGTGGGATTTTTATGGTCCAGAGGGGCCAGAATTGCAAACTTTTGCAATTCGTATCTTAAGTCAGGGATCAAGTGCATCAGCGTGTGAAAGGAATTGGAGTTCCTTTGACCACATTCATTCCAAGAAACGAAATAGATTGTTATCTGGAAGATTAGAAGATCTTTTTTATGTTCATAGTAACTTGCACTTGGCTTTGAAAAATGTGTCAAAAGAGTCATCCAATTTCTCTACTCCGTACATTGATCCTGTTCTTAATGCATCAACGGATGAAGGCGAAGCTGATTTTTACAATGATAGTGACATTGACAGGGCACTGAGTGATGAATCTGATGCTAAGGCATCTAGCGGATTCACAACCCATACTGCTCTTGATGATATAGAACTTTTTGATATCACAAGTGGGCCACCAGAACATCAAGAATAAAACTAGTGTCCATTTTAGACTTCTAGTTTACTTTTTGCTAGACTTCTAGTTTACTTTTTGCATGAACAATATTCTAAAACTGCCAAAGTACTTTAAAGTTTATATATTTTGAACACTTTTTTATCAAATTGTTTTCAATATATGAAATCTGATATGGCCCATGGTTTTGTTGAATTTTATGTTCTTATAGTGCTACTAGCCTACTGCTAATGTCTATGATGAATTTCTCACCTTGTTTACTATGTATGGAAGACTAAAGTTGGTTATTTATTGGAATTTTGGCACTCACTTTCATGGTTTATATGTGGAAAATTGAAATGATGTAAATGTTTGAGCAATAATCCTATCATCTTATTTATGTGCATCATATTTATCTTTCAACATGCTTAAAATTGTTATATATATATATATATATATGTTTTTTTTTTTTTTTTCAAATTTCTATATGTCGAATTTTATGCCGAACTTTATCGGAAAAATTTTCGCTGCCGAACTTTATTCGAATTTCAACGTTGCCGAACTCGAACCCGAACCCGAACCTGGTGACTTAGCTTTCAACCCTAGGGCTGCAGCTCATATTGTATTATTGGGTGTTTTTCCCGGAGACCCTCTTGGGCTCTTTTCTGGAGGTTGTTTAGAGTCTTGATCTTCATTGTACATTATCTTTGAGGCATATATCAGCCCTTTATCTTTTGTGTACTCATTTGTTGTAGCAGTGCTTCTATGACTGCCCTGCAACAGTGTCTCTGGCATTTTTATATAGTAGCAACACCTCAATATTGAGGGTTCTCTTTATTGGAGGCTTGTTGTATCTCATTATATACTTTGTGGCCCATTATATTATACATGTTTGTTGTTGTTATGATGTGTACTCTACATCCATCTCACTAAATCTTAGGTTAATTAAACTTACATGCATATGCTCCAAAAGCTTCAAACTTAAAGAAATTTCCTTTCATATGTGTGAACAATTTACATGGTTGACAAGTTTCATTTAAGATAATGTTTGTGCTTCACTATTTAGTCCATGCATGTTATACATTTTGAGGAACTATTGAAGCATTCTCTTCAAGTAAAGAGATTGTATCTTAATGAGAACTTATTTCATTCCACTTGCCCATTTAATGTTACAACACACATAAGTTTATTTGGCTCTCAAAGTTTGGTTCATTATTGCAAGTAAGCACTATCTCATCTCTTGTGGAACATTGCATGTATCATTTAATTAGGATAACTCAACATCTCTTTCATACCAACAATCATTAAAATTTACCTCCAACATAAGTTGGTTGTATAGAACTTTAGGGACCCTCCTCCCCTATTGACTCCTCACTATGAGATCCACGTGATTTAGATGAGGGTGAGGTCTGGGGATTGAAAAGTTGATTTGAAATCTTTGTTGTAGAGATAGTTAACTAAAATTAATCAAGAGCACTCTTCATCACATTTCTTTTTACTTGTCTTTTGATGGTTGTTGTAGAGATAGTTAACTAAAATTAACCAAGAGCACTCTTCATTACATTTCTTTTTACTTGTCTTTTGATGGTTGTTGATCTCATGCAAGTATTGTGATGCTTACTTTCCATATTCGCAAAGTCTAATTTCATATTTAGCATCTATTTTTTTAGATGTTTCTAACTATGACAAGATATGTTTCAATGTTGTGATTTGGTTATGTCATAATCATTTTTATTTTGTAGATATTTTGTGCTAACAACTTTTGTTTCCATTTCAGGATTATTGTGTTCTCATCTCTTTGCGCATTACTTTTACTTTCGAGCACATTATTTGTAAAGACACTTGTTGAATGGTTTGTCATTATTATTTCAAATTTGCTCATGAATCTCTAAAAAGTAATCTATGTTTCACTCTAACAAAATCTCTTAGAACCTAATACCCTTTTAACTTAATTTCTTCACTTTAGGGACCACCCCCCTTAGCTGACCTAGGAGAGAGCTAAAATGGAGAGAGTCGAGATCAGTGTGACAGCCCCTTCTCTAAGATCCTTGCCACCGACCACACCTTGTGGTGTTTTCCACTGACTTGTAGGTAGGTGTATGCGACAAGGAAAGCGAATAACAGGGCTAACTAGACCACTTGAATTTCTCCTAGTAGAGACCCTTGCAAAATTAGGATTGAGTGGAGTCGCCACTAGAGCAAGAATCTAAATCTAAAGTTCAAATATGTCAAAACCAAAAGTTAGTCGATTTCCCAGGTACAATAAGACTTGTCCCAGGCAACGGCACCAAAAAATGTTAATCTCCTTGCCACCTACACCTACCCACAGTTAGCGAGAAAAGCTTTTAACCCCACAAGGTGTGGTTGGTGGCAAGGAACTCAAAGAAGGGGTTGTCACATTAATCCTGACTCTCTCTGTTTTAGCTCTCTCATATGTTAGCTAAGGGGAGTGGTCTCTAAAATGAAGAAACTAAATTAAAAGAATACGAGGTTCTAGGAGACTTTGTTAGAGTGAAAATTGGATTTATGAGCATATATGAGCAACTTTGAAATAATAATGATAAAACCATACAACCAGAGACTTACAAATAACTTGCTCAAAAGTAAAAGTAATGCTCTCAAAAAGTGAGAACAAAATAATCTTGAAATGGAAACGGAAATTGTTAGCACAAGATATTTGCAAAATAAAATGATTATGAGATAACCAAATCACAACATTGAAACATATATTTCCATAGTTAGAAACAACTTAAAAAACGTTAGATGTTAAATGTGAAATTAGATTTTGTGAATATGGAAAGAAAGCATCACAATACTTGCTTTTGAAATAAATTTTGCATAAGACCCAAAACCATCAAGAGACAAGTAAAAGGAAATGTGATAGAGAGTGCTCTTGGTTAATTTTAGTTAATTACCTCAACAACAAAGATTTCAAATCAACTCTTCAATCCCCAGACCTCACCCTCGCCTAAATCATGTGGATCTCACAATGAGGAGTCAATAGGGGAGTAGAGGGTCCTTAAGAGGTCTATACAACCAACTTATGTTGAAAGTAAAGTTTTAGTGAGTGTTGGTATGAAAGCTATGTTGATGTATCCCAATTAAATGATACATGCAATGTTCCACAAGAGATAAAAATGAGATAATGCTCACTTGTAATAGTAAATCAAACTTGAGACAAAATGGAAATAGACTTATGTGTGTTGTAACATTAATAGGCAAGTGGAATGAAATAAATTCTCAAGATACAATCGTTTCAATAGTTCCTCAAAATGTATAACATGCATGTACTAAATAATGAGGCATAACCATAAAATTAATTAAAACTTGCCAACCATGTAAATAGCTCACACATAGGAAATGAGATTTCCTCAAGTTTGAAGTCTTTGGAACTCATGCACGTAAGTTTAATAAAACACAAGATATAGTGAGATGGATGTGGAGTGTATGAGTTGTTAATTTTTTAGGATGCATGAGATGAAGATTAGAAAACAAATCAATCCACCCAAGAAGGTATTTCTTCTTCAACCAAGGGGGATACCATGGGAGGAAGATCCCAAGCTCCCTCAAGAAAAAAAAGTTCTTTTATTAGTGATTACAAACGAGAAAAATAAGCCTCTAAGAAGTTTAGATATTTCTACAAAGATATAGCTTGGAAAAAGCTAGATCTCCTCCTCAAAGATGACAACAAAAGCACATGGGAAACACCTCTAAACAGATATTTTACAAGGCTCGAAGGCCCACGGCCAAGGTGATCTTGTTGTTATCCTTAAGATGCTCACGGCCTCCCTAGAAATCGGTCTTTAAGGTAGTGGAAGGTTTTGCATGCAAGGAGGGTCAATAGTTTTTCGCCACCTCCTCTTCAAGCTCCCTGTTGTCTATGCTCAAGCCTATGGGCTGCAAAAAAAAGTCAAATGTTTGAGCAAAATAAACAATAATTAAAGTACAAACTATTATACAAAGACACTCTAGTCTAGAAAACGCTCTTGAGATAGCATATATGACTTTAAAATGCTCTAAAAAGAAATATTTTGGATTTTAAAATTGAAATTTGATGATCAAGTAGCTTAGAGAAAAAGGACACTCCCTTTTCGTTCTCGTTGAAAGCAAAACTTGGAGTTGGAGATAGTTGATTCTTAGATCGTTGTGAATCTAGGAGTGAGTTAGTCTATTTGAGACTTTTCCCACGCCCGAATGGATTTCCTGCACACAATGTAAAATGGATCTTCCCTACACACTTGAAATCATATATTAACTCACAAGATGATTAGAGCATCAAAATGAAACAAGATAAACTAAGTATTCCACCTAAACTATCTTAGCAAGCTTACTTCTAAGATAATGCTCTAAATCAATGGCACATGCAAGATAGCTTGCATGCATCAATCCACGCTATATGAAAAATATGAATTAACATAGATCAAACATATAAGAAAATTCAAATATAATAAGCACAAACATGGAAAGGAATCACCTCATAACGACAAGAGAACAATCGTTTCGTAACCCCAAAGTCTTGCTTTTATTAATATGCAAGTACAAAATGGTAGAGTTTCCTCAAGCCCAATAGCTCATAACATGATACAATACAAGAGCCCATGGCTCTATTATATAGAGAGTTAGGAGCAATTCCCAAAGAAGAATGCATGTGAGAACTGAACTTGGATCAAATCCCAAGGAAAGATAAGCCAAGTTCGATGTGGAGAAGACTGAGACACTAGAGCAAAATCGAATTACTTTTGTGCACACCAAGGGAAATCAAATTCCCTATATGATCCAGTGAACTCATCCATGAGCAAAGCAAAGTCCCGTGCTACATCTAGTCCACCACTGCAAACTCGAGCCAACTGAAACCTTACTTGTAGATGATCTCGGTGTAGCTCTGTGTAGGCCCCTGAGAATTGTCTGATTCCTCTGGTTAACTGCGCATTTTAGGCCCAAGGGAAAGCGTAAATCCTCTGAGTGAAGCTTTGAGCGCTGCTGCACTCTAGATAACTCGTGAGAAGAAGTCCCCACATGGTCTTCAGTCAACCGATCCTGTAGAATATTCCTTTGATGCCTAATTGCCTTTAATAAATTCGATTTTACTTGTGTGTAACTGTTGCTTTATCTCTGGGAAATTCGATTTTGATCAAATAATGGTGAATTAATGATGCAGTGTGCTCAGTCATCCTCCACATGTCCGTTGACTCAACTCTTTGACTTAGGATAATTTCCAAGTCATTTCCACGTCATTTTGTCACATGGAATAATTTATTTCTCTCTATTTTATTTAATTCGAGTCTAATTAATTGCCACAATTTCCACTAAACTTAGGAAATGTGGGTTTTGAAGGTCCAAAACACATTATTAACCCCTCAAAGTGTGTAATAGTAGAAAGTTGAGAGTGAAAGGTGTAATTTTGATTACTTATACCCCATACAACTTCTCTAGACAACACTTATTACAATCCAATTACATTTTCTATTGCAATTTTTGACCTGCAAGAAATCTAAAAAATTAAAAAATAACTACCTAGACCTAACCAAATTCCACGAAATTTTTTGTGTGATCTAGTATGGTAACATACATTGACTCTAGACACTAGGACTCGCCCAAGGCCTCACCATCAAGTCGTACTCCGGATTTGGGTAAAATTGGAGGAAAAAACTCAATTAATTATTAAGTCCTGGTAGGGAGATGATAATTAACTAAGTGAAAAAAAACCTCCGAAAGTAATACTCACTTGTTGGCAAGGTCCCGAACTACCTAGCCCTGTTAAAGACTCAATACTGACTCAAAACTCATCATTACTAGCATCACTTATTACAATTCCCCATCGGGCGTGCAATCTGGGTACAAGAAAAAGATTATGAGAAGTAGAAGTAGATTTTAAAAACTTTGTTGAACTAATGATATTTGATTTTAAAAACTTTGTTGAACTAATGATATTTGATGATATATGATGGAACAAGTGTCCTCTGGTTCATCCTTGGACATGGAGTCTTCACATAATCATCAGGTGCCGCTCCAGTGGTTAACACAGCCCTCTTAGAGATTTTGGCCTAGCTAAAATTTGTCTTGTATCTTGTGGAGATGTGATCTATTGTGGATTCTTTCTTATGGAGTTATTATTTGGTATTGGAGATGTCATTTTGGAGAAATAAAGGATTAATTCATGCATCTATCTTGTAAGTTCTCTTGTATAGGTATTTATTTTATGTCTATTGCATGGAATGGTTATTGTATATGGTTTCTATGTGCTATCAATTATTGAAGATTTTTCTATGGTATCTTAGCAATGGTATTGTATGCATTACTCATTGTAGAATTTGTATGACAATTCTATGAGTGAATCTTTAAAATAGCTCTACTCATTGACTTTGCTCCCTCACAAAAATGATAACTAGGGTTTGAAACTTATTCCTTATTTTTCTTCGTATGTAGGTATCCCATAGACTCCGTCACCCAAGGTCAAGGTGTTGAAGTCAATAACTAGTTTTGGTCTTCATAATTGTACTTTTCAAAAGAAAAATTTATTGTAAAATAAAAATTATTTATTAAGCATGGGTTTCATGCTCTTATTATTTTATTTCTAGGTCAAAGCCTCCACTGTAAGCTTCTAGGGTTTATGTCAAGAGTCCTTGTCCATGTCATCTTGTAATAGACCCTTCCTGAGCTTTTGTATCATGTAAAGAAATTTATTTTTGAGTCAAAATAGATATTTTGTCCCTCCTCACCAAGTCAACCCTTTCCTGGAAAAGTTGGCCTAGTTAGAGGGAATTCGACCATGTGGAAGCAGTATATATAGAGGCAACTTGACTCATTTGAAACACACACTAAACAAGTTCGATCTACAAGTGAAAGAGGCAAAAAAAGAAGAGAAAAGTGAAGGAGAAGGAAGAAAGAAGTTGGGAAAGACAAAATCGAAGATTTGGGTATCTCTCTCTCACACATGCGAAGTCTCCTAGGGTTTCTGGACAACTAGCTGGGAGTCGAAATTCTGAAGTAGCTGCAGGTCCAAAATTCTGAAGCTGGGAGGCTGAAATTCTGATTTGAAATTGCATTTAAGGAGTTGAGACTTGGAAGATTTGGCAAATTTTGTCTACAAGAAGGAAGGGCTAACTTGGTGATTGGAGGAGGTCTTTGTCTAGGTCAACAGGGTTTTGGATTGTCTCATATTGATTTGAATCTACTATTGGAAGTGTTTGACTGGGTTTTCCCCTTCATAGGGGTTTAGCCTTGGCTAAGTACCTATATCTGGTGTCCTTGATCTTCGTGTTTTATTTTGATGATTGTTTGATGAGAAGAAGATAAAAAAATAACATAAATAAAGTTAATAAGAACACAAGAATATCACAAGTAATTGTCAACATAAGAAAATCTTTTTTCCTTTCTAAATTTCTAACATGATTTCATAGCTAAGGAAAAAGGAAGCTTGAAGATCTATTGAAAGAAGGAAGGATCAAAAGAAAGGATTCAAGACAAGATCGTAAGAAGAAGGAAAGAATCTACATCTAGAAAATCTATGAAGACAGAAAATAAGTTAGAAGAAGCCACTAACTATAGAGCATGGGAGAAAATGATGGATCTCATCCTTGCAAAACACAAAGTATTAGAATTTGTTCGAGGGAAAGTTCAAAAACCAACATATGATGCAGAAAAAGAAAAGTACAAGGAAACTAACATCTTGGCCATGAAAGTAGTTGTAGATGGAGTGAAGGACAATCTAATCTCCTATATATCCAATATTGACTCTGCAAAAGAAATGTATGAAGCTCTCTCCAAGTTATTCACCATTAAGAACATTGGACAAGTGGCTAGTCTCAAGAATGAACTAAGAATAATAAAAATGACAAAGGATGATATTGTATCTTCATATTTTGTAAGGATCTCTCAAATAAAAGATGAACTCCAGGTCTTTGATGAAATTGTACCAAAGAAAGAACTTGTGATTGTTGCACTATTAGGTTTACCAGAATCATGGAGCTCTTTTGCATTAGGTATTAGTAGTTGGAAGGACACACCATCCTTTGAACAAATGTGGAAAGCTTGGAGTCAAGAAGAAGCCCGCATCTCATTAGCAAATAATAAGAAGGAAGTAGATGAGGATAACACCTCCAATGCATACTCTACTAATCACAAGAAGAAGGGAACATACAAGAAATTCAAAGGACCAAAGAAGAAGGTTGATCTATCAAAGATTGAATGCTACAATGGTCATAAGATGGGACATTACAAGACTCCATATCCTGAAAATCCAAGGAATAAAAAGAGAGAAAGAGAACATGCAACTATTGTTGATGAAGCTCCACCAAAGAAGAACAAGATTGAAGAATCCGAAGTCAAAGACTTATTTTCTTAAGTCACTTAGGGATGTTATCCCTTGCAGATCCTTCTACCTTAGGTTTTGTACTATTTTCTTTTATGTTTTGATTTCTAGAATTCATAGATCTAATATGTTTTGTTAGAAAATCTTGAATTGTTTTTGATAAATTATAGGTATCCCTTAGAGATGACTGGATTAAGAGGGAGCCTTCGTCATTTTACCAAAAGAGAAGTATATTGTTCTTTTTTCCTCTTTCATGTTTGATTTCCTTCACACATCAAGATTTGTTTGTATTGCATACTCTTAATTCTTTCTTTGTATTTTCCTTGGTAGGAAAGCTTGTAGAATACACAAAGGTTGTGGAGGAAACTTCAAGGAAAAGACTAGTGTCATGAAAGTAAGCTTGTTACTAAAGAAAATCTACAAGGTTTGTTACACAAAGGTTGTGAAGGAAACTTCAAGGAAAAGACTAATGTCATGAAAGTAAGCTTGTTACTAAAGAAAATCTACAAGGTTTGTTAAAGAACAACTCAAGGTATGTTTAATTTGACTTGTTGTGAAGAAGGTATCAATATTCCTCATTTGAAACTTGCTTTATATTACTAACCCTCTCATGTCTAGGGTTTTGAATCATAAGGATTCTTGTTAGGATTAGTAATCACTAAATTGAATCTACCCTTATCATTCTATCTCTTGTCATTTTGTTTTGATAAAACCCTAACCTTAGGGTTCACTAAAAAACCCTAGCCTTTCGATGGTTAGGGTATGTTAATGATGAAACCCTAATCTTCTTAGGGTTTATTGATGAAGTTTAGATCTCTTGTCAAAATCCTACTCTTAATGTTTAGGGTTTTGGTAATGTTATGGTAAAACCCTAGCCCTTTAGAGTTTGTTGTTGATGTCTAGAAACCGTAGTTTTTCTTAGGGTTTGGTAAATTGGGTTTATGACAAAACCCTTGTAATAGTCAATATAAAACCCTAGAAATGGATTTCTAGGTGTATATGCTTTCGTATAATTGAAACCTTAGCCTAGTCAAAATTTGTTGTATATCTAATTTTTGGAGTTTGATGTTTGTATCTAGAGTTTACAATAAAATCCTAGTATGAGGCTGATATAAGTTTCTAGGAAATAATAATGGAACCCTAGAGACGAAATGTTGGTGTGCTAACTTGATTGTTGATATTCATTATTTAGTTTTTGAAATCTAGGGTTTGTAACAAAACCCTAGTAGAGATTGATATTCTAGGGCATGATAATGAAACCTAGAAGTATAATGTTTTCAATTATTGATATGATTTAGCTTTGATGATGAAATCTAGGGTTTATGACGAAACCCTAGTAAATGGTGTTGGAAGAAGTCTAATGGATAAAACTCTTGGTTGATTATAAAACCTAACTAGGTTTAGGTCTTGAGTGTCTAAAATCTGATTTATTATGAGATGATTGACTTCATGCTCTTGTACATATATATTTCTGTTTGGTTGTACTTGTTGTTAAAAGTTTACAAGTACATAGTCTTCAAGTTGATGAAGATGCTTACCTCATATTGGATGATAATTTGATGATGATGTGGAGCATGATGGAAAGAGGGAGTTGTGAGAACCTCAATGATGACCTTATTACCATGTGAAGGAATGATGAAGTTTTGGAAAATCTAAACTCTTTGATGGATTGTTGATGCAAAAAGGAAGAGTCTGTATGACAGGAAGAATAAGATGGTTGATGAACTTATCCCCTAGTTGAGAGGGAGCTTGAAGAGAAGTGAATGACTTGATAAAAAGGCCATTAGGATGTTTGATATCGGAGAATAGTTGTAGCACTATTAATGGTTATTCATGATCAATAAAGTGTTGAGGCTAAGTTGGGTGCTGCTGAAGAAGTTAAAAAAAATAGCTTCTGACAAAGATATGTTT
Organism: Pinus albicaulis; assembly: GCA_034641835.2. Taxonomy (NCBI): domain Eukaryota; kingdom Viridiplantae; phylum Streptophyta; class Pinopsida; order Pinales; family Pinaceae; genus Pinus; species Pinus albicaulis. The sequence continues at coordinate 1,102,858,884 of CM076583.1, forward strand.
AGATAATATGTTGATAACCTAAGCAACATCAGTATATTTGAAAATCCCAGAGGTTTGTGTTAAATTGTACATATATTTGAAAGTTTGTTGCTAATTGGAATTGTGATTTTATAGGATCTCTCCATAAGAAGTTCAATGTTTGAAGCATGCTTGGATTGGTGAGAGATGAAGCATCTTGGGGCGACAAGATGCTTGGGAGGACATTTGGCCAACCTATGATGATGTCTAGATCCCAAAGTAGTGAGGGTGGCGTTGGTCTTGGAGCTCTGACCTTGGATACACACCTAGATCCATGGGTTGGTGTTAGAGCTAAAGCCTGATGGTACCTAGAGTTGTTAAAGCTTGGAACACACCCTAATCCCACCCGGTTAGATACATTGGTCAGGTATCTAATCTGTAGCATTGTGTGTGTTATGACTTTTCATAGAGCATATCATTTTGAGATCTTCCATGTACCTCTGTATATATATAATTATGAATACCTCCCTAGTTAAGAGGGAGTGTTCAAGAATGTAACTAGTGTCGGTCTGCATAATTGTATTTGTCAAAAGAAAAATTTATTGCAAAAGAAAAAATATTTATTAAGCATGGGTTCCATGCTCTTATTATTTTATTTCTAGGTCAAAGCCTCCATTGTAGGCTTCTAGGGTTTATGTCAAGAGTCCTTCTCCATGTCATCTTGTAATAAACCCTTCTTGGGCTTTTTTATCATGTAAAGAAATTTATTTTTGAGTCAATATAGTCATTTTGTCCCTCCTCACCAAGTCGGCCCTATCCTGGAGAAGTCGATCCAATTAGAGCGAATTTGACCCTATGGAAGCAGTATATATAGAGCCAGCCCGACTCATTTGAAACACACAGTAAACAAGTTCAATCCACAAGTGAAAGAGGCAGAAAAAGAAGAGTGAAGTGAAGGAGAAGGAAGAAAGAAGCAAGGAAAGACAAAATCAAAGTTTTAGGCATCTCTCCCTCACACGTGCGAAGTCTTCTAGGGTTTATGGATAAGTAGCTGCAGGTCCAAAATTTTGAAGTTGGGTTCTGACTTGAAGTTGAATTTGAGGAGCTGACACTTAGAAGATTTGGCAAAGTTTGTCTACAAGAAGGAAGGGTTGACTTGGTGATTGGAGGAGGTCTTTGTTTAGGTCAACAAGGTCTTGGATTGTCTCATCTTGATTTGAATCTACTAGTGGAAGAGTTTGACTGGGCTTTCCCCTTCATAGGGGTTTTAACCCTAGCTGAGTGCCTATATCTGGTGTCCTTGATCTTCATGTTGTGTTTTGATGATTGCTTGATGATAAGAAGATAAAAGAACATAAATAAAGTTAATAAGAATACAAGAATATCACAAGTAGTTGTCAACATAAGAAAATCTTTCTACCTTTCTGATTTTCTAATAAGGCACCTGCCTTATTCACATTGTTGATCACACCTAAAACTTTCTTTAAATCACAACCTTCTTCCCCAAACCTGATTTTCGATCTCTTAAGGAAAGTCGCTAACAAGGGTTAGGGCATATATTTCAACTGTAGTTGACCACGTTGCTTTGTGGAGGGATTCAACACCTGGTTGTGAGGCATTTTCCTCAAAATCAACCTTTTCCTGTGGTCAATTTCTCCATTTTAGGGTTGACGTCCTTTGCCCTAATTTTGCCTTGGGCTTCAACTTGAGGCATGTCGAAGGCTTGTTGTGCCATTGACTGATCATATACATCTTTTTCAAGCCTTTTCTTGGCCTTGTGATCCTAGATAAGCCTATTGGCATTGCTTATTCTTGAACCCTAGGTCACATTGTGACCTAATTAGGCCTCTTGGAGAATGTGCATTTTACTATTTGTGCTAGTTGAGGCTTGTTACTATGTTGAGCATCTCTCCTTGGCCTATTTTGTCAACTTTACCCCTAGAACTTGATATATCCTTTATGTGTCCTAATATAGGGAAGACTCCCTTGTGGTGAAAGTCCATCAAAAAGCAAAAGGTAGTGGTTGTGGTGACAGTGGGCCACACCTCATAGTGTTGTCACGTAGTCTAGTTCTTGTCTTGTGAGCTACCCTCACAAGACCAGATAGATTTTGAGACAACACCACCAACCACCACAGGTCGGTAGATGGAGTAACTGCCTTTTCAATGATATCCCAGAGATCATTTTCTTCCAATAACAATGTTACCCTGGTTTTACAGGGCAAGTAATTGGAGGCACCATTTAATCTATCCTCAAATGATAAGCTTGCTAATGTCATCTCTGAGATCTATTGCACAAACCCCCAAATTTGAAAATTGAAAGAAAACAACCCCACAAATGTTGAACGCTCGAATTCCTAGAATAATCCAAGCTCTAATGCCATGTAAATTTTCAATCCCTAGGTGGTTGTTATCCTATGTTTCGCTTAATTAAAAAAATCAGATCTAAACTTATTTAATCACAGAAATAAATATTTCTGAACGAGCAACAATCACACATATGGTGGGAAAATGTCCAACGAAAGCATAAACATGATATATAGAAAGTTAACCCTTGAAATCGGCATTTCATTTATATATTCCAAGCTTACAAGGAAACCTCCTCAAGCTATAAAACTAACAGCTGTACAATATACACCAGAAATCAGATCTGCACTTACTGAGATAAATATGTCTGTTGTACAACTAAGAATCTGCCTGCCCAAACAATTGTATAGCATTATTCGTCTTTATCCAATGAATGCATCGATCTGTCCTTGACATCCTTTTCAACCTCACCTCCTCTCCTGTGTTCTAAATTTGTTCAACTTATCTCTCCTTGAACTCCCGAGTCTTCTTGATCTACAAAATGCATTTTTTCAACTTCTCCCATCTTGTCCTATTTAAACATTAAGAGAGATAACCAATCTCTTCAATTCTAGCTACTAACTTACCAAATCTTAGCAACTAATATCCATAATCCTAATAACCACCTTATCTCAACAATGAGGTGTATGACTAAGACTAGATCAAATCTAACCCACCAATATTCTAGAATCTCTAGAATATTTCATTTAACTAAGACTATGAGAAATAGGAAATTTAACTTTCACTTTATTTAAGTCAAATTACAAGTAGGTATCATTTCCCACTTTTACTAAGTGGTCACTAGAAGTTGTCTCAAACTACTACTTGCATGATCACACTTAACCTGTTGAATAAGCTCCTACTCAAGCTATATTTCTCAGCAATTGATCATTTGTTTAGTGTGGGTAGTAAAACATTTACCTACAGTTGGTGTTGAGCTTTGTTCTGGCTCATCACCAAAATACAGACAAATAAAAACATTTTTCAAATCTCTATGATTTGACTGACATACAATGTATTTGGCATGTAGAAGAATGTGCATTTAAAAAGGTAGAGTATATTCAATGGTCCAGATAACATATGGGAGTTAACACCCTTGACTGATGTGTTAAAACTGTTGGAAATACTAAGAGGGGGGTGAATCAGTATTTCAACAATGTTATTATTAATTTTTACCAGTTTTAACCCTTACATCATTCATCATCAAATCATGAAAGCAACAACATAAAATAATACATAAGCACCATAAAAAGATACACATGTGACATTGAGATTTTTAAGTGGAAACACTTCCAGGAGAAAAACCATCGAATGTTGTCTTCTTTTTCTTCTTAACTTAATTTTCTTTTACAATGTACTGCCACCAACCAGTATGCAAGCACCAACTTGTTGTTGATTTGTGGTAGCATCGGGTGTGCTCTAAGTCTCAAACTTTGTGGAGAGGCTTAGACACGTGCATTACAAATAACCCAGAAATTGTTTTAGGAAATTCCACCCAGAAACAGTCTTATAGGAAAAAATAATTATTTTAACAAAGACCCTAAGTCTAACTTAGGAAATTAAAATAATTAATGAGTATTAATGTAAACTATGGGTGAAACTTCTAGAAAAATCAAATCAAGTTCAATATAATCTTAGTCGTTGATTGGAGATCTAATATCGATTGTTGAAGTCTCAACGAGAAGACTATAAAGGAAGGTTTGAGGGTCATTTGTAAGATACACCGAAAGAATCAAGCGATCAAATTTTCTAACGAAGTAATGCTCGGACCAAAACTTCAATCTAAGTGATTCTTCGATGCAGTTGAGGGGCGGAGACAGTTTTGGCAGGATGATCTTCTCCGGGCCAAGGATCAGCAACAAAGAGGCAGAAGAAGATGAAGAGGTGGCTGCGCAGAGCCCAGAGTGAGTGACGCAACACCCAAAAGGGGTGACGCAAGGCCACGCAGACCCCATGCAGAGGCAGCGCAGTTCTTCAGCAGAAAGTTTGATTTCAGCTGGGGAAATCCAGATCTGAGCCGAGAGGGTTGGATCGATTTTCCGGAAGGGCTGAAAGATCATGCAAAAGGGGTGACACAGTTCCAGATCTGACCCCACACAAACCTACGCATCTACTGCACAGAGGCAGTGCAGAGGAAGTTGGGGTTTCGTCAGTTCGGCTACCGGATCAGCCGGGACTTGCAAAGAGAGGTATACTCACTGATTTCTTTCTCTGTCAATATTCTCTGTAACTAATTTGTCCAGTGAGACAATCAGAGTTGTATCTAGTTTAATTGTTGCTTAATAATAAAAACCTCAAATCTGCTGCACCAGTTAGCCCGCATTGGGTTTTTCCAGGGACGTTTGTCCAAAAATAACGGTGTCTTGTGTGTGTGTTATTTTTCTTGCTTACATTTATGTTCTTACAAATATTGCACCAACCTCAATCATGAGCAAGGACCCACTTGCTTCAAGCACCAACCTAATGGAAGCACCCACTTCCGCAATTATATTGCATACACCCATCTCATCATTGATCTTTAAGAACGGTACACATTATTATCCACATTAGTTGTTATTTTACATCAATTCAAACATAGCTATGTTGCATGTTATGATGTTGGTCTACTACTTGTTCGTTAAATAACTTTGCCTCTACCTCTTTAGAAAATAATCCTAGATATGTGGTTTTGCATATGATGATGTTGGCCTACTGCTTGCTCTCTAAATAACATTGCCTCTACCAATTCTAAAAAAATCCTAGACAACGTAGTTGAACACAGGATACTCTCAGAAGTAACTTAGTCAATCCATAACATATCCAAACTTAATCAAGGTCCTCCCATATCTCAAGGTCATGTCTCAAGGTTCTCTTAAGATCATAACATATGATGTTGGTCTACTGCTTGTACGTTAAATAACTTTGCCTCCACCTCTTTAAAAAATAATCCTAGATATGTGGTTTTGCATCTGATGATGTTGGCCTACTGCTGGCTCTCTAAATACCATTGCCTCTACCAATTCAAAAAAATCCTAGACAACGTGGTTGAACACAAGATACTCTCAGAGGTACCTTAGCCATCCATAACATATCCAAACTTAATCAAGGTCCTCCTATACCTCAAGGTCATGTCTCAAGGTCCTCTTAAGATCATAACATATAGGACAACAAAAGTGCTAGCACTCTACCTAACCCTTCTATCTATACTTGAGGGTAACTTGACCTAGTCAGGCTGATAACTAGTCTAGCACCCTATGTTTTGCTTATTTTAATCAAAATACTCCACATTATCCAATACAACAGAAACATGTCTATATCCAACACTTTCCCAAAGTTCACAATCCCGTGCAACTTTCAATTGAGGGACATTATCCTATGCTCGTTGCTAAGTGTACTATTTAGAATTGGGACTGTTCCATTCTTTCCAATCAGGTACAACTCAATCTCACATTGCCCAGTGGATTTGGTTTTATCTACATCAGATTTACTGAACAATTTTCCTTCTATGCAGATGATCAGTTCAGCAATGAAACTGAAATCGGATAGCATATTGTTGTTGGTTTTAAGAAAATGGATTGAATCATTTCATTGACATGGATGTTCCTTGATTTCTAATCTGGTGCAATTCAATCTCACATTGCCAAGTGGATGTGGTTTCTCTGCGTCACTTTTAACGAACAATGTGTTGAGAAATCTAGGGGCAGCAACGGTAAGTGATTTCTCTTCTTTGATAATTGTTTGTGATATGTTTTTACTATGTTAGATTAGCTTCTTTTTTTAATTATTAGTGTAGTCTTTATCAAACAGCTACGGAACCATAAAGAACAATAAGACAGAGGACACAAGATACAGGTAATCAGCCAGGGCCAAAACATCTCCAATTCTGAGAGGAAAACCCACAAGAATTCTTCTTCTTATAAAACCTTCAATTACGAATTCCAAGACGTAGGCCCTTGACCAAACTCCTCAAGTCAAACTTTGCCCTTTTCTTAATAAGTCAACACAGTCAAGTTTGCTGCAACTCTCCTTCTTTGAATTCAGCCCTGCAATAGAAAACTGCTTCTCTGCCTGAAGTTCCCTGCCTCCTGTAGCTTCCTGCAGTCTTCGCACGTGTGAAGTAGATGGGCAATTTTAGCCCTTGTGCTTCGCTTGACAAACTCTCTCTTCAAGACTTCGGCCTTCACTTTAGACTATATTGGTACCATAATTCTGTTCTTAGGCATGACTGTAATTTGATGTATCTTCTGCAGTGGATGCCCTAGCTTCATCCCGCACGTCTGAGAGTTTTTAAACAAAAACAGTCCTGAAACGATGCTTCTTTCTCTTCGCTTTTTCTTCTCCTTTCTTTGCTGCCTTCTGTGATCTTGGACGAGTTTCTTGTAAGAGATACATCTCCCCAGATATGGTCGACTAGTCTTCTTTATATAGCCTTCTTGTCCCTTCAAAATAGGCTGATTTGTCCCAGCTTTTAGGCTAACTTGACATGTTCGGAAGGCCAACTTGTTGCATGCATTTTCACTTGATCTTGGAGGGTTTCTTGACTCTATTTGACTCAAATAATTTGTTTACAATATGTAACATAAGTCAAATAATTTGTTTACAATATGTAACATACCTAAGTGAGCCTTTCATATATGACAATGACATAACATAAACCTTAGAAGCTTTCCATGGAAGCTTAAACCTATATCTCAAGAATAACAATAATAATTTTTTTTCATTACATCAAATACATAAAATCTTGATTACATGTGTCATTATAAAAATCAAACCTACTTGCGTATTTCAACATAATGTTCCTTCTATGCAGGCCATCCATTCATCAATGAAAATAAATTTGGATAGCAGATTGTGGCTAATTTTAAGTAAATGGATTGAATCATTCCATTGACATGAATGTTATCTATAAATGAATATCCAACCATACCTATGAAACATCTCATACGGACAAAGTCATGGAAAAACTATGCTATCAGAAATTGGAAAAAATGAGAAATCGGGATAGAGATTCCGGAGATAAGAAGTTGAGGAGAAAGCGCAGGTGTGATTCGTAGTTGATGAGTTCGATTTGCAGACAGGAAGTCGACTTGCAACCTATTTAACTCTACTCGGGAGCAGGGCCGAATATATCTCAACTCGGAAGACTCGGGCAAATTTTCAACTATGCACTAGAAAAACAAACTGGGTATGTCCTAACAGCTAGCAGGTAGCAAATGGGTGATCACAGTATCGATCCCCATGAAGCAATCACGATCACGATTATCATTCAACACCACCCTATCAGCAATTAATGCATGTTTTCAAAGGTTTTTTCCCCACTGATCAATTTAATTAATTTATGTTTTCCACTTTTTCATGAGACATGTTTGTTCTTAAAAACGATTTTTGCAATTTGTGATTCCAGAAAGTAATTACAATAACACCGTCAAACTTGAAAGACTGTATATGCTACTAAATTAATATGTTGGTTCCAGTTCTTCCAATTCTGCTTTAATACATTTGTTACTCATAAACGAATTTGTGATTCCAAGAAGACACCTCATCTAAAGCGGACCACCACCAGATCGGATCATCGACGAATTTCACAGATTAAATTCCCATTACTCATAAACGAATTGGTGATTCCAAGAAGCTACCTCCAACTAGCACAGCCTTTCAGGAGGACGAGAGGCTAGCGGGAAAAGGCGCACCGTTGCTGCCGAGGTTTTGCCTTTTGGAAACACGGATCTCTGCGTCCCTTGACGCCATTGAGGATTATGATCTTTCGATTTAGGTTTTCTTTTCAGGGAAAAGATGACCTGCGGAGTCTTCTCGTGAAGAAAGTTTGTATATGGCCAAGCTTGCTGAACAGGCAGAGCGCTATGAGGAGATGGTAGGGTACATGGAGAAAGTTGCCAAGACAGTAGATGTGGAGGAACTAACGGTCGAGGAAAGGAATCTGCTGTCGGTGGCTTACAAGAATGTAATTGGAGCTCGCAGGGCTCCATGCTTCATGGAGGATAATTCCCAACATTGAACACAAGGAAGAGAGCAGGGGAAATGAAGAACATGTTACTATGACAATAGTATACACAGGCAAGGTTGAGTCTGAGCTCAGTAATATTTGCGATGGCATTATACGCCTTCTGGACACACTTCTTATCCCTTCACCCACATCTGGTGAGTCCAAGGTATTTTATCTTAAGATGAAGGGTGATTACCATCGATATCTTGCAGAATTTAAAACTGGTGCTGAGCGGAAGGAAGCTGCTGAAAGCACATTGCTTGCATACAAGGCAGCCCAGGACCATCACATAGGATCATAAACGAATTTCCCTGATTAAATTCCCAATCCTGACTGCTGAGTCAAGATTAGCTTTAGAGATGCAATTGCTACCATTAACTTAAATGGACATTGGTGAGTCGGTGAGTTTAGATTAGTTTTAGAGATGTAATTATTATTATTAATTTAACTGAGAGTGGAATTATGCGATTGGAAAAGGGTTAAAATGTTTTTTGGACTCCTAGTTTGTGTTACATTGTATGGCTGTGAATTGTGGGCTAGCAACAGCCTTGTTTCAAAATGGAAACAAATTGAAAAAATCAAAAAACATTTAAGTTCAAAATAAAAAGTTATGTTTCTTATGACATAATGTTAAATGAAACAGGTGAGTAAGTTCCATCATGCAGTTGCTATGGTGCATCTTATAAGGTATCTAAAAAGAATTGAACAAATGGGAGGAGGTAGATGGATGGCCAAAAGTTATCTTCAATGAAAGCATGATTGAAAGAAAGAAATCATGGATGAGAAAAAACAACAAATGAATACAAAAATAGAATATTTGCCTTAATGCATGTCCTACAAATAGCAAGGAGTTAAAGAATTTTGTAATAAAGAAGTTTCGTACGTATATATGTGGAAAAGAGTTGGGTAAAAAGGAGTACTATGTGCAGGTATTCAACCCCACTTGTGATCTCCAACAAAAAGAGTACATTGGCACTAGCATTAAGTGGGGAGCAAAGATTCTTATAGCTCAATTAATAACTAACTCGCATCAACTTTAGTGTGAAATGGGATGGTGGAAGAGACCTACAGAGGCTTGAGAAGACCGGGTGTATAATTTTTGCACTTCTAGGGCAGTGAAATCGGAAAAATATTTCATTTTGGAATATGATGCTTTCAAGACATTTATGGCAGTATCTTAGCATCAATTTAGTGGCATTGTCTTTTCACTAAAAAAAATTGTTAGATCATCATCAATGAGTAAAAAATGATTAAATTGCAAAAAACAATAAAACTAATAATTTCATAAACTATTTTTAATGTAATAAACGTTAAAATATTATTCATTCATTCATTCTATATTAAAATATCATTTATTCATTTATATATATATTCCGATTGATCAATCACCATCGATCAATCATTTCCCGATAGGATGAATTCACAATCAAATTTGATTCAACCATGTTTTTTCACCATGATCAATCACATTCAGTAACTGCCCACTGGATTAAATGCACAATTAAAAATATGATTGAATCAATTACGCAATAAATAAAAGCCGAGTCCTGAGATATACCTTGGCAACATAGTCCATTTCTGCAAACTTGAAGGCGATCCCTAGGTACCCAAAGAGTACAGAGACCAATGAACAAGCATGGGAGAAGCGGGCCACTTGAATATCACCATTATCCGAGTTGAGAGCCAGAGCCAATTCTTGAAATGCTTCTGCAATCTGCCTCAGGGTTGTGTTTTCCTCTTCCGCTGCTGCCATTGTCTTCTACTATGATCTACAGGGTGTAAATTTCTTTGCAATTTTATATCTATTGGAATTGATCTATTTCACAACTCCAGACTGAGATGGTATCTCTTTCAGTCAATGTTGATGAGTAACCTTCACAAACCGAGTTTCTCTCATTCACTGAGCGCTCTGTACTAAACTTTCAAAAAAAATTGCGCATTTCCGATTATGTCTGAAGCACGCGCATCAGCGAGGCACTGTTTCATGTTTCGTATCTGCCAGGCACTCTTTCAGTACTTCGAGGAGAGGCGAGTAACCAACAACAGCGAGGAAGGGACAAGGTTAGGTGTTTATCTAGTTATCGATCACATTTTATTTCATTGTGAAATATAAATTTTTCCCCTTATTTATTTATTTAATATTGGTTAAGCGAAGGGTACCTTTGAGTAAGAGTTTAAAAAGATAGAGTATCAATTCCAAAATATAAAGTAAGTTCAATCATTGGTATGTTCAATTATGTTAAAAAAATAATTATTGAAATATGATAATTATATTAATAAATTTATTAAATATTCCTCCATTGTGGGTGATCATTCAAGCCTCACGCTATGAAAATGACAGAACATTTGTACACGCCATGCCATGCCATGCACCTACATCCAAGCATTGGTACAAGTCGTTAAATTCCCAAGTGAAGCGAGCATTTAAAGTTTCTAGATGTGAGTACTCTTTGGACGTGCAGTGTCATAATGGTTGGGTATCATGCCAAGGAAGGTCTTTTCTTGTGTGACAAAGTCTATATTATTCAATGGTGTATTCCTACCATAGATATGTTTCTGCAAACTCATAATGGTATTGTCACTTTTGTTTTTAAGTTTTAATATGTGGATTGTAGGCACTTAGGGTGGTTTTTATCTTAGCATTCACACATTTACTAGTTGGACTAGTCGTGGGAATTCATTGGCATTTTCCAGCATGGAGAATTTTAGTGGCTCTACATTTGTTACCAGGCACCTTTTATCCCATCGAATTATCATGGTTGTTATGGGGATCAAGTCAGCATGCTCGCTTGTTGTTGTTAATTCACCTATCACACAAGCTCTCCTGTTTAATTTTGGTGTGAAGGTTTTCTTTGAAGGGCTCCCCTCTCATGAACGCCTTTGCATTCGGTACAGTCCTTCATTCGACTGGTCGGTCGTTCACCTATGTGTTTGGCTTTGGTTCAATTTACATGGCTAATCATCCACAATGTAATTCAAGTGAGGCCCTTCGTGTTAAGGTTTCTCCACAGTCTCGTTGCAAGGTATGCTTTGTGTTGCACTAGATTGGCTGGTGGTTGGCAAGCATCATGGGGTCATGATATAGAGGTTTGTGGCTCTTAGCATGCACAACTTGGGTTCAATGCCAATCCTCGTTGCTTGTGGTCTCTTGGTTCATGGTCAGGCTAACTAATTAAGGATATCCAACATGCATTGCTTCAATTAATCTGTGGCCTCACAGTTCAACTTAGTTTTCTTATATATGGCCCAACCTATCTGAGTTCAACGATGGTTCTTCACACTTGATGCACTCCAAGCATGTCTCTCTCTTAAATTATGAATGCTCTCAATTTTGGTAATTATTGATCTGAAGATATAGGCTTGTGTGCCTACTGTTCATCTCCTAAATTTTGTAACTTTTTTTGTTTTGACGGATGCCATGATCAAAAGAGGCCAATGTAATCTCAAGGTTATGAACTTGTACTACTGGCCTGGTCTTCCTTCAGGCCGACCAGTAGTATGAAGACATCTCTTGTGTAATGTCTTTTTGAAGTAATAAACAATCGAGCATTTACACACAAAAAATAAATTTATTAAATATATTAAAATTTATTAAAAATATCATTTAATACTATAAAAAAAACTATAAATTACATGAAATTAAGAGGATGTGAGTTTTTTAATATATAGATAATAATATGGGTTTTAAAAAATAATTAATATTGAAACCCTAACTTTGGACAACTCTGCAACTGATTTGATGCTCTGAAGCAACCTCTGCCACTGTCGACCTTGCATGGGCTCCCCTCGTGGACCCTTGGCGGTGCCGGATGTCAGGGCCTCATGCTCCACGTTTAGAGATATGGTGGCCGGAAGCTCGCCCAAGCTTAATGCCTCATCTTTCTTCACCCACCTCACTCATAGTTCCGCTTTCGCCAGGCCTGACCTAACCACTACAATCTCTGATAGAACTCAACTCAAAGGAAAAAAGAATGTCGCTACATCAAAGAACCATGATGCTAATACTACTGCCCCAGAAAACGAAAACACAGCCAAAGATGGTGAAAATACTGAAACAAGTCCATCACAAGTACCCAAGCAAGCAAGTGCATGCCATCCAAAGACCCAGAAAATACCATAAGTAATCATTCAATATCCGTACATCGCAGTCTATAGAGACTACATGTAGGAGCATGCCATAATATGCAAATTTATGGGAATCTGGCCAAGGGAGAAAGCCCTCAAAGGTTGGATCCAAGCGCAATGGAAACCAAAAGGAGAAATCAACCTGCAACATGGCTCCAAAGGATTTTTCACAGTTGTTTTCGGCCTCTTGGAAGATTGAGACAGAATATTTGAAGGAGGCCCTTATTTCTTCAACTTTGTCGGTATCTACATGAGCTTCTGGAAGGAGAACTTCACACCCGAGAAAGAGGACTTCACAAGGGTTCCAGTCTGGGTTCGATTATACTCTCTGCCCTTTGATTACTGGGCACCCTCCATCCTCAAAGCCATAGGAGACGAATTAGGAGAGTATATTCAAATGGCTGAGGGCACTAGGAATGGGCACTACATATCCTATGCTCACATATGCATCTACATTAATGTTTCAAGGGCTCTACCAGAAGCAATAAGACTCAACTATAGAGACGACATCTCGACGCAAAGCATCGACTACGAGCACATACCCTTTCGATATCAGAAATTCCATGAGCATGGATACCTCTTCCAAGAATGCCCACAAAACAAGACAACGACAACCGAAGCACAAATAAGAAAGAAGAAGGATGAGCAGGGATTCACCCACATAAAAAACAGAAACAAACAGGGGAAAAGGGAAAATACAAAGAAAGATCAAAACAAGGTAACCCAATACAACATATTCAAAGTCCTGAACTCCACACGAGAAGAACCAATCCATCACAGCAACGGGGAAGAACAACAAACACAACGAGAACATGCCACAGAAAACACCTCTCGGCATGCTGAAATCCGAGAACACAACATGATAGAAAAGGAGCAAGGCCAGGAGGATATAGAGATAGAGCAGGCACAGGAAACACCAACCCCATAGGAATATGCAATAGAAGAGGTTCTAGAAGGCGTCGATCTCCAAAAAATTGCAATGGAATGGCAAAAAATTGGAATTGATGCCATCCAAAAATATCATATCCAGAAAATAGAAGAGGCCTTCCTACCACAAGAAATCATGATACAAATCTCAGAACAAAACCCACTGGGCACCGAAGCAGGCAGTGGCATCCTAGCCAATATAACTACAGGACAATACTTTCCCAAAGGTCCCAACAGGAAGCATAGCTGAAAACCAACAAGGCAGCTCCTGAGAGAACTTGGTGTTCGTCTCATCAATGAAGGAAAGGTAAAAGCCCTAACCCTAACCCCCAAAAGTTCTTAATGATTTGCATCACTTGGAATATTAGAGGACTCAATAGTCTCGACAAAAAAAGGATCCTAAAAAATAGAATAGCAACGGAAAAATTGGACATCGTGTTGCTCCAAGAAACAAAGAGTGGCCTAGAAAACATGGAAATGATAAATAATTCATGCTTCAAACACTAAAGTTATGCAACAATCTTAGCTAGAGGCTTCGCAGGAGGCATAACCACTGTATGGAAAAACTCCCTATTTGAGCTCACTGACTCAGCAGCCACCAGACAAACTCTTACCATGGTCCTGAAAATGATAGGATCCAAAGACAGTTTGTGCGTGACCAATGTGTATGCTCCCCATATCATCGTTGAACGAATAGATCTGCTAAAAAATCTTAGCATATTACAAAATTCTCTCCACCATCCTTATAAAATCATTGCAGGGGACTTTAACATGATCGCCAATCTGAAGGAAAAAAGAGGAGGTTTGGGAAAAGACTCAAAGGCCTTCAAGTCAACCATAGATGATCTAAGTCTTATAGATATCCCACCAAGAATGGCTCCTTCACTTGGAATAACAAGAGGGGTGGATAAAGGCAAATTGCATCAAAGCTGGACCGCTTCCTCTTTTTGGAAGAAATCTACCTTACCTCTTGGGAAACAGGAGCTAGAAGTCTTCTTCAGGGATGCTCTGATCATTGGCCCATTTCCCTGTCGGTCAAAATCTTGGATGGACCCAAAAATGATGCAGGGGCATTAGGTTCCAAAAAAATACTTTGTATTTTCATGGACATAGGGGGGTCTGATGTTTCTAAATTCTTATGTAATTATTAGTATTTTTGAATAAATATAGTGGGAAAATTGTAAATGTTCCCAAGTCATTGGAGAACATGAGGGGAAGTCGATTAGCTAGGAATGTGAAGAGTCAGTTCAGTGAATTTAGGGAGTTAGGCTAAATTTAGGATTTGAGGATTTCAAGAGTTTTGTTGATTCATTGAAGGAGCTGAATCGATTGATTATCAATTTGTATAAAAATAAGCCTCGGAGGCATTAAGCAGATAGAACTGGAGACCGGGAGAGGCTGAGTAGGATAATAGAAGGCCATCGAATTGAAGATCAGGCCAGAGACAGAGTTTTCTGTAAATTGGTTATATTTGTATATATGAAGAATTGATTCTGAATATGTGAAAAATTGGTTCAGGATTATGTGTGTGTGGTTCGATTGAATCGTAGATTATAAGTGTTCATAATTTATGAATAGGGGGAGACAGAATTCTGCAGTAAGTGGTTGAATGGTGACTCCACATATCATCGGATGGTTAATTTAATTAATGAGACAGAGTTAATACTGTAATCCGAGTTGAAATGAAATAAGGGTTTGCATATACCCTTGAGAAGAATTGGAGTGGAGGCACAGTAAGAACGCGATTTAAAATCAATAAAATCGTGAAGAGAGTATCAAAAATTGAATAGGAGTCAAATATCATTCCATATAAATGAATCGAAGCATGGCAAGCGTTGTTGATCCTTGAGCGAAGGACAAAAGCGCTGAATCATATTTAGAATCCGAGTTAAGCTAAAGGTGGAGTTTAACAAACGAAGGAACGAAACCTTGAGCAAGAGGAAGTGGAACCGTGAAGGAGGTAGGCAGTTTCAAAAACCCAAACAAGAAGAATCACGCACCTTCTTGAATGGTAAATGGAATTGCTAAAAAAAAAGTGATATCGGTCCTTGGTTGACGCGTGGCAAAGAGTGGTATTCAAAAACCACTTGCATCGCGTAATTTTTTAGGATTAAGTCCCGAGCGTTTTCATAACGCGATATTTGTCGGATGAGTGTTTAATTGGGTTTTGGAGCGCGAGAGTAGATTGGCCATTGGATTATAAGCGAAATTGCAGGAAGGATAACCCCAGGTATGTTTGTGAATGCTGTGGGGTCCAGAGCATTTAATTATGTGAACGCCCTGGATTTTAGACTAAAGTCTGGTCGTAAGGTTTTATTATCCGCTTGGGTTTAAAGATTAATTGAAGTGGCATTTAATGTCTTGATGGTCGTAACCCCTATATTGGGTTGTATGTTAATTGAAACAGTGGAAATTGACTATTAGAGGAGTTGATATGCTATGGCAACTATTAGTATTTAAAGAAGAAGGATTATATAAATGAAAGGTCTGCATTATTGAAGACTTGGTTGAATATTAAATTCATTATTCGAATGTCAATTCGAATAATGATAAGAAGGTTTTAAAGTTAGTTAAGACCGAAAGACGGCTTTCGTAGACTTTTAAGTTTGTCAATTGGGGAAAATATAGGTTGGCAAATCAATTATGCATTCGAGTTAGGCATTAAGAAGTCGAATAGTAATTCGAAGGTCATTCTGATGGGTTTTATCATAAGTTTTAAACCCATTGATGGAAGAGCAAGGTTCTTGCATATACAGTTTTGCTAGGCATGGTTTCATAACCATAGGATATGAGATAGTGAAACTTCCGCATTATTTAAATTGTCAGTTTGAGACTTTATTTGGCATTTATTTGGAAGATGCATTGTTATATGCATAACTAAGGAAAGAAAATGTGGGTAAGCAGGGTATCCCCGGCATCATGTGGTATCAGAGCTGGAATAGCTCTTTTTAAAAGTTCAAGTTTTGTTGAATGCATGTGTGATGAGAAGAAATCAGATTTTTGAAAACTGATAAAGATTGTAGCATACAGAGGTGCAGTGCAGGTGAGAGGAACAGTAAGATCACACAGGGATCTTGGAAGGTGAGTTGATGAGCATTGTTTAACTCTAGTTTGAAGTATTGTTTGTAGAATTCAGATTGCGGGCAATTGAAGAAATCTCAGCAAAAGCAGACCACAACTTTGAGAGCAGTGAGGAAAGAGACCAGCAGAGGATTCTAAAGTGAAGAAGAAAGGGTGGCAAAACCTGGAGAATTCCCAACAGAGGTTGGATGAAAGAAGAACATATGTGTTCTTGATAAGTTGCAGAGTGAAGCCTAGAGAGAGCATAAGAGAGTGCTAAGAAGGTTCCAGCAAATAAGGGACCAATACTTGCCAAAAGCCCAGATCCTGAGGAAAGGATTGGTGAGGTAAGTGGCAGCAGGAGAGCTTGCTGTTGCAGAGGATTGGTGCAGCTAATGAGTGAGGAACTCATGATGGAGGAGAAGATGACTTCCAAAATTCATAGAAGAGATACCAGGAGTTCTGAGAGAGGCCACAACAGAAAAGAGGAAGAAGATGCCAGGACAAATGGCATGAGGAAGAAATTGATTGATGCAGAATATTGGAAAGAGGTAGCTGAGATCAGAGAACAGTTTAATAAACTGGAAGAGATGATAGAGGAAAGCCAGAGAGTTGGTTGGCTCATGAAGAAGAAAGTAAAGTGGCATGGGCTACAGATGAAGAAAGAGCAGATGATACATGCTCAGCAGAAAGAGAGACTACTCGGGATGATTGAGTATTTGGAGAAGGACTCGAAGACTGAAACTTCAAATGAGACCAAGAGGTCAAATGACTTTACATCTGATGATTTTTGTATGTTTGCAAAGAAGCTGAGAAAGCTTGAATAGAGGATGGATGTACAGTTGGGATGTACAGAACTTAGAGCAGCTGAGTTGAGAAGAGAATTTTCTGTTTGTGAAGCAGAACAGAGTACAGATGGAGAATGGAGGTCTGCAAAAGATCTTATGAACCATGATGGAGGTTTAAGACAACAAGAAGTTTGTCTTGCTAAAGAGGAAATTATTGATGATTTCCTGAGTTATTGGACAAGTTCAGATCAACTGGATGATGTAAAGCCTTGTATTTTCGAATCTGACAATTGTGAGGTGATTACAGGTTTTGCAGAGGAGGATGAGAAATCTTGTGAAGTTGTCACAAGTATGAAGAAGTATCTCTTAGAAGATGAATACTCTGAAGAAGAATGCAATGTTGGAGAATGTCCCTTGACTGAAGGAAGCAGTGATACATTTATGATGGAAACTGTTGCAGCACAGGAAGAAATTCTTGTGAATGAAGAAGGAGAGGATCAGTTTGAAGAACTGATATATGAAACACCAGTTGAGGTTGTTCAAGCTCCTGGTCTACAAACTGAAAGGTTGTGTATGAATGCAAGGATAGTGAATGATGCTGAAATACTTCAACAATGCCTCAGAGAAATTGCATTGTTGGAATACTTGTTGGAGAATTCAGAGTATGAAAGAGAGATTGCAGAAGGCAGAGTTCCCTATAGTGAACAGGAAACCATCATGGAGGCAGATGGTGTGAATGAAAGACTTGTTGACAGTCTTGGGAATTCTTCAGATAATTCTTTGGGAAAAGTGAATCAGCATATTGATGTGCTGATAGAAAAGGAAGGAATTTCAGGACAGCATACTGAAATGCTGGCAGAGGAAAGGAAGGCACTAAGGCCTTATGTTTTTTGTTTTAACAATTGTTTTGTGAATGCAGATTTTGTTGATGATGGAGAAAATTTGACACCACTGGAAAGTCAAAGAAAGGAGGAGGAAAATTTTGTGGAAGACTTTAATCCATGGAATGAAGAAATTGGATTGTTGGAGATTATGTTGAACAACCAGGATTCAATATAGGAAGGAGAACCTCAATTTCAAATTTGGGGATTGCAGAATGTGAAGATGCAAGAGAATGAAGACAGTGAAGACTTTTTGGGTCTTGGAAGAGACTTAGAAATGCAGAAAGAAGAATTGGTGACTAGATCATCAATTGAGGCCATTGGGTCTTGTGATTTTGAAACTGACATTTTGACTGTGGTTACAGGCATGGCAGAAGACAATCCATCTCTCGGAGTTGTCTTGGATGAAGATGAACTGTTGCAGGAGAAGGAAGGTGAGGCTATCATGCCTCATGTAAAGGAACTTGTTATTACTGTTGATGATAAGAAGGAACTGATTTGTTTGATGGACAAAGAGAAGACTGAAGGGAAGATTTTTGGAACTTCCACAGTGGTGGAGAATCAGAATTTTCTTCTGATAGAAGATGAGGACACAGTACTTGAAGAACTTGAATTGATTGCCAGAATCAATCAAGAAGATGGAAGACAATTACTGAAGATTTTCAAGGAAGAAGAAGAAGAATATGTTGAAACAAGTTTGCAACATATTGATGGAATGCTTGAAAATAGATGGTTGAATTGTTTGCTGAAAACATTTAGAGAAGAGAATGAAATGGCAGAGCAGCAGATTGAAGTGTTGCCAAAGGAAATGTTAGAGCAACAATTTTAAGTGTTGCCAGGGGAGGAAGAGACACAAGGATTTTGTAATTTTGGTGTTTGTTTTATTATTGCAGGTACTGATGGAAGGACTAAGGAATGTTTGTTCCAGGAAGAGAGGAAAAGAGATGATGACAGTGACTGGAAATTTAAATACCAGTCCAGAAAATTGTTGAAGTCACAGAATGAAGAAATTGTCATGGATGACAATCAAGAAGAGTTTTACTGTTGCAGAGAACAAGAGGGTATGGATGATTGGGTGGCAGTAAGCATGAGATCTCAGCAAGTTAAATCTGGAGCTAGAGCTAGAGCTAGCGTAGGAGCTCAGTAAGAAAAAGCAGCAGTAAGAGTTCAGCAAATAAGAACTCAACAAGCAGAAGCAGAAGTAGAAGTTCAGCAAACAAGATGGAGCAGTACCCAGCAATCAGAAGACATATTAGACAGGGAAATTGAATTGATAAGAAGGCTGATGGTGAAATTGTCTGAGAAAAAGACAACAACAGGAAAACAAAGAAGCAGAAGCAGCAGAAGAAAGACAAAAAGAGAGTGTAAAAGTGCAGCTGGTGGAACAAGGCAGAATAAGATATGGAAGCCTGGAGGAGTGCAGAAGAAGAATATTGCAACAGGTGATCAGTTTCAGAACAAAGTGTGGGATCCAGGAAGACAAGGACTGAAAGCACATGATCAGGAAATCATGAATCATTTTAACCTTAGGAGTCTGATGCAGGGGCATTAGGTTCCAAAAATATACTTTGTATTTTCATAGACATAGGGGGGTCTAATGTTTCTAAATTCTTATGTAATTATTAGTATTTTTGAATAAATATAGTGAGAAAATTGTAAATGTTCCCAAGTCATTTGAGAACATGAGGGGAAGTCGATTGGCTAGGAATGTGAAGAGTCAGTTCAGTGAATTTAGGGAGTTAGGCTAAATTTAGGTTTTGAGGATTTCAAGAGTTTTGTTGAGTCATTGAAGGAGCTGAATCGATTGATTATCAATTTGTATAAAAATAAGCCTCGGAGGCATTAAGCAGATAGAACTGGAGACCGGGAGAGGCTGAGTAGGATAATATAAGGCCATCGAATTGAAGATTAGGCCAGAGAAAATTTTCTGTAAATTGGTTATATTTGTATATATGAAGAATTGATTTTGAATATGTAAAAAATTGGTTCAGGATTATGTGTGTGTGGTTCGATTGAATCATAGATTATAAGTGTTCATAATTTATGAATAGTGGCAGACAAAATTCTGCAGTAAGTGGTTGAATGGTGACTCCACATATCATCGGAGGGTTAATTTAATTAACGAGATAGAGTTAATACTGTAATCCGAGTTGAAATGAAATAAGGGTTTGCATATACCCTTGAGAAGAACTGGGGTGGAGGCATAGTAAGAATGCAATTTAAAATCAATAAAATCGTGAAGGGAGTATCGAAAATTGAATAGGAGTCAAATCTCATTCCGTAGAAATGAATCGAAGCATGGCAAGCGGTGTGGATCCTTGAGCGAAGGACAGAGGTGCTGAATCATATTTAGAATCCGAGTTAAGCTGAAGGCGGAGTTTAACAAATGAAGGAACGGAACCTTGAACCTTGAGCAAGAGGAAGTGGAACCGTAAAGGAGGTAGGCGGTTTCAAAAACCCAAACAAGTAGTATCGCGCACCTTCTTGAATGGTAAGTGGAATTGCTAAAAAAACACGATATCGGTCCTTGGTTGACGTGTGGCAAAGAGTGGTATTCAAAAACCACTTGCATCGCGTAATTTTTGAGTATTAAGTCTCGAGCGTTTTCATAACGTGATATCTGTCAGATGAGTGTTTAATTGGGTTTTGGAGTGCAAGAGTAGATTGGCCATTGGATTATAAGCGAAATTGCAGGAAGGATAACCCCAGGTATGTTTGTGAATGCCATGGGGTCCAGAACATTTAATTATGTGAACGCCCTAGATTTTAGACTAAAGTCTGGTCGTAAGGTTTTATTATCCGCTTGGGTTTAAAGATTAATTGAAGTGTCATTTAATGTCTTGATGGTCGTAACCCTTATATTGGGTTGTATGTTAATTGAAACAGTGGAAATTGATTATTAGAGGAGCTGATATGCTGTGGCGGCTATTAGTATTTAAAGAAGAAGGATTATATAAATGAAAGGTTTGCATTATTGAAGACTTGGTTGAATATTAAATTCATTATTCGAATGTCAATTCGAATAATGATAAGAAGGTTTTAAAGTTAGTTAAGACCGAAAGACAGCTTCCGTAGACTTTTTAAGTTTGTCAATTGGGGAAAATATAGGTTGGCAAATCAAAGATGCATTCGAGTTAGGCATTAAGAAGTCGAATAGTAATTCTAAGGTCATTCCGATGGGTTTTATCATAAGGTTTAAACCCATTGATTTAAGAGCAAGGTTCCCGCATATACAGTTTTGATAGGCATGGTTTCATAACCATAGGATATGAGATAATGAAACTTCCGCATTATTTAAATTGACAGTTTGAGACTTTATTTGGAATTTATTTGGAAGATGCATTGTTATATGCATAGCTAAGGAAAGAAAATGTGGGTAAGCAGGGTATCCCCGGCATCAAAAAACAAGCCCTTCAGATTTGAAGCATTCTGGCTAGATCACCCTGATTCATGAGGAAAATGAAATAATGGTGGGAGATCCCTAAATCCAAGCATGGAAACAAAATGTTCCAGTTCCAACAAAAACTAAAGCACATCAAAACATAGATAAGGACTTGGAATAAGCAAACCTTTGGAAATATCACCAAAGAGAAAAAATTAATAGAGCTCAAGAAAAAATCCCTACAGCATCAAATCATCAACAATGGCCTCACCGAGTAGAGGAAAATGGAGGAAATAGTGCTACAAAACAGTTGGGAGGAAAGGGCAGCTCAAGAGGAAAAACTATGGCAACAGAAATCTCGCATTAGCTGGTTAAAATGTAGGGAGAAAAACACTACCTTCTTCCACCGATCCATGATCCAGCACAGGAAAAACAATAGAATTTGGAGCCTAAAAACTAGATAGGGAGCCATCATACTGTTACACAGTGTTTTGTCATTGTCCCTGCAATCCCCATCCCGAACATTAGAGGACCATTTTAGTGACTTCTGTGTATTGTCATACCTTGCAAAAAGTGCCATTGCATCCCTTGCCATGAGAAGAAAATTTCCTCTGTTGACTATTCTTGGAGCAGGCTCTCAAAAAAATATGATGTTGGGTCAGCGTTGGTAAGCACTTATGGCCTCGCGCCCATAGAGAAATTAGCACTAAGCCTTGCGCCCATTGGCGCTCTATCTCAGTGGACTGCCCGTGTCGAGCTGTTTTTGGAAAGCTTTCTAAAATAGAAGCGAAGTTTCCATTCCCAACCACTTTGTGAGCAGATTCATCATGGTTTGTTCGACTGAATAACGTCGAAGACCTTCCTTTGGCTTCTTGTTTCCTACATTTGAGCAGCTCCCCAAAGGATAAGGCCTCCCTTCCACCTTATGAGGGATCCCAAACCACCTCCTCCTCTCCTATAAATACATCCTTCTCACATAGTTGCAGCTACCTGAAATGATGGAATAGCTTAACAGTCCTTACTATAGCTGGTGTGATATAGAGCAGAGAGGAATCCATTGTCGAGAGAGAGTCTAGACCCATTGCTTCGCCAAGTCCAAACCCCGATGAATGCTTGAGACACGTTTAACTGGACCCATCGAAGGAGGCTGCAACGTCAAGGCTCTTTTGGTTGTAAACTTCTTCTCTCTACTAATTAATACATGAGTGATGTTTTCGTTCCCATTTTGTGTTTGATGTGTTTAATCTTTTGCAATACGTTTAGTTCTCCTTGACCAATTAAATAGCTATGAATGAAAGTATGTTTTCATATGTTGTTATCATTCTCTGATCCTTATGCAAGCACCTGAGTATTACCATTGAAGGACCGTGACGTGTAAAGATGAAGATCAGGAACTACTGCCACAACTACGAAAATTGCATCAGAACAAAGGTAGGTCAACTATCCCAACTCAATTTCATTCATAAACTAGGAATTTGAAGGATCAACATGTTCCCTTGTTGCTAGACCCGCTCCAGGGGTAGAGGGATCACCTCTGTCTGCAGAGGGGATTTACTTGCACAGCACATACACACTCATGACGAGATGGAAGAGGAACTCAACCAATACTTTGCCTCACTCCTTGATGAAACCAATCATGACAAGTTTGAAGGAATCAAAAAAATAATGGATCATATTCCCTCCATCCTAACTCGAGAACACAACCAAACGTTGCTTAGAAAAGTCTCCATGTAAGAAGTTGAGGAGATGATTATGTCCATGCCCAATGGAAAATCTCCAGGCCCAGATGGCTTCACTGCTAACTTCTACAAAGCATGTTGGCCTTTGATGAAAATGAAGATCCATGATCTCGTGGAAGAATATCGCATTAAAAAATCAGTCTTAAAATCTCTGAATGCCACCTTCCTCACCTTGATTCCGAAATCCAAAGATGCGGACTCTCCTGACAAGTTTCAGCCTATTTCTCTCTACAATGTCATTTACAAGATCATATACAAGGTCCTAGCCAATCGTATCAAAACCATTCTCCCTCTCCTCATCTCCGAGAACCAAACAGGGTATGTTGAAGGCAGACAAATCCTGGACATTATCATCCTCTCTTAGGAGATAATTCACTCTCTCAAAATTCATAAGAAACCGGGTATGCTAATACAATTGGACATGTCCAAAGCCTTCAACAAAATTATTTAGGAATATACAAGGAAAATATTGGAGGCTTTCGACTTCAACAAAGTTTGCATCAAATGGCCATGGTAACAAGTGTGTTTTTCTCTATTCCACTTAATGGTTCTCCCTCCCAAATCATCACCCCCACCTGAGGCATTAGGCAAGGTGACCCCCTTTCTCCCTTCTTCTTTATCATCTTGGCTGAAGGCTTAAGTCGTTCCATCTCAGTAGCCTCCTCCCTAAACTCCATCTCTGGCATCAAACTCTACCCATCCACTCACCCCTCCACTCATCAACAATTCGTTGATGACACCCTGCTCATGGGCACTCCTACTGTCAAAGAAGCCCTGGCCTTTAAATCCATCTTATCAAATTTCTTGGAGGCCTCGAGCACGACCATCAATGTGGAAAAATCAAAATTGTTATTTCTCAACACCCCACCTCCCATCCAACAAAATATTTCTAGAATTATGGATTTTAAACTCAGCTCCTTCCCTTCCAAATATCTGGGGGTCCCCCTCTCGAACAAACCACTCATTAAATCCAACTGGTAAAATATCACAAACAAGTTGGAAATAAAGCTAAACAATTGGAACTTCTAAACTCTTAATTTCATTGGCTGACTAGTACTTGTCAAGTTAGTCCTGCAAGCCATTCCCCTCTACCAGCATTCAGCCCTGACTTCCCCCAAAGCCATCTCTTGCCATCTTCGGAACATCCAAATAAATTTCCTCTGGAGAGGCAAAAATGACAACAACAAATGGGCTCTTGTGGCCTGGGAAAAAGTCTGTAAGGAAAAGCATGAAGGAGGCTTGGGTCTCAAAGACCCAGAGAAACTGGGCAAAGCTTTGGGGGCTAAGATATGGTGGAGATGGATCACCAACCACCACTCTTCCTAGGCCACTCTATGGAAAGCTTAATACACTCCCACTCACATCCCGGAAGACCTCATCTAATTAAACTATGCCATCAAAGGCTCTGCAACGTGGAATCAAGCATGGGAAAACACGAAAATCATCCAAGATCACTATTTTTGGGAAATTGGTAATGGAAAACCCACTTTATTCTGGGAGTATGAATGGAAACAAAGACCCAAGATAAATCAAGAGCAATATGAAGAGATAAAACTCACATGTGGAACAAAAATAAAATCCTGGTGAAACATTACTGGAAGGATAGCAACGCAAATAAAGGCTAGAGAGAATGGATTGTTGCTTATGACTGGGACCACCACACCTATCTGATAGCCTGGAACAATCTCTCCGAAGAGCTCGATCAAAGGCAGATGCAAAGGATGGAAGAGAAGGACAAACTAAGATGGGGCAAGAACCTAGCAGGTCACTTCAATCTCAAGGAAGCCTACAGATATGTGATCTCCCCAATCCCATCCCCCCAAAGCGTAAATGGAAAGACCTATGGGCCATAAAGCACTAGCCAAAAATATCCATATTTCTTTGGCTCGTCTTGCAAAGGAAAATTCTCACATGGGACAACCTCCAAAAGACGGGCTTCATCGAGCCCTCTAGATGCATTCTCTGCAGACTTGAGGAGGAGACTACCAACCACTTACTCAATGATTGCTCTTTTGCCTCCAACATTTGGAAATGGGCCTCCCTGATATTTAAAGCCATTGACAGAGACACTTCCTCCATTATTCTAACCATTGAGCATTTACGCTCCTCTTATTACTTACGTCCGCAGATTAATCGTGCCTGGACCCTTTTACCAGGTATCATCTGCTAGTCCCTTTGGAAGGAAAGGAATGCTAGAACTTTCAAAAATCTGCAACAACCCAAAGAATAATTAATATCCTCCATCAAGAAAATCATCTATAAAGAGCAAGTGCACCAAATTTCGCTCTCGCGGAGAGCAACATAAAATGAAATGGAAGTTTTGAAGAAAGACGTGGAAGCTAAGATGGATGGTTTGAAGAAGGGCGTGGAAGCTAATATGGATGGTTTAAAGAAAGGCGTGGAAGCTAAGATGGATGGTTTGAAGAATGGCATGGAAGAAAAAATGGAAGACATGAAGAATGATATAAAAGCAGACATGGAAGGTTTGAAGGAAGGTTTGACAAAGTTGATACAACAAATGATTCCTAATGGCGAAAAGATAGCAGAGGAAACTCATGATGAGAACAAAATAAATGTTAATCGTGATTTCATAAACTCTAATGTTGGATTGAAGACCCACCATATTCCAAAGATCGATATGAGGAATTTTGATGGCAAGGATCCCGTAACATGGATACTACAGATGGAGCAATATTTTGATCTCAATCATGTGCAAAACACACAAAAGGTATGAATTGCAACTTTACATTCAGAAAAAAATACATTTGTATTGTATCGATGGCTTTGATCTTGGAGGAAATGATAGCACATTATGAAGATACAAAGAGCAACACCTTCTTTAGCCAATTGATAAATATCAAACAAAAGGGTTCAATGGTGGAGCATATTGAGGACTTCCAAAAATTGAATATAAGGGTAACTGATATTCCAAAGGAACACAAGATTGATGTCTTCATAGGGACTTTAAAGGATAACATCCAACATGAGGTTCACCTTTGGGAACCTGATTCATTGGAGAATGCATTCAGGTTGGCAAGAAAAATTGAAAGTAAATAAACACCTTTAACAAGCCTGGAAACTGAATATTTTCTTACATCAACAAGATCCAAACCGATCTTTCTTGGATTCTTATATCAACTCTCCTCCTTCTTGTGACTCTCCATTCAACGAGTTCTGTGTCTTTAAATAATATCCATTGCGACACCATTCTCATTACAATGGAAATCCCCGATCGTACATCAAGGGCATAACAAGGGCACAAAAAGGGCACAACAAAGGAACAACAAGGGCACAAAAATGGCACAACAAAGGAACAACAAGGGAACAACAAGGGCAAAAAAATGGCACAACAAAGGAACAACAAGGGAACAACAAGGGCACATCAAGGGAACATTAAGGGCACAACAAAGGAACAACAAGGGTACATCAAGGGCACATCACAACAACAAATGCTCTGATCAATATCTAGTAGACCTCTGAATACAAAGAAGGATCTTCATTCGGCATATAATAATCATTTTCCATTATGTTATGTAAATGTGTCTCTCCGCTTTTTCAGTTTGTAAGGCAGTATGCTAGAAGAGTAGTAGGAAATTCCAGAAATTTTGGAAACAAGACTTTAGGTAATTGGGATTGTGCTCCTGCTCTTATCTCCTTAAGCATGCTTCTCTTTAAACCCTCCATTTTATGGGAGCTTTCTCCTTTTATTTTTCGAATAAATATCACACTAACCGACTTTGTTAAAAAAAAATTAGGAGAATTTCATGAGAAACCACTAGGCATTACTCACTCATATTTTTAAACCATTATTTCCATTTATTTACCACTCCCAATTTTTCAAAAGACATCAAAGCTTTTAGTTTGGGGGAGGGTATTTTTCATTGCTTTACCTATCATGATTATGCCATTAATATTCCTTACCATCCATTACTATCCTTATTCATTCTCAAAACCTCCCTTATTCCTTTTTGTTATACACCAAGCCGAGGTTTCAACAACGATTGTAGCAACCACCTTAATTTGTTTTCTAGTGTAGCATGAGGGCATGCTAATTCTCCATTTTGGGGGAGAAATTGCTACGCATGATGGACATTTTCTCCTTTCTTTCTCATTAAGGCATGCAATTTCATTTTTATACAATGAAAAAATTGATTCGCGTACATATTTAAAACTATGAACTCGATTCTTGTGATTTTCAGACAACAAGAAGATATCATTAAAATACACAAACCCAGAAAATTTCAAGCTAAACCAATTTGTAAGACTCCATAAAACATGCTTAGTCACCTACATCCATTTTGATGATAGCTCAAAATATTTGAACTGGATTTCTTTGGTTTTCGGTATGGAGAAGAATTAATGTAATAGGAACAAATCTGTAAAATTTCAGGCAAAATTGATTTATAGTTTTTGAGAAATTAAACATGATCACCTTTAGCAATTTTGCTTATATCTCAGGATCTGTGCGTCATATAGCTCTGGTTTTTGGAGTGGAGAAGCATTGATATATTAAAATTTGCCAACAAAATTTCAACAAAATATGGTTTGTAGTTTTTGAGAAAATGGTTAATGAAGTTTGTGTTGGGAATGATACTAAGAGGGGGGGAGGGTGAATCAGTATCTTCAATAATAATAATCTTTTACTTTTCTCTCACTAATTTCTATACGCGACTTTTATTAGCCCAACTAGTGTATATACGTAGATATACTATAGAAAATTGTGTATACTGAGATAACTTTATTGTTAGATAAAAAATGTTTAACCCATATTATCATTTATGCATCAAATAGTTAAGCAGTAAATTTGTGTAGTAATAATAGAATAAATCATCACACATGAACACCAAGATTTAATGTGGAAACCCAATTTGGGAGAAAACCACTGTTGTTGTCGTCTCTGTCTTCAATATTTATTATATGGAAAACTGCTTACAATATTGTACTGATGTAGACTCATATCAGTACGCAGGCATCTACCTGTAGAAGGTTGCAACCTTCTCTTGTTCTCCAGCTGCTACTGGAAGGGAGCTCCAACCCCCTGATCTTGTTTACCAGCCACTACTGGAAGGGAGCTTCAACCCCCTGATTATAACACCAACTTATACTGGCAAGAAGCTTCTATTTCCACACTTAAGGCTTCAACCCTCAGAATTACTGCAGACCACGTTTCATCAATTTTCACACTGGATCCCACGACTTCAACACAACACTTTATAAATATCAACATCAATAAACTTAACCCAAAAAATTCAATTAGAATAGTGAGATCACTGTAACCAGAACTCAGTAATAAACTCAGATTTCAGAATTAGCATGTAAAAACAATCTCAACCCTGATCATTCATTATCTTAAAATACATACACTACTTCACTTTCTTGATCCCGCGTGTATATGCGCTTTCCTTCACACCAACCTACGTATAGATTTGAGAATACCGAATTTACAAAATATGATCAGTCTCAGAACCAGATCTGAGGCTTTCACTCATATATATTTTCAATGATGCAGAACCCTTATTCAGTCAGTCATCATTAAACATATTTACTCCCTCATTGATCATAATTGTACATATTCAACTTAGTAGCATATGCAGTATTTAAACAACCCAAATCTGCATGAAGACTTCATCGACAGATAGCAAAAATACAACCGAAATAAACAGATAACCTCTTGCAGCATATGCAGTATTTAAACAACCCAAATCTACATGAAGACTTCATCGACAAACAACAAAAATACAACAGAAATAAATAGATAACCTCTTCAGCAAGCTTCAGAAAACCTTGACTTCCATACGCATTTTCTGAGAGATAAATCCGTGTGTATATGCGCTTTTACTGTGACAAACTAACGTATAGATTTGTAAATGTAATTACTGCAGAAATATGTAGATCTATAAACTTACGCATATTTCTTTACTTCATTTCAGCAAACATGCACCAGGTCACCGATCCAAACATCTCATAATTAGATCATGCAAGTACACAGTCATTTCAGGTCTAGAGATCCTGATCCATCATTGTATCCAACGGTGCATCATAGATTGATATCTACCAATAAAAAAGAGTTCATTCCATGCAAATATACTTCAAAGAGAAGTATTCAGTAACAACCCTTACACATGCACACACTTGCACTATGATCGTCTTCTCCTTATATAGATTTATCTTTTACCAATACCATGAGCCAAAACCACACAATTGTCGATGGTATTCTTGGACGGAATCAAATAGACAATACATCACTCAATATTATGGGCTAATACCATGGTAATTCCCCTTGGTATCATAATTTTAGAGTGCAAAAGGTATACGTGACTTGGCTTCTTCATACCCGTGTGTATACGCGACTTCGCTTCATAAGAACTGTGTATATACTAATTCTGGATGTATACGCGGGTCGCTTGTATACCAAGTAGTGTATACATTGCCTTCATACGCGAGTTGCCTTCATCAAAGTTGCGTATACATTGAGAAATATTTCATGTTTCGTTTCTCTGACACTTATTGGAATTCCTTTCTCTATCACATCTGAACTGACCTGTAGAAACATCATTTTTACATCTTTAACAAATAGGTTGCTATCAAAAGGCAACTCATCAAGTAGGTTGCCATCAAGGAAAATGTAATGCATCATATTGCCAACAATCTCCCCCTTTGGACTTGATGGTAACCATGATGGTGTTTGATCACCACAACAGATAGATACATTAATCATAACCATTATTAAAACATCATGATACTCTCCCCCTTTGACATCAAGCGCAAAGGGCAGATCAATATCAAACCAATGTTTCTCTTTCCTTGTAGAAAGAAGAGCTCTGCAGATCTGATGTGCACTGTATTGAGCATGCTCCCCCTAAGTTCATGCTAAATCTTCAGACATATTTTTCAATGAATTACATGACTTTATAACTTAACCGAGGATGACCATTCCTATCATCAAGGACTCATACTTACATCAATGATCCAACCAATTAGAATTACATATTTAACTCAACTACCCAACCAAGTGGGTTTACAAATTTGAACAAGTCCTTCCATAACTGAATATAAAAAATTTACATCATAGGTCTCAACATGAACTTTTCATCAAATAACATATATGACTTTGTATAACTAAGACCAGAGAATCTCAAACAGGAGATCATAACACAACAACCAATCAGAATGCCAAAAATTCATCCTTTTCAACAAGGCAGGTGCTCCCCCTAAACTTGTGCATCCTGAACACCTTCAACAACTAATTCATCAAAGCATCTTCATCAAGGAGATAAATATAAAATAAAGGTATGGTAAGATGAACACTGGAACAACAACAGAGATTACCCAACAACACCACAGACTATTCTGAAAGTTGACCCAAAGAATTCTATCAGCGAAAACCATACGCGGTTTTATGCATAAAAACTCACGTTTATACACGATTCGCCTTTATGAAACCAACGTACCGAATTTAATCTTCTGAAATTAAGTAGATTTGATAAGAGAGGTAGAGACAACTCCCAAATTCTGTCTAAGATATTCGAATGCTTCTTTGGGAAGTGGTTTAGTAAATATATCTGCAACTTGTTCTTTGGAGGGAACATACTCCAATTTAACCTTTTGTTCAAGAACTTGTTCACGTAGGAAGTGATACTTGATAGGAATATGCTTGGTCTTGGAATTCATAACAAGATTTTTAGAGATACTAATGGCACTTGTATTATCACATATAATGGATATGGGAGGTGAACATTTGATTTGAATATCTTGTAATGTCTGCATCATGCAAAGAAGTTGTGTGCAACATGATGCGACAACCACATATTCTTCTTCCGCTGTAGATAAGGCAATAGAACATTGTTTCTTGTTGAACCAAGATACTAATCGGGACCCCATATAAAATGCACCACCACTAGTGCTTTTTCGATCATCAACATTTCCAGCCCAATCCACATATGTGTAAGCATGAAGAGTGAGATCAACATTCTTTGTATACCATAGACCAAAGTCTTGAGTCCCTTGTAGATATTTGAATATTATTTTTACAACCTGAAGATGAGACTCTTTTGGGTTAGCTTGGAATCGTCCAACAATCCCAACTGCATGCATAATGTCAGGTCTTGTCCCAGTTAGATAAAGCAGACTTCCAATCATGGATCTATACTCTGGTTGATTCACCATGGGAGACTCATCATGAGAACTGAGGTTACATCCAGTTACCATTGGAGTACTCATAGGTTTTCAATCTTCCATCCCATACTTCTTCAGAATTTTCTTGAGATATTTTGCTTGTGATAGAAATATGCCATATGTTGCTTGTTGCACTAGTAAGCCAAGAAAATATGTTAGTTCCCCAAGTAATGAAGTTTCAAATTCTTGTTGCATATCAGAATCAAATTTCTGACTCATGGACTCTTCATACTTCCAAAAATGATGTCATCAACATACACAACAATAATCAATAATTTATCATTTTCAATTTTTGTGTATAAGTTACTGTTAGCAGATCCCTTTGTGAAACCTTGTTGTTGAAGATATTTGTCAAGACGATAGTACCATGCCCGAGGAGCTTGTTTGAGACCATATAAAGCCTTTTTAAGTTTGCAAACAAGTTTTTCATCATTTCCCACAATGAATCCTTTTGGTTTTTCTATATAACCTTCTTCTTTTAGATCACCATTGAGGAAAGAAGATTTTACATCCATTTGATAAACTTTGAATTGTTGAAAACTTGAAAAAGCAAGAAACATTTTTATGGCTTCAATTCTGACTACAGGAGCAAATTTTTCTTCAAAGTATATACCTTCTTGTTGAGCATACCCTTTACAAACAAGTCTAGCTTTGTTTCTAATAACATCTCCATTTTCATTTAACTTGTTTTTGAATATCCATTTTGTTACAATAACATTTTTATCATGAGGTCTTGGAACCAATTCCCAAGTATGATTCTTTTCAATCTGATCAAGTTCTTCATTCATGGCTTGAATCCAACATTCATATTTACTAACTTGATTTACATTTTGTGGTTCAATAGTGGATAAGAATGCTAGATAGCTAGGGGATCCTACAAGAGTTATTCTTGTTTGGACACATGATCCCTTTTCTCCCAGAATTTGATATTTTGGATGATTATTTTGAACATACCTGGATGGAGCCTTTTCAGATATATCTTCTTCTGGTGCTTCATTGGGTTCTCCTTCTATATTGTTGGTATTTGATGAGGGAAAATATACATCATCATCATCTTCATTTGTTGTAGTTATTTCCCTTTTAGAAGCCGTGAGAGACTCATCAATTACAACATCAATACATTCAAAAATCTTCCGAAGTCTTTTATTGTAACATTTATATGCTTTACTTCTAGAAGAGTAACCAAGAAATATTCCTTCGTCTGCTCTAGGCTCAAACTTACCAAGTTTTTCATTATTGTTCTTGATAAAACATTTGCTTCCAAAAACTCTAAAATGCTTTACAGTGGGAAGATTACCATGCGAGAGCTCATAAGGAGTTTTATCACTGTTCACACGAACATGAGCCTTGATAAGAATATTTACTGCAGTATGTGCTACTTCTCCCCAAAAGGTATCAGGAGTTCCAGATTCATCAAGCATAGCATGAGCCATTTGTTGAACTGTTTTATTCATTCTTTCTGCCGCACCATTTTGTTGTGGGGTTTCGGCTACAAAAATTTGTCTTTTTATGCCATGATGTTCACAGAAATCAAAGAATTCATTTGATATGTATTCTCCTCCTCAGTCAAATCTAAGACATTTTATTTTTAGATCTAATTCATTTTCAACCAAAGCTTTGAAGATCTTAAATTTTTCAAATGCTTCATCTTTATGTTTTAGTAAACTGATCCAACACATTCTAGAGAAGTCATCAATAAAAAAAATATAGTATTGTTCTCCACGATGTGAATTTTTCCTTACAGGACCACATAGATCAATATGTATAAGTTAAAGATGCTTGTTGATACTTCTTTGGCGTTGAATTGCACCATGGTTTGCTTACAAAATTGACATGATTTGCATATGGTACTTTCAGGCAGAGTGATGCTGGGAAGATCACGAACAACTTTGAGTCTGCTATATTTGCTTATTTGAGAAAAGCTCAAATGTCCTAATCTTCCATGCCATAACCAATTTTCTACAGATTTACCTAAGTAGCATTGCTCTTGGCCACCTTTCAATATATACAAATTGCTTGGTGTTCTAGTTCCTTGCATTACTGTTTTTCCTGTGTCAAGTTTATGTACTAAACAATATTTTGAACTAAAAACAACTTCATTTCCTTGATCACACATTTGGCTTACACTCAAAAAGTTATGCTTTAACCCATCCACATACATAACATTGTTAGCTTTAACCTTTTCTTTTAGAAACACAAAACCTTTACCCTTATTGATAGCTGGAGAGTCATTTCCAAAAGTAACATTCTTTTCTTTCTCTAATGCATTATATGAAAGAAGTTTATTTTTATCACTTGTCATGTGTTTTGAGCATCTGGTATCAATATACCATTGATTTTATTCTCCTTCTGCAAATAACGCTATGCCACAACTTTAATCCTGTGAGTCCTTCTTTCTCCATACCTTGGAGTTTGTGGGTATATGTTCTTTTGGCTGAAGTTTGCTCCTACATTTAGATTTTTCATGTCCAAAGTTATCGCAATAAGAGCATTCAATTTCCCCTTGAAGAGGAGAAAGTTGTTGTAAGTATTCTTCTATACTCCAGTCTCATTTCTTTGCTTTCTAGCTTCTCTGGTCATGATAGTTTTTTATGCAACACATTGTACAACTTTATGACCAAAGTTATGACATGAGAAACATTGTCCATTAAAGAAGAAATATCTGCGATCATGAAACCTTCTATTTATGTTTACCTGTTGATTGATATTTCTGTTATTGTTCTTCCTTGAATTGAAGTGGTCGTGCTTTACCTGGGTGGTCTCTTTGTTCTTTTGCTGAGTGACAAAATGTTGTGGGCCGGCTTTAGCTGTATTTGGATAGCTTGGTGTTGAAGACTGAGAGGATTCTACGATATATCCAAAACCTATCTTTACCAGAGGAGAGCGTTGTACCTTCATAATTTCATCTAAGGTTTCAGATTCTTTAGCAAATCTAAGATTTAAAGTTTTCACTTTCTCAATTTCCTTTCTTAGATTTACTATTTCACATTCTAATTTCTCATTGTGCTTCTCCTTTTCTATAAGTTGATTCTTTAGAGTATCTATGGAAATTTTGTTTTCTTCCAAACATATTTTGAGTTGATTTATTTCTTCAAGAAAATCATTTTCTTCTAAAGCATCCATAAAAGTATCTTTAACCTCACTAGAGTTTTTTTCAAAAGCCATGAGCAGTCTAATATCTTGATCAGATTCTCCTTCTTCACTATTTGATAGACCATCAATATCTTCATTAGTATAATAGATTTTTCTATTAATAAACCGTTTATTATTTCCTTTTGCCACTTCCTTTCCCTTTTCATGATTATATTTACGGGGACATTTAGCAGCATAATGACCAACTCTTCCACAAGAAAAACATTTAAAAGGAAGCTTACCTCTGAACCTTCCAGTGCCAAGTTGTAGCTTATTTACAAAATTTATTTCATCTTCTTCTGAAACATACCCTGATCCTTCTTGCTCTTCTACTTCCTTTCCTTTTGTAGTAGCTCTAAAGACAACTTCTTTGACTTTAAATGGACCTCCTTTCTTCATTTCACATGGAGTCAAAATCCCATGAAGTTGAACAATAGTAAGAGTTTGTAGATCATGCTTGTCTTCAATAGCAGACACTTTGACTCGATTTTGGGAGTTAGAGATCTTAAAATCTTTTCTATTAGAGTAGTGTCAGTTATGGTTTCACCCAGATTTCTCATATGATTTACAATATCATCTAGACGTACAAAGAAACTGGCAATGATTTTCTCATTATGCATTCTGAGTTTTTCATATTGAATTTTGAGAGTTTGGAGTTTAGCACTTTTTACCTTGGCATCATCTTCATAGCTCAAAATTATTTTGTCCCATGTCTCCTTTGTTGTATTCAACTGCATGACTTTGACAAATTTTGATTCACTCAAACTTCCCAATAATGCATTGACTGCCTTTGCATTAGTTTCATAGTTATTTCTTGTTGCTGGATCTGTTGGAACTGAAGCTGGATATTGATAACCTCCTTCAACTATAGCCCATACATCTGCTCCAAGAGACTAAAGATAGGATCTTTTCCTTGTCTTCCAGAAGATTAAATTGTTTCCGTTGAAGAGAGGAGGCCTGATAGATGTTGTCCCATCTTGATTTCTCATCTTAGCTGATCTTCATTCTAGCGATTAAGCTTCTTCAGAAGGATCTCCTTTGATCCCAATTGTTGGGAAAGATACCGAGGGGGGGGGGAAGTGGTGAACCAGTATCTTCAATAATAATAATCTTTTACTTTTCTCTTACTAATTTCTATACGCAACTTTTATTAGCCCAACTAGCGGATATACTAACAAAAAATTGTGTATATTGAGATAACTTTATTGTTAGATAAACAATCTTTAACCCACCTTATCAGTTAAGCAGTAAATCTGTGCAGTAATAACACAATAAATCATCAGACAAGAGCATCACACATGAACACCAATATTTAAGGTGGAAACTCAATTCGGGAGAAAACCACCGTTGTTGTCGTCTATGTCTTCAATATTTATTATATGGAAAACTGATTACAATATTGTACTGTTGCAGACTCATATCAGTACGCAAGCATTTACCTGCAGAAGGCTGCAACCTTCTCTCATTCTCCAGCTGCTACTGGAAGGGAGCTCCAACCCCCTGATCTTTTTTACCAACCAATACTGGAAGGGAGCTTCAACCCCCTGATCACAACACCATCTTATACTGGCAGGAAGCTTCTATTTCCACACTGAAGGCTTCAACCCTCAGAATCACTATAGACCAAATTTCATCAATTTTCACACTGGATCCCACAACTTCAACACAACACTTTATAAAGATCAACACCAATAAAATTAACCCAAAAACTTCAATCAGAACAGTGAGATCACTGTAACCAGAACTCAATAATAAACCCAGATTTCAGAATTAGCATGTAGAAACAATCTCAACCCTGATCATTCATTATCTTAAATTACATGCGCTACTTCACTTTCTTGATCTTGCGTGTATACGCGCTTTCCTTCACACCAACCTACGTATAGATCTGAGAAAACTGAATTTACAGAATATGATCAGTCTCAGAACCAGATCTGAGGCTCACTCAAATATATTTTTAGTAATGCAGAACCCTTATTCAGTCAGTCATCATTAAACATATTTACTCCATCATTGATCATAATTGTACATATTCAAATTAGCAGAATATGCAGTATTCAAACAACCTAGATCTACATGAAGACTTCATCGACAGACAAAAAAAATAAAACAGAAATAAACAGATAACCTCTTCAACAAGCTTCATAAAACCCTGACTTCCATACTCGCTTTCTCAGAGACAAAGCCGCGTGTATACGCGCTTTTACTGTGACGAACTAACATATAGATCTGTAAATGTAATTACTGCAGAAAGATGCAGATCTATAAACTTACCCAGATTTCTTTACTTCATTTTAGAAAACATGCCCCAGGTCACCGATCCAAACATTTCATAATTAGATCATGCAAGTACATAGTCATTTCAGGTCTAGAGATCCTTATCCATCATTGTATCCAAGGGTGCATCATAGTTTCAGATCTACCAATAAAATAGAGTTCATCCCATGCAGATATACTTTAGATATAAGTATTCAGTAACAACCCTTACACATGCACACACTTGCACTATGATCGTCTTCTCCTTATATAAATTTATCTTTTACCAATACTATGAGCCAAAACCACACAACTGTCAATGGTATTCTTGGATGGAATCAAATAAACAATACAACACTCAATATTGTGGGCTAATACCATGGTAATGCCCCTTGGTATCATAATTTTTTAGTGCAAAAGGTATACACGACTTGACTTCTTCATACTCGCGTGTATACGCGACTTCGCTTCATAAAAACTGCATATATACTAATTCTGGATGTATACGCAGGTTGCCTGTATACCAAGTAGTGTATACATTGCCTTCATACATGGTTGCCTTCATCAAACCTGTGTATACATTGAGAAATATTTCCTGTTTTGTTTCTCTGGCACTTACTGGAATTCCTTTCTTTGTCACATCTGAAATGACCTGTAGAAACATCATTTTTACATCTTTAACAAATAGGTTGTTATCAAAAGGCAACTCATAAAGTAGGTTTCCATCAAGGACAACATAATGCATCATATTTCCAACAATTTGTTGTTACTTGTATCATATTTTGTTGCAACTTCATACACATATGGTTGAGAGTCATTGTGTAAATTGTTACATCTTCACCAACATTGCTAGAATTGAAAAACCACTATTTTGAAGAGGATTTTGAGGAATAATTCTTATGTTCCATCAATATCATGATTCGGGGGTGAGTATTTTGATTATTGTGTTATAACCTTGTTGGTATAAAGGCATTAGATTGCATGAGGACATACAACCTGTTCAGTTTGGGGGAGATGTTGGGCCACTAATTTTTCATTATTATTATAAATTCTTAACATTTATTTCATACATTTCCACTATTCTTTTATCATGTTATTTATCATAATTTATCACATAATGCCATTTTATAATTAGGTATGCTCTTGTGGATAAGTAATATTTTTTCTCCTTTATTTTTAATAAATTGAAGATTATTATGCATGAGTTTTCCAATGATGGTTTATTAATGAATTTCTTATAACATTACTCACGATTTCAGCCTCCAAGTTTTCTTCCAGATTGAAAATTTGATCTTCAGCTCATAATCAAATATTCCAACTCAGAAATACGCTGAGATAAAAATTTACAGTTTTGCATTGGAATTTTTAGGCAAACAAAGATGAATCTTGAACATATGCGACATGATTTTTGTGCATAACGTACCAATTTAGTTTTCCAATGAGAATTTTTCCAAAATTCAGCCTGTATTAAGAGAAAAACAAGGTTCTCTGAAGGCGATTTTCTTAGATTTGTTGTTGTAACTGTTTTCCAACTTATCCCAATCGCAATACTATATTCAACTTGCTCCAGCTGAATCATGGAGGAGATTAATTTTAGATATTATCTTGTTTATTGAGATTATGTAATTAATCTAAAATTGTAATGGAAAATCATTTTTTAATCAATTTAGTTGTAACTTCCATTTTCTCTCTGTGTATTTAAATGAAAACATAGATCAAAGAGGAAATGATAGACAATTGTTGAATTTGAGGGAAAGCTAAGAACTGGATTCTGGTGTAACTATTTCTCTAAGATATTTTAATGAAATAATTTATCCATTGAGTTCTACATTTTTTATTTGTAATTTGATCTTAATTATTTTTCAAGGAAAAATTGACTCTTTGGCAATTTGGCCCACTTTCTTCGATGAGGTGCTGCCTTGAACATGTAAAATAGTTTTGTGCTTTTTATTTTTTATTAATCATTGTTTCTTTGAATTTCAATTGTTGTTCCTTAAAGTAAATTTCATTTTTTTTCAAGTAATTTGTTGGTTGCTACATTTTCCATATTTGTTGTTTCTTGTAATTTCTAGATTTCTATTAATTTACTACTCTAGATTAGCATTTGAATTTCGTTGGGTGCAATAGGTTAAATTTATAATTCCACAAGGTGTGGTTTAATTTAGTAATGATTCAAGTCACATGATTAGCATAATTTGTTTTCCTGTCATTTGCTCTCTGCTTTCTAAATTTATTATTGTTATTAAAGTATTACGTTTTATTTCTTGCTGAATGAGCTTGGTAGTGTAGAACAGAATCATGTAGAACCAATGTTAGATGTTGGTAGTTGCTTGCATATAACTTTTCGATTGCCTTGAAATAAAAATACGCTCCTCGGGTTGATAATTAATGTTTAGGCCTGATTAGTTGTTTTTTATTAAGAAACTACCTTACCCAACACCAAGGTCTTAGCTATTTATCATATACTGTAAGAGTTGATGAGTTTTCTTCATGGGCACCCACTTTCCATTACCAGATACATATTCAACACCCTTCACTAGCTAGGGTAACAACCCACAACAATCTCCTAGCTATTGATTTTCTAGGGCCTCTAAGTACCCTTCAAGCCCTTGAAACATTCACTTTATATTCAAACACATTAATCATGTTGTCTAGTTGCACTTTACCTCCCAAGCTAAGGCATTCCCTTCTCTGATCAACAGTTCCTCAAGCGGTCCATCTTGCTAAGGCCTTCATTTCAATTAAGAGTGCAGACCTACAAGGCCTGCGTTGCATACGAATGCTTTCCACTCAGCTACATAATCAACAACACAACAACCTTGATTAGATTCTTGTATTAATAATTGCATAAACATTTTGGTACCATGTTGTCACTAAACATACATTAATCACCTACATTCTCATCAAATTTCATGTATACATTTGCATATAAATAAAAAATATATTCACTTTAAACAGTTAAATAACAAAGGAAAGGTTTTAGAAATATTTCCTTGCTCAGTGGATGTCCAACTAGATTTACCGGCCACTTGATCTTCACATAGTTGTGCTTATTACAAATATACATGTACTTACTGCCATGTTCTACTGACAACTATTTATCCAAGTCCTTTTTGGAGAACTCTCCCTATTACTTTTGAATTCATTACTTATTTTTTGTAACCTTAGATATATATATATATATATATATATATATATATATATATATATATATATATATATATATATATATATATATATATATATATATATATATATATATATTCCTACCTTGATCCCAATTTTGGTTTCACCAACATGTTCTTCAAGTCATTATCTTTCCATTGACTATTCCCTTTCCCATTTCTGATTCTTGGGCTAAAAGATATGCCCTCTAGAAGTTTTGACAAGATTGTTGGCTTTCTGGCCCCTGCAACTTCTAGTGAAGTTTAGTCCCAAAAATATCATCCCAAATTAAATTTTTGGTTTTCCATAATGTTTTCCTCATCAATAACTCTCTATTTACTACTTTTTGCATCATTCTGACCTATGGGATGTAAATTATGCCCTATAGATCGCTACATCCTGTTAGGCTCTTTTTTTCCCATTTAGCACACATGTAGCTTTCTCTCATATTTTCTTAGAATTTTTGGCCTCATATTAAAATTATGGATATATAATTGATATCTGCTTAAAAAATCATCTCTTTTGACTTGTAATACGTCAAAATATTATTTATATGTTAAAAATTGTGGTCCATTGAAGTTCAAGCATTTTTCCGCATTCTTTCTATACCTTAAACTTCAAATTCTACCTACCACCAACAACTTGTAACTACCCATTTTTCTAGCAGATATCCAATTGTCCATGACATATGAACCTCTTTACTAGCTCAGTAACTCTTCCTTGTTTGACTAAAAATTCCTTTAGACCCCATTGGAGGCGATCTAGCTTAGTAGCATCTATTTCTCACGTGACTACAATACCAACTTGTTCAAACCATAGGCCCTAATTATATGATTTTAAATATATTTACACACACACACACACCACATTATAGTGTACCCAACCCTAGGTTAGGAAAAACCACGAAACCTGTCCTGAATTTTCACTAGTAAATCCATCATTAATCGTGCAAAAAACTTATGATTGACAACTATTATTAACCTTTGCTCTGCCAAAGCCCACTCTGCCTGGCACACATTTTTTCTAGGTTTCAATCTTATATTTAGATTTACTATTCGTAAATATATATTCAGTCATATGTTACTTATAATTCACATAATTGGGGTTTACAACAAAACTAACATATAAATTTTGGCATGGCATATATATTTACATACATATAACTAGAAAATAGAATTATAATTAATTACCATACCAATTACAAAACCCTGAAACTAGGGTTTATGTTAGAATCACCCATAATTATTTAACACAAAAAATTAATTCTCTGCACAAAAATTTATCGGTTAATAACTAAGGTTTACCACATAAATAATTAATTCACATAGAACATAAGATGTCATGCTTATCTATAAAAAAACATTTGGCGATGGGCTCTCCATGTTTCACCCTGCCATATACGACATGGTTGATCAATTTCAACCATGGATCACCCCCGAGTCGGGTCTGCAACTCTACGAGAAATAATAACTGAAATCATCCATGCATCCATGGCCAAGGTGCCAACCCAATAACCAAGCTTCTCTAGGGCTCTAGGAACCCTCCAGGTCAACAAATAGACACAACTCCAAGCTGTTCTAGAACCCAAGCTCAGGGTCCACTAACTAGTTTCTCAGGACCGAAGTCTGAAACCATCATCCTCCTCAGAGTGATGATCATCAAAATGATAATCCATAATGAATAATCCCCATTCCAATGGTAATTACATATATTACTTTCATTCTATATGGATTTCTCTACCAAGTGGAGCTTCTAAAACTACATGGGCCCCAGGTGCTCTTTCTCACTAACACTTGTCACCAACACTATTGCTTCCATGTCTGTGGAGTTTTGTGTCTCCCCTCATACTAATTCTGTGGAGAGGGCTCCATGACCAACCTTATTTTATTATTATTATAATATGTGTACAAAATAAATTACAGTATGGCTCTATGATCACTTTTTTCACAAGGAAAAATTTGTAATTTTATTAATGAAAACAAAAATTACATGTTACACTTTGCTGAAATTTGTCAAAGACAGGCAATAAGATGCTTTCTAGGGGCTATATTACATGGGGAGTATTAAATTTTTCTCCCTTTCTTCTTTTCCACCTTGCGCCATGGACCTAGTGATGGCGAGGTGCTTATAAGTGCGAGCTGGTTTTCTACTATGATTGCTCCATTGTCCTTATTCGAATATGAAGTGTCTGAGTTATGTTGTCTTTTGTGTCCTCCATTTTATTGTGTCTCTTGGGCCACTGATCCCTGAGCCGTGTTGGAAGGCTCTTGCATCTCTTGTTCTTGTGTCTCAACTTCGGTTGTTGTCTGATTATTTTCTGTTGGGATGGGTTCCTCCTCATTTTCTTCCATCTCCTGTTCTCGTTCTTCTGATGGAAATTGCCAACCCTTGTTAGCTTTTCCTGTCTTTGGATTTTTTCTATTTTTTATTTTAGCTTCTGGAGATGTGTTTTGAAAATTTCCTGTATTCCTGCATTTTCTGCATCTGAATGCAGTGTTTTCATAATCAAGAGGCTGCATCCATTTTTGTTGTTTGTGAGTCAGTAGGATACATTCTGGAAGTCCTTTGCTGAGGTCCACTTCCACACAAATGCGCGCAGAGGTGAAGATCCTCTCTTCCATGCATTGAGTGTCAGTTTTGATGAAACTCCCAATGCTATCTCCAATGCCTTCGAGTACATATTCATTCCAGAAATGTAGTGGGAGGTTGTATACCCGCACCCATACCGAAAGTTTGGTGACCTTCATAGTATTTACATCAAAATATGGAAACCATGGTGTGGTGAATAGTCCGGTGGATCCCCAGAACCACGGCCCAGCCTTGAGAATGTTTTCTCTGGCATCCGAGGATAAGAACTTTACAATGAAGAAACCCTTGGAGCATAGGTGTATTTCACAATCCGTCGTCTAGTTTTTGAAAATCCATTGAAATAAATCCATTGGTTTTGGCCATAAACAATTAAATCTGCAGATAAGTGCTTGTGTTTCAAAGATGGATCGATGATCATCAATCTCAGGAATTTCAATACGGAGTTCTGGAATCTGATTAAGTTGTTCCACAATGTACGGTTTAGGGCCATTCGCTACTGGTGTTGTTGGAGCAATAGATAAGTTATTTCCCTTTAGTATATTCTTGTATGATGGTCCTTTAGGGTGTTCTTTGTGGTTTGTGTTGGGTCCCCTGTGCCCCTGAGCTCTGTTTTGTCCAGTTGCACCACCTCTGACAGTCGCAGATTGAGATAAATGGTGGAAGTAGGGCATATGCCATAATCCCTGAGTGTGCTGAAATCTTGTAGAGATCTCCCACAATGAATGAGAGACTGTACATGGCTTGGATAACCAGTGGTATTCCAAATGGCTTGCTTCAGGTCTGAGACCTGATCAGAATCTTTTATCCAAATCAATAAACAATTCCCCACAGGAGGTTTAAGAAAAATCTGGAAACTATTAGTGCTACCCGTTTTTCCTGTGCGATGGTGTTTGTGTCAGCCTCCAGTAGTTTCTACTTTATCTGCTATGATAGTGGCCTAATAGAAGCTCAGACTCATTCACGCTTGCATTCAATGTTTGTTTCCCAAGCTCTACCCACCTGCAAGATAACCAGAGCATTGAGCCCATAGTCTTCAAATAGTTGTGCATTTACCACCGGCAGTGTGTGAGGGGTGTCGCGCTTCTTTACCATCTGCAGTAAATCACCGCCTCTACCTCCATACCACCGTTTAAATTCATAGATGCGATAGATGCGCACAACAACCCAGCCCAAGTGGGAATCCAAAAGCAGATACCTAATCCGCCGGTCAATACAGAAACATGGGACTCGAGAATCAGCCACGGCGGGAATAGAGCTTGTCCAAGCCCTTGAAACCTTCCCTGCCGACTCATAACCGCGAATGGGGAAGTTGCAGATCCTTCGCCCAACAGATGTGTTGCCATGAGGGGAAACATAGGATGATCTGTGCCCAAACCCATAAACCCCAACTCTGCACTTCGCCGTCTTCGCTCTCTCTGTAGTTTCAAGTGTTAATCATGCTCTATGATCACTTAGCCACTAAAGGCATATAAATTTGGGAACACTAGTCCCAAAATTATTAATATGGCTACATGGAAATGCATGCCTCATAATATAAATTTTGGCTCAACAACCTAATAATCCAAAGTACCTGGCTCACCAGCCTAAATGTTATTGTACAATATTTACATATGTTCTTTGGCCTTATCCTGTAGTACTTGTCCCAACCATGCATATATTTCCAGAGCATTGACGTTGCGATCAACACCCTCCAAAATTTTACCTACGCATGAATTTTGGAGACTACTGAGGATCCTACAAATTGTCATCCGATGGTCACTTCATTGTTGGTTTATGTTTTGGGTTTGAGTCTCTTTAGTATAAAATTAAGTGTCAAAAGTTACTTTCCTACACATGATCAGTCCCTGATGAATTAATAAGTACACTTCTTGTATGCAAGCTTGAACAAGCACAACACCGTCCATCAAAACAATATTTGGGTGATATTCAACTCATGTCGATAGTCAACGTGTACTTTCATTGATATTCTCCCTCACTTTGATTGCAATTGTACTTTTAGTTTGATGAATTTTCCCAATTGTCATTTTTTTGCACCATTTCCTTCACAAGTGTCACTTTCATGTTTACAACCATTGCTTTTTCTTGCTTCCACTTTAATAAGTGTATTTTTCATGTTATCTTCACTCTGGTATGCGTCACTTTCAAGGTCATCCACATTTTTCAAATTTTTTCTTCATGTTTTCCTTCTGCTCAATGCAAGTTGTAAAGGCATTAGCTCTCCTGCTAGGTTAGAATGCAAATTATTCATGGGCATCATTGACGTATCTTTTCCTCCCATACTCGTCCACTATGTGTTTTCTAAGGTCTCCTCCCTCTCACAATGCATTAGTACTTCCTAATATGTGTGACTTAGCCTTTTTCTACCTCCCTCAGTGAAAAGCACGTTTTAGAAGAACAAGGACCTTCTCTCCCTTCAAAAGTGCACTTTGGAACAATGAAGCACACTTTGCAACAACAAAGTGCACTCTAGAACA
This sequence comes from Pinus albicaulis, assembly GCA_034641835.2. Classification (NCBI taxonomy): domain Eukaryota; kingdom Viridiplantae; phylum Streptophyta; class Pinopsida; order Pinales; family Pinaceae; genus Pinus; species Pinus albicaulis. The sequence continues at coordinate 1,102,903,863 of CM076583.1, forward strand.
ATAAGGATCCTCTGTCTCTTTAAAAGTGCATAACACACTCACAAAGCATAAAGACTTCATCCTTCCCTTAGGGCGCATGACACACTCATGAATCATGAAGCCTTCATCCTTCCCTTAAGGCGCATGGTTCACTTTTGAAGAATGAATACTTCATCCTTTCCTCTTATCTTAGGGTGCATGGTGCAGCCACGAAGCCTGAAGCCTTCATTTGAGTGCACTCCTTCGACTCGAAGAATTACACCCTCTTATTTCCTGTTGAGTGCACAAGGGAACTAGGAAGGCATGAAGTATGATCCCTAGTTCCTTCGGTGTGAACCCTTGCATCCTCCTTTGTCCCTTGAGCACACAAGCACACCCTGAAATAATAGATGATTCTCCTTCATGTTTCAGACCTGCACCCTGCACCCTTGAGTTATCTCTCTCTCTTTCTTGAATGCATTAGCGCACCTTGAGGGCCTCTTGTGAGCCTTGACCTTTCACTGCCTTTAGCACAGTAAAAATGAACAGTGGAGCTTTCCTAATCCATTGATGAGTTTGATTTTGCCCTCCTAATAAAGCCTACTTATTTTAACCCTCTCACATGCCTATCATGAACTGATTATTCCATGAGCTAGATAACAAGGAGAAATCAGGAAGGAACACCTGTGGAGAAGAAGAAAAAGAGAGAGTTATCATGGAGACATGAAGCATATCATGGAGACATGAATTAGATCACGGACCAAGACAGAAAGAATACATTGCATGATGACTCAGAGGATTTCGAGACATGAAGCATATCATGGAGACATGAAGCAGATCATGGACCAAGATAGAAATAGTACATTTCATGATGACTCAAAGGATTATGATATTGATCAAAGACCCTTTGTAGGGTGAAGTTAACCATCAAAGTGGATATTTCATGAAGATGAAGCATAGATCAAATCTACCATCAAGAATGAAAGATAAATCTACCATTAGAAGTCCAAGAGTCATGAGGGTAAATAAAGAGTCAAGGGGAGATGAAAGGGTCATTCCTCTTGTGATAAGAATAACCTCATAACTCAAACAAAGGTCTTTTGGAGGCTTAAATATTTGGAGAGCTAGTCTTAGCTTCTCTACTTGGCATAGGATAGAAAAATTTTGTATCCTTCTTCCTGCTAGAAGAGATGATCATTTTTAAAGGATTGTTGGAGATCTATGGAGAAATAGAGAGAATGAATAAGGTTTTGATTATATTTTCAAGTATTTTTTATTTTTAATGCAAATCACATTATTTCAATTGTAGATTTGTGCCAATTATCTCATACTGTACACTTTTATTTGATATGAAGATGGTTGTAGTTTGGATTAGCTATCTAATTCATTAGTCTCATGGATATGTTGTTAATTTTTACTTTTCTCATGTGATCAACTAAATTTATGAGTAATTATTTACTCAGAAATCTATCATTTAAATCAATTTATTTGTCATTGGAATTAAGTGAATTATTTCCTAGTTTTGATGGAACATCAATTTTATTTTAAAATCTCCACACAAAGTATGTCATGCACTCACTATGTCAGTTGTTAGAAAATTTTCTACTGTCTGATATTCATCATAAAAGGGGCATGCTAAATCCCCATTCATTTAATCAACTTGCTCTCGGTTCGGACTAGATCTACATCTTTCTAATCGAGATAGACTTATTTTTCTATCACTTGCATCTTAGAGTAGATTTACATTTAGATTTAACTATTGCATTTTAGAAGTTCTCTTATGCAGGGGGAAAATTTAGCGAGGCTTGGTTGAGCCCTCAATTCAGCTTAAGGATTTTTTTCTTGCATGTGCACTGCAAGAGGGTAAATATGATATCTCTCCTCTTATTGGTCATAAATAGAAACACCGTAAGTCATCAGGGACAGAGGAGGGGTAACTGGACCCAATATAACTAGTTAGAACCACCAAATCAAATGGATAAGGGATTTTTTGAGGCTCTCATAGGGTGGTATCCTTTAAATGTTGATGAGGTCATTTTTGGCCATAAAAAATACATCAACTCAAATGTAAAGTGTTGAATATCAAAATATAACATTCTAAAATAAAGTTCACATTATCTCTAAATGCATGTATTTAAAGGAAAATTCTCTTTTGCTTTATTCCTTGACCTTGACTAGTTGGAGTTTTAACTGAGCAGAGGTAGAATCAAAATAATTAGGGTTGGGTTTATCTAAGGGTATTTTTCTTTTGTTTCCATGATGACGAGGGGATGTTGGGAGGGAGAGTGAGATAAAAAGTCACTATAAGGAATAATTTGGTCATCAACATATATAACAAGAATGTTTGTTGGAAGAGTGGGCCAATGTAGAACACCAAAGGGAGGCTACATAGGGTTAGTTTTCCATCCATCATTAACATGTTTCTAAGGAGGCTTAGGAATATACACAATGCTAGGGTGAGGTTTTAATTGGTTATCAAATTGGACTAGTGGATGAGGGAAGAAAACACGTCCACCAAGTTATTTGATTGATTGTTGGCGAGGAAACAAGTCTCGCGGGCAAGACCCAGGTTTGGGGATTGGGCCAACAAGGGAGTCCACTGCAGTCTAGCACCATGCCGACATTTTCACCCTACTCTGAAGAGCAGAGCGTCTCAACCGAGGCATGCCGCGACCACATGAAGGAGGGGAACAGATCAGTATCGGCAAATGGATCCGCAACTTGAAGCTACATAGAATTGTTTGCATACATAACATCATACGTAGAAGATATTCTTAGAACATCATGCAGATACTAAGAAAATAAAATTTTAAAGGACCACATACATCATGTAACATATTCAAGTCCTACTGTAAGACAACAACCTTCAGATGTATTAATAACCTTTCAGCGGATCAAGAGTTACATTGCTCGACAGAATGAGCTTCCAAATCCCATTACAAAGATCCCGCAACACAGATAGAGAGATACTACATAAATAATAGATCAATGGAGACACAGTGGATACAATGATGTCGAGCCCCAAGCAGAGCTCTGCCACGACGTTTTCTCTTCAGCTCCGTTCTGCTCTAACCTTTCCGATCCCTCTGTATTTGTGCATGATTTCCTTTTCTGCTGGGTGACGGCCTATTTATTCACCCGCCAACGCAACTATTAGTTTCTCTTTTGTTCTTACTCAGCTGCTTTCGTCTTCTTCCTGTTGCACATGAGTTCCATTATCTGTTCTTTTGCTGCATCTTCCCTTCGTCTGCACTTGTCTGCGCCAACCTCGTCACCTATCTTCTGCTCCTCCGCAATATCGGCAGCTCCGCTGCCTACCGTTGTTGCTCCTGCCACGTTCCAATCTGCAACCCAAAATCTTCTCTTCATGCAAAATTCAAAACAAGGGCCCCAAAAGGCCCCTACCACAGTCTCTTGACTCGTCCCGAGTCAATCGCAGATCACTGTCTCTACCTCCATAACTCTGCTTGTTCCTGCCTCCTGTTCCGTCAACTGTCCCTCCTCTTTTTGCTCAAACAAGGGCCCCAATTCAGGGACCTTTGCAAGGGCGGCGACCTTCAGTTCCTGGAAAGAAGTTACAGCCTTCTGCCACTCCTGCAGAATTGGGTTGTGGCACTGTCGTATTTCCCAACCAGTGACTCCATATTTACAATTCTTCTGTCTATCTCCAGCTCAACAAATGATGGAATTGTTCTAGCCATCTTCGCTCTACGCTAGTATACCTGTATCACTGCTTCGCCTCTGCATTCCCGGCTCGCTTCCTCCTGCAACCTTCCCTGTTCTTTTGTGCTCACAACTTCCCTTGCTCCTTGAGATGTTTCTAACTCAAAAATCTCTGGCATTCTCGCACTTTTCTACATGCAAGCTATGTAATTAACCGGCACGAGTGAGGTTGATGAGACCCCATAACTAATTAATTCTTGCTGGCGTCCTCCACGGCGATAATCATGTGGGTAGTCGTCGACTGAGGTGTATTATGACATCTGCTGATGGTGGTGTGGGGAAATGGGTGGACGCGACGACTGAGGTTACTTCTAATTATGGAAAAATGATTACTGCACGGTTACTTCTAATTATGGCAATTTATGTTGCAAATCCTGGCGATCCCACAGACTGACACAAGTACTGAATGAAATTATGGAGACTGACACTTGACACATTTTCGTATCCTATGGGGATGGCATGCTGGACGCGCCCCTCCCCGACCACAATCGGTTGCGTTGCGGTACCCGCAACCCAGCGGTTATTAACGACCTATGCATGGACAAATGACTCTACCTACGCTCACCTTGGGTGCGAGAGAGTTATTCAACTACACTACTCTACTGACTTCTCTTGGGTGCGAGAGAGTTATTCAACTACACTACTCTACTGACTTCTCTCGGGTGCGAGATTTATTGAAAGAAAAGCTAAAGAAAATTAGTCATGGTAGGGCTTTAGGCGTGCTCCATTCACCCATCCAGGTAAAACAGTACCGTCCAGTTGAGCCAACCGAACTGCTCTGGAATCTTTAATTTCGACGACGAAGTAGGGTCCCAACCAGTGCATCTGCAATTTCCCTAGAAATTTTTGAAACCTGCTATCGTATAGCAGAACCTTGTCGCCAATCAGGAACGTTTTGCTCTTGATGTGGTGATCATGCCACGCCTTCTGCTGATATTTCTGAACTTTTTGATGAAACTCGGCAAGGAACATTGCCTCATCAAGTTCCTATAATTCGTGCAGGCGTTCCGATAGTGACTCCTCCTCCGAGAACTTTAGGGAGGTGGCGATAAGAAGGCTCGGTATGGTGAACTCGGTGGGAATCACAACTTCATGGCCATACACCAACTGGAAAGGTGTTTGATTCGTCAAGCGCTTCACCGTTGTTCGGTAGGCCCACAGTGCGGCTAGCAAACATTCATCCCAATCATCCCATTTTGCATTGCAAATCTTCGTCAAGCCTTTTTTGAGGATTTTGTTGAACGCTTCGACAGTGCCATTGGCCTGTGGGTGGTACGAGCTGCTTTTGTGATGTTGTATCATGAAAGTGTCAAGCAACGATTTGATTGTGTCATTAAGGAAGTGTGTACCTTGATCACTGGTTAAGCTTCCGGGGTAGCCAAATCTGTTGATGATGTTTTCAAAGATAAACCGGGTTGTCGTCTCGGCCATACAATCCCATGCCGCCACTGCTTCAGCCCATCTGGTGAGATAGTCCGTGGTAGTGATGATGTGCCGGACCTTTGAATGCCTGGCTACAGGTGCTATGGGGCCTAAGAAGTCGACAGCCCACTTCTCGAACAGTTGCAATACATTCACCGGGTGTAGTGGGAGCTTGTCTCTGTGAGAGGGCCTCCATGTTCTTTGATAAACATCGCATTTATTGACAAAATATTTACTATCGGCATGGACCTTCGGCCACCATAGTCCAACTTGTAACACTTTCCTGGCTGTGGGTTTCGCCCCCACGTGTCCTCCCGCGATGCCGCTATGGCATTCCCACAGAACGGCTTCGCATTCATGGTCGAGGACACACCTCCGCAGAATCTCATCAAGTCCCAATTTATACAACTGCCCTGCAATCAGTTGGTAGTCAGCGGGGCAGACGACTAGGTGTCATTTCTAGATCGGGGTATAGTGTTGAGGACACTGCCCCGTGGTGAGGTATGTTGCGATGTCGGCCAAATAATCTGGTATGGATTATACCCGGAAAAGATTAGGATCAGGCAACTGATCATCTAGAGAGCCCTCATTTTCACCAGTCTCCAACCAGGATAAGTGATTGGGCCCGACATTCAGCCTCCTCAGCTTGAAAATCACTTCTAAGGTGAATTCTTGAAAGAGTAAGAGCCAGCGACATATCCATCCTTCCAAAACTGGCTTATTGACTAGGTATTTCAATGCAGAATGGTCCGTGAAGAATTTGAACTTACCCCCTAGGAGATAGTGGTGGAACTTCTGGAGCGAGTACACCATGGCTAGTGCCTCCCTCTCCGTGGTGGTGTAATTCCGCTCTGCGTTAGACAACTTGCGACTTGCAAAGTACACTGGGTGGTTGACTGTTGTCTCCCCCAGTTGCGCTAAGATAGCCCAAGTGCAATACCGGAAGCATCGATATGCACATGAAACTGCTTATCCAAATCTGGGTGAACTAGAATGGGTGCAGTTGCCAAATTCTCCTTTAAAGCGTCGAGGGATAATCTGCAGTCATCCGTCCACTGAAACACCTCTGACTTCTGTAGTAATTTTTCCAAAGGAGCAGTTATCTTCACATAGTTCCTGATGAACCGCCTGTAATAGCCTGTGTGCGCCAGCATTGATCTCAACTGCTTCACAGTCTCTGGTGCTTCCATGTGGACGATCACGGCCACCTTGGCGGGGTCGACACAAACCCCTTATCTGCACACCACATGCCCTAGGAGAGTTCTTAATGGAACAATGAAGATGCATTTCTTCAGGTTCAATGAAATTTTCAATTGCCGACACCGGTCGAACATTATGCGTAGTAGGGTGGCATGATCCTTCAATAGGCTATAGATTGTCCAGTCGTCCATGTAGACTTCCAGGAACTTATGAATATATTCTCGGAAAGCAGCTATGACAATATTAGAAAAAATGGCAGGAGTGTTCTTCAACCCAAATGGCATCACGTGATATGAAAAGGAAACCCATTCGGTAGTGAAGGTCGTTTTCTTCTTGTCCTCTTCCGCGATGCGCACCTGATGATATCCGGAGAACCCATCAGTGAAGGAGTATGCCTCATTTCCCGCAACATTGTCCAATACTTCGTCGCTGAATGGGGTAGGGAATGGGTCATGAATGTAGGCATTGTTCAAACTTCGGTAGTCCACACAGACGCGGATCTTTGACTTGTCCTTCTTATTTTGAATGATGATGGGACTCACCCACTCTACTTCTTCCACAGGGAAAATTAGGCCTACCTTCAGCATTTTGTCGATCTCTAGTTTGACTTTCTCCTTTATCCATGGGTTCAACTGGTAAGGTCGATGCTTTACTGGCCTGGCGTCCGACTTCAATACAATTCTCATCTCTTCGAGATCCCCTTTGATCCCTTTTAAATCTGCAACTGATGAAGGGAATAGGTCTTCGTATTCATGGAGGAGACTAAAAATTTCCTTCGTTGTCTCCTCATCCCAGTAGTCCCCAACTGTGGCCAGCTTGGGTTTTTCTTCCGTGCCGATATTTAGTTTTTTAGTCTTCAGCGGACGTAGATGGACTCCTTCAGTGGTAGGCTCTTCTTTGATGTTCCACTCTCCTTCTGTATCTTCGAAATATAGGTGCCTCAAGTCCTCCAAACTGTCATCTTAAGGCTCACTATCAATCCTTTGGCAAGCCAACTTGTTTCTGCCATCGGGGTTCAACACCAATGGTCCCCAGTCTACGCTCTGATTGGGGAAAAACAGTATTCCTTTTATGGCCTGTAATGCTTGGGATATCAGGTCTGTCTTCCCCTTAAAGGAGAAGCACTGAACAAATTTGTCTGTAACCTCCTGCCAAGAACTGGTCCCTCTCTTCCTCTCTTCTTCTAAGTACCAGGCATGTGGGATGGTATCCAAGGAGTGGACAAACCGATGTACCCACTGCTCCTCCAGGTATCCCACACTTCGCCATTGCTTCTGAAAGACTTTCAGATGGTCTCTTGGATCGGAAGTTCCTCGGTACCTTCTCTTGCTTCGAGGTCCTTCGTCTTCTTTAAACTGCGCCCTCAAAGCTGTCGCAACACAACTCCACCACGACAAGGAGTTGCAATGATTTTTCCACCACCTGGCAGAGGTGGACTATAATGCCACGTCCAAGAGTGGTATTATGTTCTCCTCTAGTACCTTGTCTTCTACCTTCGCAATGAAGGTATTTATTGCTTGCATATTGGACAAGGTGGGGTAGTCCCTTATCTCAGCCCCAATCCAATGGACTCTTGCAATATTGGCGCATCTCCTTGTGCTGGTCTCATACCTGCGTTGCTGCTAGTCTTCCCAAGTGATTTTTGAGCCCAGCTCCGAGCTCTGGATACTTCGCCAGCTTACGGAGCCTGTCGCTATCGGGTTAATGTAATCCTCCCTCTTCCCTGCTGTCATCTGATAGAGGTTTTCCAAATATCTGAGCATCCTCCCTATTATCTACTGTTTCTGTATATCTCGGATCTTGATACGGGTCGAGAGGCTGAGTGACTCGAACTTCCCCATCTTTGAAAATCATCAGCTCCTTCTTGAGATCAATGATAGCATAGTTTTCAAAAGCCCAGTCGATTCCTAGCAATGCAGGGTATGGATCTTTGTCTCCCATAATATCTATTACCTCAAAGTCTGTGTAGGTCTTTACCCTTGCGATGTATACCTCGACGTCTTCGAGTCTGCCGATTGGCACAATGCAGTACTGGTTTTCCATCCTGAGCTGGATCGGCGAATAAGTCAACTGTGGTCGCCCTAGAGCTTCCCAAGTCTTCCGGGGTAGGATATTGATGTCGGATCCCAAATCGAGCATGGTGTCCCTGATCTGAAATCCCGCAACCTGCGTGTCTAACCGGAACTCTTTTCTCGTTCTCCTTTTGTTCCGCTTTACGCGTTGTACATACTGTGGTGTTGTTTCCAAGGATTCCCTCGCTCCTGCGCTCCCCTGCAACACTTCCTCTAGGGTATGCTTGAGTTGTTCCTGCATTGAAGCGTTGTCAACAATTTTGAGGAATAGGTGGAGCCATTCCTCAATCAGAGCCCCCATAGCACCCTGGTCTCTGGTATCCTTCTTCACAGGTAACTTAATACCTTTGTCTCCCCCTAGATGGGAAAAAGTTTCTGCAGCCTCCTGGAAATATTTCTTATGTATTTCCGGCCTGATCAGTTGTTTCGGGGATGCTGGCCTGATCATCCGCCTCAGATCCTTCTCACGATCATCCTCCCCCGTTTTCTTCCCTCCTCGCGTAACTATGGCTACGTTCGTCATGGTCAGAGTCTCTGTCCCTCGAGGTTCTGCATTCACCAGATTCGTGCCTCTCTGCCTTGCTCGTTCCTCCCACTTCTTGATAAGTTCAGGGTAGTCCTTTGTTGCGTGTGTGTTCACGCGGCACTATGAGCACCACGGTCTTCTGGTTAGGGAAAATTCTTGGGCCACATGCCCCTCCTGATCACAGTTGTAGCATCTTAGCGGACCCCGTCCGCTTATACGACCTCCCCTCATACCGCCTCCTCTGCCTCTGGGAGCCTCATTCACTCTATAGGAGGGCCGATCTAATCGGTCTGCCAATGCATCTAGAGCTCGACACTTTGATGTGTTGTGGGTTGTCGAAGCACAAAACATCTAGTACACATTGTTCAGAACGTTGGAGTACTTCTGCAAGATCGGACACATCCGAGGTTGATGACCCACTGTTCGGCAGATTTCACAATACTCTGTGGCAACCTGGGTTGGTTGATTTGGGAACTCGGTATACGGTTGTTGCAGCGGATAGACCCCTTGCGAGTTTATCTGCGCAACCCCTCCGATAGGTGGAGCCCCCTGTACTGCCTTTCTGAGGCCCCCACTCCCGGGCTGCGCAACCGAGGATACTCGATCGCCACGTGTCCTTCTACTAGGTAGTGTGTGCACCAGACGTTCGACCTGGCTAGTCTTATAGGCTACATCTCCTTAAGTTTTTCGGTCAGATTGGAAATCTAATGTTGCAGTTCCAGTAGGGATGGGTCTTGCGAGGCCGCCCCTCCCCTATATTCCTGGGGGTAGCCAACCATCGCTTCTATCTTCATAGCTTGTTCCAATGCATCCTGCAAGTTATCGATCTTTTGCTGAGTGAGGGGGGTTCGCGTCAAGGGAAGCAGAGCCTTGATGAACTAGTCCCTCTGATGATTTGGGTCGATCGGGTAGCTGAGTTTCCCGATCGCATCTTTGAACCTACGCATCAGCTCCCACGCAGTCTCTCCTTCTCTTTGATTGATCTCCCATAGTTCGGACATACCTTGCTGGTCCGTTTGGGGTAGCTTAAACTCTCTGAAAAAGTCCCGCTTGACGTTCGTAATCACTGGATTCTGGTGGGCCTCTAACCACTTTATGAACCAGTGCAATGCCTTTTCTCTTAGCGTGGTTTGGAATTCGATCAGCTTTCCCGCATCTGACGTCTGCCTTTCCCTCCATATGGCTTCACAGAGGTACCAGTGCTATTCCACATCGTCGTTACCTTGCCCAGAGAATTCTGGGTACCGGGTGAATGACCCCGCCATATTCACTTGCGGAGGTGTAACTAGAATGAACCCTCCAGGTCTTGGTTTCATAAGTATACCACTGGTAATGCTACTATTAGCAAGCATTGGTACTGACAACTGATTGCTATTCAATCGACTCAGCTCTTTTAACTTAACGAAAATATCACTTAAGGGTTTATAGAGTACCAGGGGAAGGTAGGGATCCCTGCTATTTGAACTTTGGGGAGTAGAAATACCTGGAGATATGAATTCTGTCCTTTCTTGGAATAGCTGCTGCATCGCAACGTACCACTCGACATCGGAATCTTCTTCTGGGCGTGCGTCGACATGTCCTTCGTCAGACATCGTCTCTCTCTCCCCCCTGGTCGGGCTCCCATGCACCCGCCGCACTCCCTTAATGGTCCCTCCCCTCTCCTGGGGACCCACCTAGCCTTCCATGTCCACTATCCTCTGAGGCGCCTCCCTTTTATCCTTCCGACTACTCCCCTGTCACTTCAACTTCCTCATCACCCTTTCTCGCCACCTTTCGGCAATCTTCGCCCTCCGATGCGCACGTTGCTCCCTCAACCTCCTTGCGGTTTCAACATCCATTCCCCGACTCCCTCGCTTCACGTTTCATGTAGCATTTGTCCCTCGGGCCCTTCCCCCAACACTGGAGGTTTACTCTTCCATTCTGGATTTCTGGAACTCCATCAGTCGTTCGTCCACCATCAGGGCCTTAATCCACAATGGAATTTCCTTCAGCAACTTCCCTCTTAGTCCGGATCAGAATATAGCTTCGGCTCTGGAGAACGACTAGTAGCACTCCGCTGAAAACTCCACAATATATCCGTCCATGGTAGATTCTACCCAGAAATCTACAGCTCGGGTCAACTCGGTATCCAACCGATGAAGGGCCACCAGATCTCCGTGCACCCACTTGCGGTTGATCTTCCGCGATTTGTCCTCAGTCACTTTGGTCTGCAGCCTCTGCAACCAGCTATAGAGTTCGCCGGGGAACTTTCCCCAGAGTATCTCGTAGGTATCGCTGGCAGAATCTGAGAAGAGAACTAGATCTCTGGTTGCCTTCTCTTTTTGGCTTCTCAGTTAAGCTTGCTGAGCTATAAACTGGTCTAGGTGGTTATCCCACCATCTCCATATTTATCCTTCGAAGATCCTTGATACCATGATCTAGTTCCACTAATGAAGTTTAGGGTCTCGGCAACGAAACCATTTGTTGGCAAGGAAACAGGTCTCGCGGGAAAGACCCAGGTTCGGGGATTGGGCCAACAAGGGAGTCCGCTGTAGTCTAGGACCATGCCGACATTTTCACCCTACTCCAAAGAGCAGAGCGTCTCACCCAAGGCGTGCCGCGACCACATGGAGGGGAACAAATCGGTATCGGCAGATGGATCCGCAACTTGAAGCTACATAGAATCGTTTGCATACATAACATCATATGTAGAAGATCTTCTCAGAACATCATGCAGATACTAAGCAAATAAAATTTTAAAAGACCACAAACATCATGTAACATATTCAAGTCCTACGGTAATACAACAACCTTCAGATGTATTAATAACCTTTTAGCAGATCAAGAGTTACATTGTTCGACAGAATGAGCTTCCAAATCCCATTACAAAGATCCCGCAGGACAGATAGAGAGATACCACAGAAATAACAGATCAATGGAGACATAGTGGATACAATGATGTCGAGCCCCAAGCAGAGCTCTCCCGCGGCGTCTGCTCTTCAGCTCCGTTCTGCTCTAACCTTTCCGATCCCTCTGTATCTTTGCATGATTTCCTTTTCTGCTGGGTGACGGCCTATTTATTCACCCGCCATCGCAACTATTAGTTTCTCTTCTGTTCTTACTCAGCTGCTTTCAACTTCTTCCTGTTGCACATGAGTTCCACTATCTGTTCTTTTGCTGCATATTCCCTTCGTCTGCACTTGTTTGCGCCAACCTCGTCACCTATCTCCTGCTCCTCCGCAACCTTGGAAGCTCCGCTGCCTACCGTTGTTGCGCCTGCCACGTGCCGATCCGCAACCCAAAATCTTCTCTTCATGAAAAATTCAAAACAAGGGCCCCAACACTGATGTGCAAAATTAGATTGAATTCATCAGAATTTGCATCAAATGTATAGAAAATATGATTATCTTGTTTTTCTCTTCCTAGTAAATTACATTTGGCCTTTTGCCTCGACCTCTTCTATTACCTCTACTATCCCTATTGAATAAAATAATCTATACAACCATGTAAAGAATTAATAAGAAAAAGAATTATGCTAAATGCAATAAAAACATTACCAATTTTGTTAAATATATTAAACATGGCCTAAATCATAATACAAACACTTAATTATTAAAATGGGTATGATACAATGAAAGTATTATGAAGAAAGTGCATTATTCAACATCACTGAACCTAACTCATAAGGTTTTTTATCTCTCCAAACATAAATATCAATCAAACAACACCACTCATCCCTTCACATTATCCTTAGAAACACATCACATGATTCCCATGTATATTTTGTAAATGAATAATGGTTACTAACTATGCATGTGATTTATTTATGGAACTTGAAACATATGGACATAATGGTATTCCATTTTAATTTGGGTGAGGAATCACATAATTTAATATATTCTATTAATGAATGATATATGGAAAATGAAAAGAATTAAATGACATGAAGGTAGGTCAAAAACAAAAAAATTCTACAATTGTGAACATGGGAGAAATCTGAGAAAGGATACATTGAGATTGAATGCCCAACATATGGTCGAAAATCATTTAGGAGACATTTTAATTTCCTGCATAAATTTCCCGTTATCAAATTCTTCATAAGGATAGTCTATAAGTAAAAAAATTCACGATATTTATCTTCAATTGATCCTATTAGATCAGTATTTTTTTTTCATCCATATCGGTTCATTTGGAGTGGAAAAAGTGGAGGAATCAACCCATGGGACTATTTTTACCGATGGGACCCAGTTTTCTGAAACAGGGTCTGAAACTTTTTGGGAGCATTTTGAGGCATCAAATGATAGTTTTTTAGGGGTAAAAGTTTTCTGCCTAAGCGCAACACCATTTAATTATATTCTACACTCAGAGATATTTCCAACAACACAAGAAGCGCATCAATCAGAGTCCATACGAAAAAGTTATGCCACTCAGAAGTTGACCTTCTTGTTTTCACACCTATAGTTTGGGAAGATGCTGCATCAACCCCCATTATTTATGGAAAATGGACTAGCCATGTATTTGTGATGTAAAGTACTCTAGAAGATTCTATATTGTAACTATAATCAACAGTTGATGTACTCAAAATTAACCACTAGTAGGTTATCAGACTGCGTTATAACTGGGCCACTAGGAGGAAGAGGAATTCCATTCTTTCGAGAGCATTTCGTTCCATAGTTGAGAAAAGATATTGAGGAGATATATGAAGTAGAGCACACAAAGATGATTTGTGCACTGTAGCAGCCCATAGGCCATAGACATTACTTCTTTGTACCTACAACCATATTTCCAAACAGAGAAAGAGAGCGGAACGACCTCACCTCTAGTTGGGTTTTCTCATGAAAGGGTTTCCCAAATTATATCTTGTGTCTTATGTGCATGTGTGGTATTATTTGTCATTCTATACTTTTATGCCTAATTTCCTTTCGCATACATGCACTAATTATAGTTAAATCTACAGGTCTAGAAGTTTGATAAAACTGTAATAGTGTAAAAATTCGTAATTTTAATATATTATTATCAAATATGTTGTGACGAACTGTCTAGTGGAATATCCACGAAAATTTATGGATCATCAATCATTCACATATTTAGTGAAAATTAATTGAAGTTATAGGCGAAAGTTTGACTTTCAATAACACTTCCACATACCATTAACATAACATGTATCGACTTAATGTAGTTCCTCACTTATATGTCCATCATTCAAACACTTATTGTAAACCAAATATTAGCATGTGTCATATGAACTTCCAAGTGGGCTTATATCGCATTTATGGTATGAACTAGTTAAACCCAAATATTGTCGTCGCCCATAACTTTGGTAAGGAACTTGGGGTTTTCAATATGAATTTAATCAAATTCATAAACCACATTTTTGCTTTCTTTATAATGGAACTATGGTTTTACCTTAACTCTCATAATTGAAACTTATATGATAGCTACCATTGAACAATGGACTTCATGAATAACTCACATTTTATTTAAAATCACATTCCAAGTTCTATAAGAATAAATACCATATATTTATTTATTGTATAATTTGGTTAGGATTCCACACTTAGACTTTACTATGTTGTGAACATGAACTATCTGTGATCACTTAAACGATTTGCAACTACCATGAGTTGGTATGAGTATTAATTTTATCATGCACCATAGTTTCTTATGGCCAAAAGAGACTAGCATTTGTGTTACCTAAAACTCACAACTACAAACATTCTCAAACACTAGGACTTGAAATAGAGCTTTGCACATGCAATTATGTAATCTGCTATATTCAGTAGTAAAAAATATTCATTTTTACTAGCTTTTAACATCAAGTAAAACTTCAAGCAAGCTAGGATATGAACTTCATCAATCTATTTTCAATACAAACTTTTGAATACTAAGAAATAATCATCTGAAAAATGAAAATATGAAGGGATAGTGAATCTTACACATTCAACTCATTTCAATCATAGAACAATTATCATTCACAACTTTCACAAAATTCTTTAATAAACAGAAAGATGAAGAAAAAGAATCTTAGCATTCATACTTTGTCTAAGCCACATTTAACATTTATCAACATAAAAAGAAATTATAGCAAAACTACATCAATACTAACCTTTAATGAGAAAAAAACAATGTGTGTTGAGCTTTAACTTCCTAAGAATATGATTGAGAAACTAGCAAGCATAATACCGTTCTAATTTTGTCCAGACATGAGCATAACGACTAGAGTTCTAAAACATAGAATGAACCATGAGTTTTTTTCCACAATGCAAATAACCAACTCTAAGGTAAGCCATCTACACAGTCATGGATGTTCATGCCACTTTTTATCATTATTATACATGCCACCTAACAGGTATAATGCAACAATTTTCACTGTGATTTGACATTAATTTGTTTCTTGGTCAATTTTTTTATAGTTTTTCTATAGTTAAACTTTAATAGTTTTTATTATTTGTTTATTTTAAATTTTTAAATCTATTTTTCTTGGATACCATTGGCTAGTAATTTCAACTTCTTATTGCTCGCTGGATGTCCTGATGGATGTCCTGCACTACCAAACTCCAGATACGACATTTCATTTTGTAAGTACAATTTACATCACTGAGAGATATATGTTGCCACATCATACCATACCACCATCAACTTTGTCATAAACTTCATATCAAACCTACGACAACTATATAATATCACAACGAACTTATTACCAAATCATTATATTAAATGTAACAATATTCGTATAACATGGTGGGTTCTCTTTAATTTAGTAACATTTATATGCTTTTTAATATCTTTAGTATTAATTCTTTGACCAAACCTAATAATTTTATTTTATTTTATTTTATTATTTCTATCCAATATTTTATTATAAATAATTAACTAGCAGTTGCTCCAAAAGGCACAAAGAGAGGCCGATAGGTTTTTTAAATCAAAAAAGTTGTACAAGAAAATAGCAATTGATAACTTAAATTTAAGTTAATTTTTTTTGTATTTTTTTTTAAGTTTATAATATGTAACTATATTAGAATTGTTTAACAAAAACATTCTCCAATGTCATTAGAACCGCATGGTAGAATATTAAATACTAAATTGATTACATTATATTTTAAAGTAATCTAACTAATAGATGAGATGATATTTTAATTTACAAAAATTGAATGTCTCAAGGATCCATTTATACATAGAGTGGTTCTAAACTTCTAATAGTTAAGAATGCATGCCTTCTTGTAAAAGGTTAAAAGTTCAAATTCAAAAAGGTAGAAAATAGACATCTAGGAATCAAATCACTAGGCAAAGACATCGAATTCATATTTAAGTATAGCTTCCTTCATAAATCATACATTGCAATAAAAAATAAGCTTTATCATAGCTATATAGCAACAGCATGTGGGATTCAACTAATATAATTATCCCAACTTGCAAAAGACGAATTGAAATTTAGTTAGAGTGTAATGGTAAAAAACCCAACTTGGAGAAATATTCGTGGAAATTAAATTACAATATAATAGAAAAATGTGAAGTAAACCTGGTTAAAATAAATATGTGAATTAAAGATTTATTCATTACATTATAGTTTAAATATTACTTTATATATTAAATATTAATTAAATATGTGAACTTACTATTTTTTTTTACACAAGTCTTACTAGTGACATGTGAGTTCAAATTGGGAAACTTAGAAGTTTATGGTTACTTTCTATAAAGAAAAATAATCTTTTTGGAAAGATCTCTAATTCTATTAAAAAAAATAAGTTACGAGGGAAAATTCCTAAAAATTTAAGAAAATATGTGAACTTTCTATTTTTTTTACATACATGTCTCACTAATAACATGTGTCATTACCAAAATAAATTGATTGACAAAAAAAAGCAAGTGTATTTTCATAATGGTTTCACACAATCACCATTTATAAAGCACACATTAAAATTCTTTAGAGCTTAAGACTATAAAGAAAAATAAAATAACCTAACAAAACAGTTAAGCATATACTAGTGGAACCATTCGTATAATTCATTAATAGCATGAACTAAATTAAATAAAATAACCTAACAAAACAGTTAAGCAAATACAAGTGGGACCATTCACATAATTCATTAATAGCATGAACTGATTTCTTTATTTCAAGCAGAAATTTTTGTACTTGGAGAAACATTCCATGGTCTCTCATTTTTGCGAAAGGTGGCGGACAGTCGAATAGTTTTGCGATCAGCGCTCAAATACCAGGGAATTGGTAGTATGATGGGTCATAGATTTTGTTTCCACATTCGCATTTCCACACAATTGGATCGTCTCCACCTATTGGAGTGCCGGGGCATTGCAGTTGTGGAGTGAC
The DNA here is from genome assembly GCA_034641835.2 of Pinus albicaulis. Classification (NCBI taxonomy): domain Eukaryota; kingdom Viridiplantae; phylum Streptophyta; class Pinopsida; order Pinales; family Pinaceae; genus Pinus; species Pinus albicaulis. The sequence goes on from CM076583.1 coordinate 1,102,921,069, forward strand.
GGTGCACTGCACAGGCGTACATGGATTGCACCCCTCGCATTTATTATAACATGACGGCGGCCGAGAGCCAATAGTGGGCAATGAAACTTCGCTTCTATGCTCTCCCATCCCCTTCACCTGCCAACAACAGTTTTTATCATTCAAGTGTGCACCAATATCTTCAATCCAATATTATTTTATCTGAAAGATTACAAAAAACATGGATTCAGAAGCGAATGATTACAAAGAAAGAAGAGCCAAAATGTTCCGACGAATAGGGGGTTTGTTCATCACTAATTTCTCTCCCAGCGATCCCTCATTATCAACGAAATAAAAGGGTTATTGTATCATATTAGTTCTTTTGTAGGCATGTGAGAAAATATTCTCTGCAAAACATATTGAATACCCAATGAATTCATGCAAATTACGCACCCCCAAAGCTCAATAGGCCTAAAGCAAAAAAACAGAGTCTTCATCATGGAATAACGTGAAAATGCAGCTTCCATAAGCATGTTTTTCTATATCCCAGTAGAAATCTCTTTGAATAACCTACTCTCCCCAGTCTCTTTAACGTATGCTCTCCAGCAGAATTTCTTCGAATAAGGTCGTATCCTCCACATATGGTATTTATCGAATATGAAGAGCTACGATGCAAATAAAAGAAAGCACAAGGCAAGAGTAAAGCATTAGCAAATAAAGCATATTACCAATAATGCATAAATCATATTACCCAAATTAGAAATGGAAACTCAGTGTCATTTTTGGTAAAAAGTTATCATGTTCTTATGCTTTTTTTAAACTTTATATATATATGATGAAGGTATATTTCTTTGTTTTTTTGAACGGTTATCTTTTATGATTTTTATGATAAAGGTATAGTATTATTTTATTTTTGGAACTATTATATTTTATGATTTTTATGATCAAGTAGTTCAAAAAAATGAGTTATGAGGGAAAATTCCTAAAAATTTAGAGAAATATGTGAACTTGCTACTTTTTTGCACACGTCTTACTAGTGACATGTGCATTATCAAAATGAATTGGTTGACGAAAAAGCAACTGTATTAATTCAAAAGAGAAGGCCTATCGGCCTAATTATTCATAGTTACGTTTTTTCAAGTTGATCTCGATTCATTTTCTCATATAATCTTTTTTTTTCAACAAAAAGATTATAAGACTACCCAATAAAACTTGTTTATACAACTTTTTTTCACAATCTAGAGATTCAAACCCGCCATGGCCACAAACTCAATATGTTTATCTACCACTTGAGTTTAACTCCTTCGACCATATAATCTTTTAATTTTATTCATTTATTTAGTTTATATTTTTTTTATTTTTTTTATTGATATCATTCTTTTATTATTATTTTACTCTATATATATATATATATTTTTCACTATATCATTTTATTAGTATATTTTATTATCATTATCATTTTTAATCTTTTTAAATCAGGTTACTCATCCCTCTTACAAAATCTATAAATATTTGTTATTTTATTATTTGAGTCAATTCTTTCCAATATATTATCATAAATTATTAACTATTCTAAATTAGTCTTTTAATCTTTCAATTTCACCTCCATGCATTTTCCCATTAAATCTTTCATTTTATTCATTTAATTAACTTAGTTATATTTTATTTTATTTTGTCTTAGTTTACTATAATATTTTATTTTATATAATTTACTTACTCTAATATTCCTCACCCTATCTAAATTATTAATTAAATTTAATGTTCTCATTGTTTTCGTTTTTCCTGTTGGTCGTATATTTTCCTAACAGTTATATCCTTTCTCTATTTAATCCTAGTCTTGCACTTTTTGTGTCAACATTCTTAGTTTTATGTCCCTAAAGATGGGCTAAATGTTCAACCAAAATGTCAGACACCTCAATGAGAACACACAGTATTACAAAAAAAGTTTTCAACATCAAAATGTTAACTGTGAAAATCTTCATGCAAAAAATACTTCTATACATCTAAACCTTAGTACATCCCCACTCATTAATCTTCTTTATATGAGACATTCATCACTTACGCAAATGTATAACATTGACACTCTTGAGCACACCTTTACAACTTAAACTTTTTGCTTCCACATGGTTACCATAACATAATTTCATAAGATACATAGTTGCATGGCATTGTTATAAATATATGTCTTGTTCAAATTATAAATAACAAGCTCTTAAACTGCTTTTATGCATACGGTAAAGATCTAGATCAAACATCATGATACGTTGAAGACAATGTTAAACTGAATTGGTTGCAAACACACAAGAACACATACGGACTATAAAAGACACATAATAGATATTATGACATCATATTCATATATATATATATATATATATATATATATATATATATATATATATATAGAGAGAGAGAGAGAGAGAGAGAGAGATAACCAATTTCCATAAATTGCTGAGGAGTATCTATCAATAGCACATAGCACATGCCATAACCATAATAGATAAATTTTCCTAAGGAAGCCCACCTACTTAGATTGTTTTATTATTTTTATTCCACACAATTGTTGAACTTTAGAATACTTTGCAAATCTTTAGAATAAATAGGGGTATATGTGTCAACCAAGAAAAGGACAATGGGGAGAGTAAAAAGGGAGGATATAATGAAAGGCGAGGGAGAAGTCAGAAAATATTTAAGCACTATAAATTAAACCCTTATTACTATATATATCATTGATAATGTTCATCACCCACCCGCCCCTAGATATTTAGTGTCGAAAACATAAATTATGGCTATGTAATGAAACCCTCTTAGAGTATTGTTCTCATATATGTTTTGATGGTAGACCTAAATCCTTAAGGCATTGATAGTTTTTCCTTTGAGGATATTAATATCTAATCAATCCCACTAAAATCAATTAAAATGACAAGGAAGCATTATTGTTAGTGAATCTAGGTTCATTGTATCACCACATTATGTACTTGGTAGCTTGAATGATGTTGTTTTTTTCTTTTTCTTTTTCATGGAGTAGCAGTATAACATAATTACATTGAAATGCATGTATGGACCCATGACATAGTGTGTCCAATCCATTAAGATGGAACATATAAAATTATGCTTGAATTTACTTATTGTCCATTTAATACATAGTTTACATCTTGTTGAGAATCTATGTTTAAATTTGCTTCTCGTGTATTTAACAAATATATTTTTTGGGTGGGAATTACTATAACACACAACAATAGGGAACCGAATGAGAAACCATAGGACATATTAGTGTCATAAGGGAGAAGTTTAATGCCATCTCCAAATATCACTAGAATGGATGAATGTTTATGCTTTGTGAGAGTTGACTACATTGCTCAGAAGATCCTATTATATGGAATTTACTCATGCCCGAGGATGAAACATTTGAAGAGGGGATCAAATGTAATATACCTAGGGAGGATATATAATATAATGTGGTAATAATCATAGAAAATGTCCCACTATTTAATTAGTTTGAACTCAATATTTAATATCATGTAACCACACTCATTGAATAAGGTCCACTAGGTCGTTCATGAGTCATAAATTGAATCATAATGGGCAGTTGGAATAGGCCACTAGGAATAATTGTGATAGAGTTAGACACATGCATATAATTGTATTGGGTATGTTGGATTTTGAATTGTAACAAGTATTTCTTGTGAAGTATTTCCTTCTGTAAGGAGTAGCCAATGGTGTTTTCCTATTTTAAGGGTATTCTCTATCTATGTGTTGATCATTATGTGGATTCATTTGTTGTTTTTAATTTTATATAATAAGTTTCTTTACCCATACACATAACAACAAACGAATTGGATTACTGCTCAAAGAAGGCTTGCACCCACTACAATATCCTCCCTCACGTTGGACAAATGGCCCTCCACAATCTTTAAGTAAATATTGCAGACCAATAAAATGATGAGACATGGATCATGTTTCATGAATACCAAGAATAAGAATACCATAAAAAATATATGCACAAGATAACATGGTTACCATTACATAAATTAAATACATAAGCACACTAAAATCACATGTGACTAATATGTACCAAGTGAGTCTTAAGTCATCCCCTAATGTATAATAATCCAAATAGTTTTTTCCAGAGCCCTTGTAAATATGGGAAACCTAATATTCTATTCACAAATAAGCCAAGTCAACACCCCGATCGTTAATAAGTAGTCAATTAAGGTGCACATGCATTTCTATGTGCTTAGTGCACTAATGTTGAACTAGACATTAATCAAAATGGATGGTACTTTGATTGTTACACCATAAAACTCCCAAAGGATAGTGTCCAAAACCTGACATTATTGAACCTAAGAGTGAGCCAAGAACATTGCAATCAAGTATCAATAATCAACACGAGTACTAAGAGAAAACCTAAATTATATGCTCCAAAAAACACATGTTAAAAGGAAGCAAAAGAGATGACCATAATAACTACCTAGAGTATTGAATGCGTTGAAGTTGAAAATTTGAAATGCATTTATTTTGAAAGGAACAAAATATCAATGATCAATGAGAATGCTTCAAGCAACCTAAGAATCGTGTAGAAGCTAAAAGTGATCCAATTAATGTCGTTGTGACAAATATCAAAAAGTGATTCAATGAATCAAAGAGATTTGACCCATATTTTAAGAAATAAAGTTAAAAAATAATAAGTTCTCCAAATAATTTCAAATAAGATAAATTTCATGTGTACAAGGAAGAAAAGAAAACCCACCAAAAATATACCATCATATGAGTAAAAGCTAGGAATATTAAAGATAAATGCTTTATAAGGCAACAAATATGATTAATATAAGTCCTGCATGAAGTGAATGGTGGTAGCATATAAAGATAGAAGAAAACATGAACAATTTTAATGGGTTTATTGCCTCTAAGTTAACGAGGATGCAATATAGATGAATAAATTATAAAAAATCTTAATGATCATCATAATTTATCCAAGGAGAAAATGATGACAGTTTGAAAATCTAGAAAAGGTGCTTGATATAAAGGAGGCCATCACCAAAAAGTTTCATTAAAAATTTGTATCAAGTAACAATAGTCAAAATTGCTCATTAAAAGTGTGTTCATGCCATGAACCAAAACCCTTGTGAATGTAAAGATGATCCAAAGTTGTTATAATTGTACAACTTGAAAAACAATCAACACAACAAATGGTAATCACATGCTTTGGATATCCCTAAAAGACATATTTAGTAAATTGGTAGTAAGTTTAGACACATGGAAGGCAAGGTTACAATTTACCACCATCTAATGCAATAGTTTGTAAACCTAAAAAAAAACTAAGTTCCTACTCTTGCCAAAATATGTGTGTTGCTACAAAGAAAACCTCAAAATACATTTTTTTTATATATAAGTTTTTACATTGAAGTTGAAAGAACAAAAATATGATGTAGGGATTCTGCTATCAAACAGATCCTTGCACATAATAGAGTGTGTTTCCTTAACATGGAAACCCTCATCCAATTACTTGTTAACACCACATTCAATTCAGCTAAAAAAAATACATATGAAGAGAGAGCCAAACAGTAAACAAAATAATTGCATAAAACACAACTAGAAATTTATAAATGCAAACCCTTCCTTGGCCGAATATTACAATGATTGGCCTCTCGGCTCTCGCCCTTCATATGAACTCTCACACCATTTCTCTCTATCTCTCACTGTCTTCCTCACTCTCACACAAGTTTCATATTTATACACAATTATGAATTAACTCCAATCCATGATTTCCTCCACACAAATCTCAACCAAATCCTAAATTATCTTTACCCCTTATTTGACTCAACTAAGTTCCATTTAAGGAACTCCTAATCCCTAAATTATCTACCCAACTCAATTCCCTCATATTCTCAATTAATTAAGAGAATATTTACAATAATCCTCACACTTAGATTTTTATCTCAAATTATTTTTAAAATGTACATAATTTATAAAATAAATAAATAAAACCTCACCCCCTAAATTACACAAATAAATAATGAGAATTAAGCTTGATGCTCCTGCATCAAAAGAGCTCAAGCTTTAGAAAAAGAAATAGAGGAGAAGGCTCAAGCTTTATGAAGTGTTGCTTCATGTCTATCGCCAAAGAATTCATCTTCTTCCAACTAAATGATTTTATATATTCATATAGTCCATAAAATATATAATGATGGAAATCCTCCTTTCCTTTTGACTTTGTAATATACCTAATTAAATACTATTTAAATGTAGTTAAAATGAAAAGGTTATGAATTTTCATCATGGTCACTCATCTTAAGGGCTATCTAAGCCTAAATCATCATTCATTCCAACATATATTAATATATAATATCTCCATACTTATTTTTTTATTTATACTTATGGGTTTGCCTCTTTGCCAATGATTCCTCCTCTGTGATTATTACCAATAGATACATCAAAAGTGATATCAAAGTAAGTTCGATAAATGGGAAAGGGACCAAACTTTTTCCAAAGTGGGAATAAACTTAAGATTGAGGACAATTCACTTTACACTCATCAATTTTAAATCCACTCATCAATGCCTTTCCACATACTATGTTTTTCATTTCCACATTTCACACACTTGGTACTCTACTCCACATAGTCATTGTTACCCACCAAAAAGTGGGTAACCCATAGGAGAATTTTTATTCCTCCTTATACAACCAACTAGTCAAAAAACCTATATGATTAGCAAATGACATGACGTTAATATTCTCCACTTATTTCTTTAGTCATATTTCTCTCTCCCATCTGGCATTTCTTATTAAAGGAAGGTGGGTCATCCATTGGAAGGTACTTTAACCATTTTGTAATCATGTGATTTCACTTAATATTTTGGGCAGACTAATATGAATCAAGGGGCGATCTATATTATTCATCGATATTGACTATATTTTGTTCCCTTACTTCGCCTAGGAGATAAGTATTTGACTCTAATCCAGCGGGACCTCCTCTAAGGCTGTAGAGTTTTAAGAAGGACACTCCTATGGAGGCTTTGATTGAGGTAGTATGTTTATGGTATCCCATGCTTACCACTTTCCATATTTCCCATTATTCCATCTCCATTATTCGAGTTGGTGGTCATTGGTCATGGGGATTGGTACCCTCTCATCCTCATCCTTGAGTCAGGGCCAAAAAAAATTTCCCTAGAGGTTGATGCAACTAAAAGAAGTTAAAATCATAAGAAATCCACAATGAAGAAAAATCTAAAATGAAAAATATGGTTGGGGAATTTGATTAGCATGGGGGTAAAATCCTAGCATGAGCTATACCCCCCTCAATAGCCATCAATTGGTTCCTCAAGCACATGATGCTCCATTTGTAAAAGGAACCCTTCTATTGTCCCAACCTGATGAGTGATAAATTAACTCATCATTAAGAGGTATGAAATATTAAATCTCAAAAATCAAGCTTGGGATTCTAAGATACTCACCCAAATCAAAGCATAATTATAAAGAAGTAAAAAACACACTAGAGGGGTGAAAAAAACAGGCTGAGGAAAGGGTTAACCCACACATCCACAATTTCTCCCTCCTTACATCTATACACTTAGTGTGTTGGACTACCATTAGATGGTAACTTGGCTATGGCACCCTACCCTGAAGTCATGCCCACTGTGTTGCTTCCATTTTCACGCACACCTACGGATTGATGGGATAAATTGGGACATGCCAATTTTCCCCAGGGGATGGAAACACCTAGTAGGTTTATCCATCTAATCATCCCTAACATAAGGAGGGAACTATTTTAAGGGGTTCAATCTAGTTAGATATTTGGAGATGATCTAGGCCTCTTGAGATGTGTGTGTGTGTGTGTGTGTGTGAGAGAGAGAGAGAGAGAGAGAGAGAGAGAGAGAGAGAGAGAGAGAGAGCTTGTTGATGCAGTCCAGATTATATCCTTGGGCTACATGAGAGAGAGAGAGAGACCTATAGAGATTATAACCTTGGGCTACTTGAGAGAGAGAGAGAGAGAGAGAGAGAGAGAGAGAGAGAGACCTATAGAGATTATAACCTTGGGCTACTTGAGAGAGAGAGAGAGAGAGAGAGAGAGAGAGAGAGAGAGAGAGAGAGAGAGAGAGAGAGAGACCTTTTTGATGTAGTGTTGCCTATCTATATTAGATCCTTGGGCTACATTTTGACCCAAAATTATGCTTAACACTCCAAGGTACCCCCAATATTCTAAAACATTGATCCTATGAAGCTTGGTGTCAGCAATATTGATGATGTTCCCAATGGACCAAAGATGTCCCTAGCTTGAACTATTAATTGTTTGATGGGAATCACTTGTTTCGGATCATGGATGATGATGTCCATCCTTGTGATGAAAAGGGAGGGTTTTAAAATCACGCTGGAGCCCCAATGCTTGACTTAGAGAGTGCCACGTCACTCCTATTTCCCTTTAGAGGGTGACACTGGGCACCATGGAGATTACGTGTAAGCACAAAGGTACTTAGGAGGCATACCCATGATCTAGAAGAAACTACTTGGATTATGGAGAACTCATTAGGTCACATGACACCTATTTGTTGCATTTAGAGCTCATTTGGAGGATTAAGTCATGCAGGAGGAGGATTTTCTCCCACGCATGTGAGAATTTTTGGCATTTTTTTATGTTCTTAAGCTATGAGGTTAGCTTGTAGGCTCTATATGTGGAACACTTAAACTAAACCTATTAATAAGGCTTCGTTATTTGTCTTATTGTAGAAATGAGTGAACATGTCTCATATAAAAAGAGACTCCCTTCATTTTATTTGTTCATCATCACATAATGAATTATTTTCCTCTCTAAGGGAGTACGAGCTAGCCTTTTCTGCTATTATGGGCAAGATGCGATCTTGATGGTTTTACTTTCTTATGGATGTGATTTACATGGAGACATTGTTTTGGGATTAAAATGAGTTCCTTTGGTGGAGCATTTTGTAATTTAGTTGTTTATTCATTTATCTTTTGCATGCTTAGTGTGTAAAGTAGGGTTTTTATTATGCCATGACTAAAAACTTCATTGTTGCTAAAATTTTTCTTCATTATGGCACGTGAAATTGTTCTATATAAGGCCTACAGGGAAACCCTTAATGCGCAAACCATATATTTAATTTCTCCCCTCAAAAGAGAAATAACAGGGTTTCAAAGTGGATGCCCTAGGCATCCCCCTTTCTCCATCAATTTCCTTGAATTTTTGCCCTAAAGACTCCATTAAAACTTAGTAGGATAAGGTGTTGTCTAGAGGATGTTAATCATCCATCAAATCCAATAAAATTCGTCTATTTTTCTCTCTCCTAGTTGTTCATCTAATTTTTCTCTCTCCTAGACAACTAGGCCAACTGCTAAGTTTTCTAGGGAAAATTTATGCATAAAAGTGAATTTTAAGTGTTTGTTTGTGACTTGTAATTTAGGGATTGCATCTATATATTGTTTAAAAGAAAAATCTAGCATAGATTATCATATTAAACTTCTAAATATGGTTGATGTCACGCTCTTTATTGATGTTTATCCATACCTAACAACCATAGAAATAATTCCCTAGTTTCAACCTAGGTCTATTGGAAGGTATCATTGCTTTATTTTTGAATATCATATTAAGATATTAACATAGAAAACATAGGCCATCTTGGGTATTTCCAATGCTCTATCCAACAATATACCCATCACCTTGAGCCACAATATCAGAGGATATTTCTAGGTGTTTTAGGGAAGCCTCCCTAGTGGTTTAATTCCAATAAATAGTAGGAGAAATGTAGCAGAGGTGACAATGGAAACCCTTTCTCTTGTTACCATAAGTTATGGCCTCGCCCAATGAGGCTTTGCAATGGGAATGCTAGATTTTGCAACAAAAATCACTATGATATACTGCTTTTGTCATTGATAAAGACTAGTATTAACTTGGAAAAAAATATCCTCTAACATATATGAAACAAGCATAGAACACGAGAATCATGTTTTATTTCAAAAAAGACAGTAAAAATAATAAGAATAAAACAAAAGAATATGTGTGTGTGGGCACGGGTGTGCGCTCTTTAACTTAATGCTCGGTTCAATTGATTCAAGTTAGTTATTTCAAGGAAGAATTGATTGTAAGGTCTTTAATTTTAATCCGATTGAGGATTGAGTTTATCTATTAGGATATTAGTCGTTATTTTCATTTAATTCTTTTTAATTTTAATGTTATTGACGTTTGAGTATATCCATTAGGATATTAGTTGGTATTGTCACCTAATTGTTTCAAAGTGAAGTTCATTACATAGTTTTTAGTTATTAAAATATTCCTTATCTATATATGTGTGTGTGTGTGTGTAACTTCTATATATCAAGAACAATCTAAGTGGGCTTAGAGGTTAATAACATGGATTTCCTTCTTCAAACTTAAAATCCTTATGGTGAGATGATGCAGGGGCATTAAAGTCTAGCCAAAAATGTGAAAGATTGTTCACATGTTTTGGCTAAATGAGTTTAAAATTCATTCACTGATGAGTGAAAGTCAAATGTTTACTGAGAGGGTTGAATCCCTCAAACAAATTATTATTATTTATTTCTGTAATAAATTAGGAGAGTATATCTAAAATATATTTAGAAGATAAGTTGTTTGAATAGGTGTGAGATTGTTGAGCATATCTAGCTTTAGTTGATATATTTTAGGAGGATATTGGGCAAGTAAGATTTTGTCTCAATTTAGGAAATTCGATACTAATTGAGGAGTTCTCTATTTTGTAATAAGAATTATAAATTGTAATCTCTGTAAGTGAAAATTCGAAGTTGGCCGAAAAAGAATTATTTGTGAGGATTTGATTTAATAAAGATTGCAAAATTTCTGAATTATTGTTTATTCTGGCAATCCCCGGAGGCTTTTACCTTCGAAATCTTATTGGTTTTGATATCTCTGTGTAAGAAATTTAGTGTGAATCAAAATTATGAAATCACTGTATGAATGAGGATTCGGTTCTTTTTAAGTTCTGAGCTATTATGTTATGGAGGGATTTGAATTGTTAATCTCTGTGTGAAGGGCCAATTTATTCCTTGAAGATTTATTGACTCACATGTTTTCTATAAAACTCTGTATGTAGAGAATTCTGGTCTTTTCAGAATTCATTTACTATTGGCATAATATGTGTCGAGTATTGTTGGTGGGTATCGAGAGTGGTATCGATTTTATTAATCGATATTGATTAAGTGTATTAAGGTCACCAATCAGGAAATCTGTGAGTCTTATGATTAGAACATTGTTCCACAGAAGCGCATGGAAAATATTAGAGTCAATCTATTCTTAATCAAGATCAGATTGCAGTTAGATTATTGAAGCGGAGAATCGAATTCCAAGCAGAGTTTAATCGAATCCGAAATCTAGTGAATTCGTGTTGAACGTGGTCAAAGTTAAAAGCGTTTTGAAGTGAGCGGTTTTGTGTGAAATTACTGCTGGTATCGCATGCTATTTGGCCAGGGAGTGGTTTTAGAAATTGGAATGCGATCCAATAGTTTTTACATCAAGAGAAATTGCTGATAAATCTGAAGAAATGTTCATTCATGAAGGAAGAACTGGTATATTTGGGTTTTGTTGTTTCTGCTGAAGGGTTAAAGATGGATCTAGAAAAGGTAAAGGAAATTGTGGAGTGGCCTTCACCGAAAAGTGTTTTTGAGGTAAGAAGTTTCCATGGACTTGTGTGTCACATACTGCTGGGTAGACCTTAGCAATATGACAGAGCAGCAGTGCACGATGGTAACATGAACACTTACAAGTTTTACAAGGATGGTATGTATCAAACATTGTTACCTATGGAAGAAGGAGATGCATCAAGCAAAAATTCTGATCCAAAGGTTTTATTGCTGAGTGGAAAAGAATACTTGCAGCAGATTGAAGATGAAGAGGTAAATTTTGCTTTAGTTTGCAAACCTAAAGTAGTACTTACTTCTACAAAAATTTCTGATTTGCCAATTAAAATTCAAGAAATGTTGGACAATTACTGTGACATTATTGTGGATGATTTTCCTAATGAGTTACCACCTATAAGAAGAATCAACCATCAGATAGATTTGATCCCATGATCAAATCTTCCAAACAAAGCTGCTTACAGAATGAATCCTACAGAAAATGAAGAAATCAGAAAGCAAGTGCAGGAACTGGTTGACAAAGGTTTGGTCAGAGAAAGTTTGAGTCCTTGTGCAGTACCTATAGTGTTGAGTCCGAAGAAAGATGGAGGTTGGATAATGTGCACTGATTCAAGAGCAATCAACAAGATAATAATCAGGTATAGATTTCCTTTGCCCAGAATTGAAGATTTAATGGACTGTTTGAGTGGAGCAAGATATTTTTCAAAATTAGATTTGAAAAGTGGGTATCATCAGATTAGGATAAGGGAAGGTGATGAATGGAAAACAACCTTTAAGACAAATGAGGGATTGTATGAGTGGATGGTAATGCCCTTTGGTTTATCAAATGCACCTAGTACTTTTATGAGGCTCATGAATGAAGTGTTAAAAGAATTTATTGGTAAATTTGCAATAGTATATCTGGATGATATATTAATTTACAGCAAAACAAAGGAAGAGCATTTAAGACATCTTAATTATGTCTTGAAGAAATTACATCAAGAGAAATTGCTGATAAATATGAAGAAATGTTCATTCATGAAGGAAGAACTGGTATATTTGGGTTCTGTTGTTTTTGCTGAAGGGTTAAAGATGGATCTAGAAAAGGTAAAGGCAATTGTGGAGTGGCCTTCACCGAAAAGTGTTTTTGAGGTAAGAAGTTTCCATGGACTTGCTAGTTTTTACAGGAAATTCAAAACGAATTTTAGCAAGATTAATGAACCTATCATTGAAACCATAAATGAGGACAAACAACCATTCAAGTGGACTGCTGAAGCTGAAAACAATTTTCAGCTTTTGAAATAGAAAATAACTGAGAAACCTGTCTTAGTTTTGCTTGATTTTAATAAACCATTTCAAGTAAAGTGTGATGCCAGTGGAGAAGCTATTGGAGCTATCTTAAGTCAAGAAGATAGGCCTGTAGCATATTTCAGTGAGAAGTTGAATGAGACAAGAAGAAAGTACTCTTATTATGACAAAGAGTTTTATGCAATAGTACAATCATTGAAGAAGTGGAGAGATTATTTAATGTCTAAAGAATTTATACTATATTCAGATAGTCATACTTTAAATTACATTATGCAGCAGCCTAAATTGAATAAAAAACATGCTAAATGGGTTCAATATCTTCAAAGTTTTAACTTTGGTTTGAAGCACATAAGTGGCCAAGAAAATAAGGTAGCTGATGCTTTGACTAGGAAGAACATTCTTGTTCAAGAAAGTCAAATTGAAGTGGTAGGTTTGGATTTTCTTAAAGAACTCTATAAAACAGATTTGGATTTCAAAGAAGCATTTGAAGCATTTTGTAATCCTGTTTTGATAGATAGAAGTTAGTGGTTGGATTATTTCTTGCAAGAGGGTTTATTGTTCAGAAGAAATCAATTGTGCATACCAAATTGTTCCATGAGAGAGAATTTAATTAGAGAAAAGCATAGTGGTGGACTTGCTGGACATTTTGGTACTGATAAAACTTATGAGCAGCTGAGTCATTTTTATTAATGGCCAAAGATGAGATCTGAAGTGGAAAAATTTGTGAAAAATTGTAAAATTTGTCAGTATGCTAAAGGAAGAAGCCAGAATGCAGGTTTGTACATTCCATTTCCTATTCCAGAAAGACCTTGGGATATGGTAAGTATGGATTTTGTTTTAGGATTTCCTAAGACACAGAGAGGGAATGATACAATTTTTGTTGTTGTTGACAGATTTTCTAAGATAACCAGTGATGCTACTCATGTTGCCAATTTGTTTTTCAAAGAGATTGTTAGATTACATGGGTTGCCTAAAAGTATTGTTTCTGATAGAGATACCAGGTTTGTTGGTCATTTTTGGAGGACATTGTGGAAGAATCTTGGTACTAATGTGAGTTTCAGCTCAGCTTATCATCCTCAGACTGATGGACAAACTGAGGTAGTAAATAGAAGTTTGGGTAATCTATTGAGAACTCTTGCAGGAAAAACATCCTAAGCAGTGGGATCATATTTTACCATAGGAAGAATATGCATACAATGATTCATCAAACAGAAGTACAGGACAGAGTCCATTCCATATTGTTTATGGGATGCACCCAAGAGGAGTGTTTGAATTGAAGAACTTGGGAAAAGAAGAAATGAGAATTGTTGAAGGAGAAGAATTTTCTTCAGAGATTCAAGCAATACATGAGCAAGTAAAGCAGCAGTATCAAGTACAAAAGCAGAGCAGATTTGAGCAGAAGAGAAATTAATTTTGAAGTTGGTGATTTGGTTTTGGCACACTTGAGGAAAGATAGATTTCCAAAGAGACAGTATAACAAACTGAAGTTTAAAAAGATAGGACCATGCAGAATAATGAGGAAATTTTCTACTAATGCCTATGAAATTGAATTTCCATCTGACATTGGAATATCTCCAATATTCAATGTTGCTGATTTGTACAGGTATGAAGATGGTGGCACAGATGAAAGACCAGAAGATAGAGAGCAGATTGACTGAGTAAAACAGTTACCTACAGCACATCCATTACAACCAGAGATGATCTTAGATAAGAAAGTATTCAGGAGAACCAGAGGACAAGAGTATTTCCAGTACTTGATCAAATGGAAAGAAAAACCAATTGAGGATGCTAATTGGATGACAAAAGCGATGTTGTAGAAACTGGGTAGTTCTGTGGAGGAGCTCATGGACAGGAGCCCATGAAGAATTTTGTCCTCGAAAGTCTGATGCAGGGGCATTAGAGTCTAGCCAGCAATGTGAAAGATTGTTCACATGTTGTGGCTAAATGAGTTTAAAATTCATTCACTGATGGGTGAAAGTCAAATGTTTACTGAAAGGGTTGAGCCCTCAAACAAATTATTATTATTTATTTCTGTAATAAATTATGAGAGTATATCTAAAATAGATTTAGAAGATAAGTTGTTTGAATAGGTGTGAGATTGTTGAGCATATCTAGCTTTAGTTGATAGATTTTAGGAGGATATTGGGCAAGTAAGATTTTGTCTCAATTTAGGAAATTCAATCCTAATTGAGGAGGTCTCTGTTTTGTAATAAGAATTATAAATTGTAATCTCTGTAAGTGAAAATTCGGAGTTGGCCGAAGAAGAATTATTTGTGAGGATTTGATTTAATAAAGATTGCAAAATTTCTGAATTATTGTTTATACTGGCAATCCCCAGAGGCTTTTACCTTCGAAATCTTATTGTTTTTGATATCTCTGTGTAAGACATTTAGTGTGAATCGAAATTATAAAATCACTGTATGAATGAGGATTCAGTTCTTTTTAAGTTCCGAGTTATTATGTTATGGAGGGATTGGAATTGTTAATCTCTGTGTGAAGGGCCAATTTATTCCTTGAAGCTTTATTGACTCACATGTTTTCTATAAAACTCTGTATGTAGAGAATTTTGGTCTTTTCAGAATTCATTTACTATTGGCATAATTTGTGTCGATTATTGTTGGTGGGTATCGAGAGTGGTATCGATTTTATTAATCGATATTGATTAAGTGTATTAAGGTCACCAATCAGGAAATCTGTTAGTCTTATGATTAGAACAACGTTCCACAGAAGCGCATGGAAAAGATTAGAGTCAATCTATTCTTAATCAAGATCGGATTGCAGTCAGATTATTGAAGTGGAGAATCAAATTCCAAGCAGAGTTTAATCGAATCCGAAATCTGGTAAATTCGTGTTGAACGTGGTCAAAGTTAAAAGCGTTTTGAAGTGAGCGGTTTTGTGTGCAATTAGTGCTAGTATCGCATGCTATTTGAGCCAGGGAGCGGTTTTAGAAATTGGAACGCGATCCAATAGTTTTTAAACACGTCATGTCTATAAAACTGCCTATTTCACATTATTTTTGCGTGTTAAAGTTCTGTTCTTTAAATAACGCAATTTCCATCAGATCAGTTTTGGGGAAGATCCAAGGGAAATCGCATTTAAAGCTGCGAGGTTGATAATTCAAGGTATGAGCCAGCGTTCTTTGAGTTGATAATTATTTATTAAATAATTGAGATATGAATATGTGGGCCAGCATTGATTAAGTTCTTTATGCCGGAAGTTTAATGGGTTTTAATATCTTAAGTTTAAGACTTGGATACTCGTTCTAAGAGATTTGAAACGTTTTTTCAAATACAGTTAACGCAATATTCCAAAAGGGCTCCAAAGAAATAATTCAAGTACTTCAAAGATTGAATATAGTTTTAGTAGTACTTTAATTAAAACCAAGGATTTGATTGTTTGAAATTTTATACAAACTTAGACTATTGTAAATTTCATTAATCAAATTTCCTAAATTTGATGAATGAAAATAATCATAAGGAACAAGACCAAACTCCTCCAGAGTTGGAAACTATTGTAAGCAAATTTGAGAGGCTCTCCTTAACTCCTGCACCCACACTGCCATCATTTGTGGTATTAGAGCAGACTTCAAAGCATTTACTAGAGATTGAACAGACTTCCAAGAGTCAAAAGAAGAAATCCAGCATGGCTGTCTGAATTGGTAGAGGTGCTGCAAGTAGAAGAAGAGGTAGGCCAGTTGCTAATGCAGAAGTACTTGAGACTATGCAGCAGATCCAAGCCAGATTAGAAGCAATTGAAGTAGGACAACCGAGGGATCCTGAAGATGTCAGTGAACTTGAAGTTGAAGAAGAAGAAGGAGGAAATGTTGAGCTTACTCCTGAGATGAGATTCTTTAAAACATTTTTAGGATCTACATCCAAGCCTAGACTTGAAGTATCAGCTTTTGCAGAAGGATTGAATCCAGAAGAATTAATAAACTGGATCAATGAGATGAATAAATGCTTTGAATATGAAGATATGGGTGAAGATAAGAGAGTTAAATTTGCAGTCACAAGGTTAAAGGGACATGCAACACTTTGGTGGGATGGAGTGCAAGCAAAGAGAAGGAGAGCTGGTAAACAACCAATCCAGAGTTGGAGCAGAATGGTGGCAAAGGTGAAAGGTAAGTTTTTGCCTAGTGATTACCAGCTTACATTGTTTAGACAAATGCAGAATCTTAGATAGAGATTAATGACAGTGAAAGAGTACACAAAATAATTCTACAAAGTGAGCATAAGAGTTGGACAGATCCAGGACACAGCAGAGAAGATTGCCAGGTATGTAAATGGTCTCAGATTGGAGATCCAAGATGAAATAAGCATATTGTCTCCTAAGACAGTAGAAAGCTGAAGAGAAACTGCTGAGAAAGCAGTCTGCCAAAGGAAGAGGTACTTTCCGAGGAAAGGGAAGTCAAGGTGGTAAAGGGAGAACTACAACACCAAGAGATGGAGCTAGCAGCAGCTCACCTCAGCATGCACACATAGAAGGTGATGCAAGTGGTAGAAGAAATTCCTATAGAGGAAGAGGAGGCAGAAGCAGAGGAAGAGAAGTGAGATGTTACCGATGTAACAAATTGGGACATAGAGCCTATGAGTGCCAAAAGAAAGAGAATGTGGGTACAAGTCAGAGAAATGCAATTGTTGCTCAGAATGAAGAAGCAACAAAGTTGCCTGAAGCAGAGAAAGAAATTGTGCCAGAGAAGGGAGAATCTTTGGTTGTTAACAAAGTTTTGCTGAAGCAAACAAAGGAAGTAGCTGAACCAACACAGAGGAAAACTTTGTTTAGAAGTGTCTGCAAAGTTCAAGGGAAATGCTGTCAATTGGTCATTGATAGTGGAAGCACAGACAATTTGGTCTCTACAGAGGTGATAGATAAGTTGAAATTGAAGACAAGGGAACATCCAACACCCTACAAAGTGTCATGGCTTCAAAAGGGTCATCAGCTGATTGTGAAAGAACAGTGTGAAATAGAGTTGCAAATGGGCAGCTACAAGGATAAAGTAATGTGTGATGTGATGCCTATGGATGTGTGTCACATACCGCTGGGTAGACCTTGGCAGTATGACAGAGTAGTGGTGCACGATGGTAAGAGGAACACTTACAAGTTTTACAAGGATGGTATGTATCAAACATTGTTACCTATGGAAGAAGGAGATGCATCAAGCAAAAAGTCTGATCCAAAGGCTTTCTTGCTGAGTAAGTCTGATCCAAAGGCTTTATTTCTGAGTGGAAAAGAATACTTGCAGCAGATTGAAGATGAAGAGGTAAATTTTGCTTTAGTTTGCAAACCTAAAGTAGTACTTACTTCTACAAAAATTTCTGATTTTCCAATTGAAATTCAAGAAATGTTGGACAATTACTGTGACATTATTGTGGATGATTTACCTAATGAGTTACCACCTGTAAGAAGAATCAGCCATCAGATAGATTTGATCCTAGGATCAAATATTCCAAACAAAGCTGTTTACAGAATGACTCCTACAGAAAATGAAGAAATCAGAAAGCGAGTGCAGAAACTAGTTGACAAAGGTTTGGTCAGAGAAAGTTTGAGTCCTTGTGCAGTACCTACAGTGTTGAGTCTGAAGAAAGATGGAGGTTGGAGAATGTGCACTGATTCAAGAGCAATCAACAAGATAACAATCAGGTGTAGATTTCCTTTGCCCATAATTGAAGATTTAATGGACTGTTTGAGTGGAGCAAGATATTTTTCAAAATTAGATTTGAAAAGTGGGTATCATCAGATTAGGATAAGGGAAGGTGATGAATGGAAAACAACCTTTAAGAAAAATGAGGGATTGTATGAGTGGATGGTAATGCCCTTTGGTTTATCAAATGCACCTAGTACTTTTACGAGGCTCATGAATGAAGTGTTAAAATAATTTATTGGTAAATTTGCAATAGTATATCTGGATGATACATTAATTTACAACAAAACAAAGGAAGAGCATTTAAGACATCTTAATTATGTCTTGAAGAAATTACATCAAGAGAAATTGCTGATAAATATGAAGAAATGTTCATTCATGAAGGAAGAACTGGTATATTTGGGTTTTGTTGTTTCTGCTGAAGGGTTAAAGATGGATCCAGAAAAGGTAAAGGAAATTGTGGAGTGGCCTTCACCGAAAAGTGTTTTTGAGGTAAGAATTTTCCATGGAATTGCTAGTTTTTACAGGAAATTCATAACGAATTTTAGCAAGATTAATGAACCTATCATTGAAACCATAAATAAGGACAAACAACCATTCAAGTGGACTGCTGAAGCTGAAAATAATTTTCAGCTTTTGAAACAGAAAATAACTGAGAAACTTGTCTTAATTTTGCCTGATTTTAATAAACCATTTCAAGTAAAGTGTGATGCCAGTGGAGAAGCTATTGGAGCTGCCTTAAGTCAAGAAGATAGGACTGTAGCATATTTCAGCGAGAAGCTGAATGAGACAAGAAGAAAGTACTCTTCTTATGACAAAGAGTTTTATGCAATAGTACAATCATTGAAGAAGTGGAGACATTATTTAATGTCTAAAGAATTTGTACTATATTCAGATAATCATGCTTTACATTACATTATGCAGTAGCCTAAATTGAATCAAAAACATGCTAAATGGGTTGAATATCTTCGAATTTTTAACTTTGTTTTGAAGCACATAAGTGGCCAAGAAAATAAGGTAGCTGATGCTTTGAGTAGGAAGAACATTCTTGTTCAAGAAAGTCAAATTGAAGTGGTAGGTTTTTATTTTCCTAAAGAAATCTATAAAATAGATTTGGATTTCAAAGAAGCATTTGAAGCATGTTGTAATCCTGTTTTGATAGATAGAAGTCAGTGGTTAAATTATTTCTTACAAGAGGGTTTATTGTTCAGAAGAAATCAATTGTGCATACCAAATTGTTCCATGAGAGAGAATTTAATCAGAGAAAATCATAGTGGTGGACTTGCTGGACATTTTGGTACTGATAAACTTATGAACGGCTGAGTCATTTTTATTATTGGCCAAAGATGAGATCTGAAGTGGAAAATTTGTGAAAAATTGTAAAATTTGTCAGTATGCTAAAGGAAGAAGCCAGAATGCAGGTTTGTACATTCCATTGCCTATTCCAGATAGACCTTGGGATATGGTAAATATGGATTTTGTTTCAGGATTTTCCTAAGACACAAAGAGGGAATGATACAATTTTTGTTGTTGTTGACAGATTTTCTAAGATGGCACATTTTATTCCATGTTATAAAACCATTGATGCTACTCATGTTGCCAATTTGTTTTTCAAAGAGATTGTTAGATTACATGGGTTGCCTAAAAGTATTATTTCTGATAGAGATACCAGGTTTGTTGGTCATTTTTGGAGGACATTGTGGAAGAAGCTTGGTACTAATATGAGTTTCAGCTTAGCTTATCATCCTCAGAATGATGGATAGACTGAGGTAGTAAACAGAAGTTTGGGTAATCTTTTGAGAAGTCTTGCAGGAGAACATCCTAAGCAGTGGGATCATATTTTACCACGGGCAGAATATGCATACAATGATTCACCGAACAGAAGTATAGGACATATTCCATTCCATATTGTTTATGGGATGCACCCAAGAGGAGTGTCTGAATTGAGGAACTTGGGAAAAACAGAAATGAGAAGTGCTAAAGGAGAAGAATTTTCTTCAGAGATTCAAGCAATACATGAGCAAGTAAAGCAGCAGTTACAAGACAACAGAGCAGATTTGAGCAGAAGAGAAATTAATTTTGAAGTTGGTGATTTGGTTTTGGCACACTTGAGGAAAGACAGATTTCCAAAGAGACAGTATAACAAACTGAAGTTTAAAAAGATGGGACCATGCAGAATACTGAGGAAATTTTCTGCTAATGCCTATGAAATTGAATTGCCATCTGACATTGGAATATCTCCAATATTCAATGTTGCTGATTTGTACAGGTATGAAGATGGTGGCACAGATGAAAGACCAGAAGATAGAGAGCAAATTGACTAAGTAAAACAGTTACCTACAGCACAACCATTACAGCCAGAGATGATCTTAGACAAGAAAGTATTCAAGAGAACCAGAGGACAAGAGTATTTCCAGTACTTGATCAAATGGAAAGATCAGCTAATTGAAGATGCTACTTGGATGACAAAAGCGATGTTGCAGAAACTGGGCAATTCTGTGGAGGAGCTCATGGACAGGAGCCCATGAATAATTTTTTCCTCGGAACTCTGATGCAAGGGCATTAGAGTCTAGCTAGCAATGTGAAAGATTGTTCACATATTGTGGCTAAATGAGTTTAAAATTCATTCACTGATGGGTGAAAGTCAAATGTTTACTGAGAGGGTTGAATCCCTCAAACAAATTATTATTATTTATTTCTGTAATAAATTAGGAGAGTATATCTAAAATATATTTAGAAGATAAGCTATTTGAATAGGTGTGAGATTGTTGAGCATATATAGCTTTATTTGATATATTTTAGGAGGATATTGGGCAAGTAAGATTTTGTCTCAATTTAGGAAATTCGATCCTAATTGAGGAGGTCTTTGTTTTGTAATAAGAATTATAAATTGTAATCTCTGTAAGTGAAAATTCGGAGTTGGCCAAAGAAGAATTATTTGTGAGGATTTGATTTAATGAAGATTGCAAAATTTCTGAATTATTGTTTATACTGGCAATCCCCGGAGGCTTTTACCTTCGAAATCTTATTGTTTTTGATATCTCTGTGTAAGACATTTAGTGTGAATCGAAATTATGAAATCACTGTATGAATGAGGATTCAGTTCTTTTTAAGTTCTGAGTTATTATGTTATGGAGGGATTTGAATTGTTAATCTCTGTGTGAAGGGCCAATTTATTCCTTGAAGCTTTATTGACTCACATGTTTTCTATAAAACTCTTTATGTAGAGAATTCTGGTCTTTTCAGAATTCATTTACTATTGGCATAATCTGTGTCAAGTATTGTTGGTGGGTATCGAGAGTGGTATCGATTTATTAATCGATATTGATTAAGTGTATTAAGGTCACCAATCAGGAAATCTGTGAGTCTTATGATTAGAACAACGTTCCACAAAAGCGCATGGAAAAGATTAGAGTCAATCTATTCTTAATCAAGATCGGATTGCAATCAGATTATTGAAGCGGAGAATCGAATTCCAAGCAGAGTTTAATCGAATCTAAAATCTGGTGAATTCGTGTTGAATGTGGTCAAAGTTAAAATCGTTTTGAAGTGAGCGGTTTTTTGTGAAATTACTGGTGGTATTGCATGCTATTTGAGACAGGGAGCGGTTTTAGAAATTGGAACGCGATCCAATAATTTTTAAACACGTCATGTTTATAAAACTGCCTATTTCGCATTATTTTCGCGTGTTAAAGTTCTGTTCTTGAAATAATGCGATTTCCATCAGATTAGTTTTGGGGAAGATCCAAGGAAAATCGTATTTAAAGCTGCGATGTTGATAATTCAAGGTATGAGGCAGCGTTCTTTGAGTTGATAATTATTTATTAAATAATTGAGATATGAATATGTGGGCTAACGTTGATTAAGTGCTTTATGCCGGTAGTTTAATGGGTTTTAATATCTTAAGTTTAAGACTTGGATATTCTAAGAGATTTGAAACGTTGTTTCAAATACAGTTAACACAATATTCCAAAAGGGTTCCAAAGAAATAATTCAAGTACTTCAAAGATTGAATATAGTTTTAGTAGTACTTTAATTAAAACCAAGGATTTGATTGTTTGAAATTTTATACAAACTTGGACTATTGTAAATTTCATTAATCAAATTTCCCAAATTTGATGAATGAAAATAATCATAAGGAACAAGACCAAACTCCTCTAGAGTTGGAAACTATTGTAAGCAAATTTGAGAGGCTCTCCTTAACTCCTGCACCCACACTGCCATCATGATATCCCTAGAGCATTGGGTTGGTTTAATCCCTTGGAACTTAAAATCCTCCACAAGAGGGAGAGTTACTTTATTTATGTGGGTTCCTCTTATGGGCTTGTATCTTATCTTTAAAAAGTTTTGAAATCCATTGGTGACCGCTTGGGTTTGTTCAGTATAAAGCTGCAAAGAATCAATGTAGGAGGAGTTCCTAGAATCCCGATGTTATGGATATAAAAGGGTAATATTGGTAAAATTATGTTGAAATATGGAGAGATGGAGTGGATACAGGAAGTCAATTATGAAAAACTCTCAGTTCATTACTAGTTTTTCCAAAGCTAGTCGTATCCTCCGCTATTTCCTTAGAAAAGCATACACATACAGTACAAGAGGTGAATAGGAATAAGAAAATCTGACAACGATTTTGGTATTTTTTATTAGGTAAAGGAATATTGATAGGAGTCCTCATCTGAGCCAAGCGATAATGGTGTGGATTTTTTGAATGCAGTGAGAGTTTGCTAAAGTTCCCAGGCTAGATTCATTAGCGATAGTCCATTACTAAAGAGGACCCCAAGAGAGGAAAGTGGATTTTCCATTTCCATATGGTAGGCTCGATTTGATTATTCAGGGGGCAGATTCCCCTATCGTTGATTATTTAGAATATTTATCGCAAAGCATGAAAAATTTACACTCATTGCTAGATCAACCAAATCTAGATTTTGGCAAATCTTGAGTGAATTTGAAGTGTGTAGAAAGGACCGCTAAGTTTTGTGAGGAAGAAAAACCTTCTTCTTTGATAAATGTGCTCCTCCCAGTCATAAAAATCTGATCTGCTAAGGTGTGTAAGGGAAATAAGTTATTGCATGAATATATATAATAACAAAGTGTTGCATGCAACATAGTTTTTTATATAATAACAAAGTGTAACATGCCAAACAAGTCAAACAAGTTTGAATGTAAATATGATTAAATGTTTCTTTGCTATTAAAATATATAGTATAAATTAATTAAATATATAGAATAAAATAATTAAATGTTTCTTTATTGTCAAAATATATATAACTCAACATTTCTCAACTTCCTTATTCTCACAATTGATAAATAAAAATTACATCAGAAGAATAATTAAACAAAGAAAAACTAAAATTTGCACAATGTACATACAAACACGAAATCAAATTGTTTCATAATCAAGATAGAATCTTTTATTTGATTGATTAAAACACATCTGAGAAATAGCCAATGGTTCCAAGTGGTTGGAAATTTGACTATATAAATAAGCACGACTCCTTTAACAAACATGAAAGTTAGCCCTTGCCTTTGGCTATCAAGGACTATAGCGATCAATTCGATGTTGGCCAACATCAAGGATTATAGCAATCGATTCGACATTGATCAACATTAATTTACGTTGAACGAATAGTGTATTCAATGTTTTAACCAAAGTTTTAATAAAAATATTTGGTAAAACTAAATTTTATCCAAAATTTTTCTTTGAACCTCTTATTGCACACAACAATGCATGATTTTCATTATTCTTATTAAAACATACGATATGCATAGGGAAATTCAGTTTAAAGCACTTATACACCTGAACTAATGCTAATTTTAAGATAACATTAATGTGAAACATTTAATGTAACATTATATATATATATATATATATATATATATATATATATATATGAAAGTTAACTTGGGCATCCACCAATGCCGTCTATGGCCTCAACACCTGCCTGGTCCTTGCCACCTCAACACTTTCCCTTCGCATGCTTCAATGTCTGCATCCTCCTCATGTCTTCATTTCATGTGGTATATTTACTTTCTCATAAACATCATAACCATTTTATTATAGTTGAGATGCCATACTAAGGAAGTTTTTCCCTTTTGCAGAGATGAGAATGAGAACAATGACACCTTCCTTACCCGGTGGTGCATATCCCAGAGAGCAGTGAGATGATATTCGCTTCTCCAGGCATTTTTGCTAGAAATTTTGCTTTGAGAGCCAACAAAGGAGAGGTGCAACGATTGGCCTTTAGTGTCTCCATCAATTTCGTGAAGTTAACTCTAATCTTATTAAATCTTGCTTCCTTATTTCCTACACTTAATTCTGTGTCGCTTTCTGTTTTTCAGGTTCGCTTCCTTATTTCCTTATTTCCTAGATTCTGTGTCACTTTCTTGTTTTTAGGTTTGGCTTTCCTTATTTCATGGTGGTTTTTCTCACTTGTCTTGCATTTTGTGTCCCTTTCTCGTTTTCAGGTCTGGTTTCCCTTCTTGCATGCTGGTCTTTCTCACTTGGCTTGCAGTTGGTATTGTTTATTAGCTTGAACCTCAAGCACTTGCTCCACCCATAGTTACCTGCAACCAAAGGTTTCAACTGAATGGTAAGACCTTAAATCAACTTATGAGGGGAAGTTGTTATTTCGAAATGTTTCACCTGCTGCAAAATTACTAATTTATTATTGCTAAAGAATAAATAGCAAACATATCTCATCCACAAGGAAACCAACTAGTTGATGGCCATTGTCACATTGTATTTACTGCCGGGATGGTACAAGCAGCCTAAGAGATGCATGCCTCAATGATATTGCTTTATTTATTTATTTATTTCTTTTTATGGTTTTACATTTTCAGATACATGGCAGCTTCTAATACATGCAAAAATATAGGGCAGATCACAAAATTTGACATCAATTATCATATGCCATTTATTGTTGAATGGCTCATGTAATGAAAAAATCCTTTGATGCATCATGCGCATCAAATGACAAGTTATAGGTAACAATAATTACACTAATATGTTCCTCCAGAAATAGTTTTAATCCTAAGGGCATAAGAGCACATCAGATTTTAATTGGAGCGTTTACTGCCTTTAACTTCTCATCTGACAGCTTCCATAGTAGCAGCTGGATCAAGCATTCAATGCTTCATCATTTTTCAATTAATGAGATGTTGTATCTACCAAAGTTTCCAAACAATCACAATTTTTCCTCTTGTTAAATAGAGCGATTTCTAAAACATTTGTCCCACGAACGGCATTGAGAGAAAAAATGGCTCCGAATATTCATCTTCTGTATTGGGCTTTTGCTTGCTTAACTTTATACTGCTCAATTTTTCTCATGCTAACCTGATCACTTCAGTCGATCAGGGAAAACAAGGTGAAAAACGCATTGTGAGAGGTCTTGTTTACTGTGATCTATGCTCCGCTGGGCGCATAACTCTATTTAGTTTCTTCTTACAAGGCAAGAAGCAATCTATAATTATTATATTTTCAGAAAAGTTTGTTTAGATTGGAATTTGATTAAAAAGTTGGTGGAAAAATGAGTTTGTACTTATATCGAAATATCTTACTTTTGGTGAATTTGTTTCTAATAATAATAGTTTGATGAATAATTGGTTTCTCTTGGTCCATGGTTAAAAACATATTTATATTTTTAAGGTTCAATTTTTTTATAGCTATGTTTTAATCGATGAATCTATAAAATAATTGTAATAGGTGGTAGTGATAGTGTCAACCAATCTCTCAAAATTACCAATAGATTGTCTTTCCTATTATAAAAATTATCTAAAATTCTAGTGCTCAACTTTCTAAAACGTATTGTAATTTACCAGTTTATATAACATTTATAAAATAATTGTAATGGTGTAAGAGTGTCGACCAATATTTCAAAATTACCAATAAATACTCTTTCCCAATTAACAGAAAAACCTGTGGATTCTATTGGGTTGAAATCATAGTTTAATCCAAAGGCTGATCCTAGTTTTGTCAATGCAGGAGCCAGGGTGGTCATTCAATGCAGTGCAGAAATAATAGTGGCAACCAAGTACTATACACAGAAATAGTGAGTGATTCAAACTGATGGTTCCATGTGAATTTAGATGGCTACCATGATCAGCAAGTATGCAAGGTCTAGTTGAATAGCAGCTCGGATGCAAGCTGCAATATCACCACAGAGAAGAGCATCTCCTCTGTTAATGGTAGTAGCTTTGAGCACACCGTTCTTGTTCCGTTGATTTTGTCACTTTGGAATTTCTCATCGTTAAAATTTTTGTCTACCCAGCAGGGACTACTGCTGCTTGCGGACCTTGTTATATTTTGGCTTATGTGTTTCCTTATTTATGAAATGTTACTGGTTATTTTCATCATCTTGAACTAATGACTTAGTAATCCAAAAACAAGTTCGTAGTTTATCTTTTTAACAAAATAATACAATTACTTTCCTTTTTATGTTTGACTTTTTAGTCATATTTTACTGATTTATAAATCTAATCTGCTTATTAAATTTATAAATACTTCTACTTAGAATCATCTCTTTTACTACTATGTTGAGTAAATCATCTATTTTACTACTATGTTGAATAAAATGTATTTCAACCACATATTAAAGCCCAAGTCCACCATTACAAATATCAACAAAATCAATATGAAACAAAGGACATTTTATGTGTAACTATATAGGTTAGAAGGCTAAGTTGTTGTTGTTCTTTTTTTTTTAATGTTGAAAGGACTAATAAAAACCTACAACACTTAAGGTGGTTTTAAGTGTTTTATTTGGTAGGCTTCAATCAACCATTAAAGTAAATAGAGATCCAACAATTTAAATTAAAACAACTAAGTGTAATTTGATATGCATCGAGTTTTGTTTTTCAGTTTTGTTTATTAAAAAATGGTTTGTTTTCTTTGTTGAAACTCGTTTGAAATCATCTCTGCCAAATAAATTTCTTTGATCCTTGTATTTCTTACTTGAGTTAGAAAGGTTGGTTATTCTTTCGTAGAACATGGTAACTTTAATCCAAAAAAATCAATGGTAAATTTAATTTCAAAAAAAACTAATCTAAAGAGAAAATGCATAAACAACACTTAATTAAAGAAAAATAAACTAGGTAAAAAATTTCCTATGGGTGTGAATTGTGGGCTAGCAGCACTCTTATCTCAAAATGGAAGCAAATTGAGAAAATCCAAAAACATTTGATCAGGAGCAAGTTCAAAATAGAAAGTTTGGTACCTTATGAGATAATGTTGAGTGAAACAGGAGCAATTCCCATCAAAGCAATTGCTATAGTGCAACTCATAAGATATCTAAAAAGAATTGAGCAAATGGGAGTAGGTAGATGGCCTAATGTTATCTTCAAGGAAAGCATGAGTGAAAGAAAGAAAACATGGATGAGAAAAAATTACACATGGATGCAAAAATGGAATATCTACCTCATTTCTTGTCCCACAAATAGCAAAGAGCTAAAAATTTTTGTTATGGATAAATTTCGGTATGGGAAAAAGAGTTGGGTAGAAAGAAGAAGTACTACATCGAAGAATTCAACCCTATGTATAATATCCAACAAAAAGAGTACATTGGAGCTACCATTTTGTGGAGAGCAAAGGTTCTTATTGTTCAATTAAGAACCAACTCACGTCATCTTCGGTGTGAAACAAGGCGGTGGAAAAGGCCTAAAGAAATTTGGGAAGAAAGAGTGTGTACATTTTGCACCTTTGAAGCAGTGGAATTAGAAAAACATTTCATTTTGGAATGTGATGCGTTCAAAGACATCAGAGAAATTTATGGGAACATGTTAGCATCGGTTTCTTGGCATCGTCTTTTCAACGATGAGATAGTTGGAAGGTTGGGCGAGCTCATCATAAATTTGAACAAGAAGAGAACTAAAATGCAAAAAGTGAAAAACAGGGAACCCATAGTCTTGTAGGCTATTTTTAGTCTCGTGGACGTTAAAATTTCATTCATTCATTCATAAACAACACTTAATTTATCTACATAAATGCCAGACTTCCAACAATATCCATATGAAGTTTAATTATGAAAATTGCTCCATATATTTCTATGGACCATGGAACCTATATTTAATATGAGAGTACACTGGTCGAACAATAATGGGCAAGGCGGATTGGTGATAACCCTGAGGGTAATCTGTAACAACGTATTAAACTTGGTCTCCTCATCGAATCAACTCTGAATTCAATCACAAATAGCATGATAGTACTAGCTTAGAATAATATAATAGATAGTACAAAAGCTTGAAAACATAGAGCCGGAGAAGGCCTGTTGGTGGTGTCGATAAAACTATAGACCAAAACACTGCCATTTATGGTAGTTTGAATAGAGGACTTGTTGAGGATACTCTGTGTAGCATTTCAAACGGTAAGCTCACATCTAACCACCACCAACAGTATACAATGGAGGAAATTATACATATGATAGAAAACCTAACTATGGCAGACATCATTCAGTAAATCCTCAAGGCAATTATAAAGATGGAATTTTGTTTTGCAAAACAAAAATGATGCCACATTCATTGTTGCCTCATATACATCATTTCTTGCCTGAGAATTGAAGAACATCAGGTAGAAATTGTTTCATTGATTTCACAATGACACTTACAGACATTGATTTCCCAATAGTTGTTTCATTGATTACCCAACAACACTCGGAACATTTATTTCCCAACAGATGTTCCATTGATTACCCAATGGCACTTGGAACGAAGGTTTTGCAGATGAATAAAAGAACAAGCATCCTGGCTCTTTTGTGCAACACTCAGAGTCAGATTCGATCATGGGGTGGCCAGTAATGGCATACTAGAGAATAAGTTGAGACAATTAAGCAAAAAGGATGGAGAAGATGAGTAGCAATTCACTTTCAAATGTTTCAGAATTGGCTAAAAAAAAATCAGTGACATAGTTATCCAATAGTCAGCGTATTTAATCAGCGTATTTTGTAAAGGTTAGAATAAGATGTTCAACTCATTGTCTAATCACAAGTTTGGAAAATAGCGTATTTTGTAAAGGTTAGAATAAGATGTTCAACTCATTGTCTAATCACAAGTTTGGAAAATAGTTTTTTTTAAATGATAGTGATTTTTTTTATTTTTATTTTTTTATTTTTTTTCGCCAAGTTTAACATTATAAAATGTATGGCTTAATACTACACTAATAATATTAACTAACAAATATATTGCTAAAATGTTGTCTAAACAAAAATTAATAATAATCTAATTGTTAAGTTAAACATTAAATTGAAGTTTCGTAGGATAATTCTTATTTATGACATAAAAGACTCCCCTTTATATGTTAAGAAAAGCTAAGTTTTTTTCCAATGGAAAAAAAACTCCTGGTTTATATTGAGTACTCGTGCATTAAAAACTTGATAATTCCATAAATTTTACGTTACTAATTTCATCTTCAAATACATCATCTGTACTTCTCAGAAATTAAACATAATTACACCTAAGAAATCCCGTATGATATCAAAATGTTTTGATCAGTACCTATTGCTTGTGAGTGTACCTATATTAGTCTTTCTTACAAACACTCACTATTCAAATTTGTATTTTCTGTTTACATATTTCAATACTTTTAGGGCTCCATAGCGTCTTGTTGTCGTAATTCATGACTTAGTTATATCTTGGGTCTTAAAGGTAGCACCATTCATGCATTGTCATATACTTAATCCAACTTAAAGAACAAAATAAGCAAATGAATAAGTCAATCTGTCTTAGAAGAATTTCACTGAGCCTGTAGCCCCTCCTCCATCCGCATCAGACAACTCATAGTGCATCTCGCCAAATACCCCATGCAGTCCCTTTTTGGATAACCTGTCAGCCTGTGTATTGTTTTCCCTATAAATGTGTGTGAACTAAATAGTGGAAAAATTTGATCTAAGATCTCTGATTCTATCCAGCCAAGCAGTTAGATACCTGGGATTTAATGAAGTTCCCCTGTTGAGATGATCTAGGAGGACTTTGGAATCCCCAAATATCCAAATTTTATCTAGGTACAACTGGTTAGTGAACCATAATAACCCCCATAAAGCCAAAATTTATGCCCTCATATTGGTCCCTAAGCCTCCATGCCAGTAGATCCTGTAGTGGCAAGTTGGAGAAATACTTAACCAAGCCTCGCAACCACATCTAGACTATTGGGAAGCGCCATCAAAAAATCCCGTCAGGTAATGTATTTCAAAAGGCCTCATTCGCTTAGGTCAAATGGAGGCTTTTGTTCAATTTTCATCTTTTACCATGTCTGGATAATCCTCTGACATATTCTTTCTGGGCTACTCAACACCTCCTCAAAAAGCCATTTGTTCTGGCAGGACCATATGCACCAATGGTAAATAACCGGATGTTCCTGAGCATTTTTTTTTCTTTAACCACCATAAGATGAAAGCAGTTGAGTTCTCTGGTTCCGATTGATGGAGATTGAAGAAAACACATAGTCCTTTGTGGACCTTTCAGGCAAACTGGCATGTATAGAATAAGTGTTGGTTGTTTTATTCACCCTTCATGCAAAGTCTGCAAATTCCAGGCCCTATTTTCCCTTTCCGTTGCAGGTTCGCCCATGTAATATTTTTATCCCTCCAAACTAGCCAAGTGAAAATTATCATTTTTACCTGTGCATTCACCTTCCATATTTCCCCAAACCAGCACCTTCTGACAATAAAACAATTCTGGGAAAGCAACAATTTGTAGGTTTCTCCTACCCTAATCTGTCCATATATCATCGTCCCTCCCTAGATCACCTTATCTCCAGAACACTTCATCTGAATGCTAAGACTCTGCAGGGCCTCTACATAATTTACCCACTCATTTCTTGTTGTGAAACCAGCTCCAGAAAGAGAAGAAAAGAGATATCAACGCCTTAGAAATAAGCCACTTCGAGGGGGCAACCTCCAATACATTACATAAATGAACAATTCTTGGATGGATACAATTTACAAAACCTCCTTTCTATATATAGGAGTCCATGGGGCCATAATGTAATCCTAGTGGGCCACAATGTAATCCTAGCCGACCCAACAATAATAATTTAAGGGCACAATAATAACAAAATGGGGGTTACAAGGGTACAATAATAACAATAAGGGGTTTACACTAACAATAATAAGGGACTATACTAGTGATATAGGGACCTAACATGCCCCTCTCCTTCAAAAAAAGTGTTGTCCTCAACACTTGAGTAGCTCCGGGTGTTTCTGTATAAAATTCTCATCCTCCCATGTAGAATCTTCAGTGGGTAAGTTCTTCCACTTGATGAGATACTCTGAAATTGATCGATTCCGTAGCTGTCGAGTTCTTGTTTCCATGACCGCTTCAGGTTCCAATATGATTTTTCCTTCCTCATCAAGTTCCGGCAATATTGTTTGAACTGGAAGATTTTCACCTATAACCTTTTTTAAGCATGAAACATGGAAAACTGGATGTACTCGCGAAGAAGCAGGAAGCTCCAATTTGTATGCCATAGAACCAATCTTTTCCAACACCTTGTAAGGACCATAGTACTTTGGTGATAATTTATTATCCTTCTTAGCTTGCTTGAGGGACATTTGTTTGTATGGTTGTAGCTGTAAAAATACCCAAGCACCTACATCAAAACTTCTCTCGCTGCGATGTTGATCTGCCTGTTGTTTCATTCGATTTTGTGCCAAATTCAGGTTATCCTTTAAGAGTTGGAGAACTTCTTGCTGATGCTCGATGTGATCTTCCAATGCTTGAACCTTCGAATTTTCTCTTAAATATGATGTGATGGATGGTGGATGATATCCATAAAGTGCCATAAATGGGGTCATTTTTGCTGCAGTATGGAAGGAAGTGTTATACCACCATTCAGCAAGAGGTAACCACTTGACCCATTGTGTTTTTTTATTAGATACAAAACAACGAAGATATCCTTCCAAACATTTATTTACGATCTCAGTTTGACCATCAGATTGAGGATGATAAGATGAGCTATGAGCTAATTGAGTACCCAAACAAGGAAATAACTCCGTCCAAAAATTTCCAGTAAAAATGGGATCTTTGTCGCTCACAATAACCCTTGGGCTTCCATGTAGCTTTTGAATTCTGTCCATAAATGTAGTAGCAACTGTACTTGCTTTAAATAGATGAGATAATGCACAAAAGTGTGCATACTTGGTAAGTCTATCAACTACCACCATGATGACACTCTTTCCTTCGGACTTAGGTAAACCCGTGATAAAATCCATTGAAATCTCCTCCCAACGTTGACTTGGAATGGATAAAGGTTGTAGAAGTCCTGGGGTCTTAATTGTTTCCACTTTATTCTGCTGGCAAACCAAACATTCCGCCACAAACTTTTGAATATCAGATTTAAGGCCATCCCAAAAAAATTCTTTCTTCACCCCGTGGTAAGTTTTTAAAAATCCTGAGTGTCCTCCTAAAGGAGAAGTGTGCAATTCCATAAGAATCTTTTGTTTTAGTTGGGAATTCTTACAAAGATATAAGCGATCTTTGTACCATAAGGAATCATTTTTCCAACTAAATGTATCAGATGTACTAGGATCTTGCCGCAAATTTTGAATGAGTATCCATACATCTTTGTCCTTCTTCCATTCATCTCTTGCTTCAGTTATCCAATCTGGTTGGATAATAGAAATGGCACAAAGCAATGCTTCCACCTCTTCATTCTTTCTTGAGAGTGCATCCGCAACAACATTAAGCTTTCCTTTTTTGTAGATTATTTCAAAGTCATAACCCAACATCTTTGTGACCCATTTTGCTGCTCTTTTGATGATAGTCTTTGTTCCAAAAAGTGTTTAAGACTATCATGATCAGTTTTTACCTTGAAGTGTCTTCCCATTAGGTAAGTTCGCCATTTCTTTAGTGCATGCGGTATTGCTAACATTTCCTTCTCATAAATAGGTTTTTGTAAATACTTTCCTTTGATTGGACGACTTTCAAAAGCAATGGGTCTTCCTTCCCGCATTAAAACTGCACCAATTCCATTTCCTGAGGCATCACATTCCACAATAAAGGTTTTTGTGAAGTCTGGTGTAGCTAAGACCGGTGCTAGGCACATTGCCTCTTTAAGACGCTCAAAGGCCTTAGTTGCTTCAGGAGTCCATGAAAATGCATCTTTCTTCAATAATGTTGTTAGAGGTGCTGCTATTCTCCCATAATTCTTAACAAACTTGCGATAATACCCTGTTAACCCGAGAAATCCTCACAACTTCTTTATGGTTGTGGGGGCTTTCCATTCCTTAATGGCTTTAATTTTGTTAGGGTCTACTTTAACACCCTCGTGAGATACAATATGACCCAGATATTCCACCTCTTGTACTCCAAAGAAACATTTGGATTTTTTTGCATATAATTGTTTCTCCCGCAATAGTTTGAGCACCCTGTCAACATGTTCAACATGATCCTTCCAAGACCTGCTGTAGATTAGTATATCATCAAAAAATACTAGCACAAATTTTCTAAGGAAGGGTTTGGAAATGGAATTCATCAACCCTTGAAATGTAGAAGGTGCATTGGTAAGGCCAAAAGGCATGACCAAAAATTCATAATGACCCTCATGAGTTCGAAATGCCGTTTTTGGAATATCTTCAGTCTTCATTCTAATTTGATGATATCCTGAACGAAGATCCAACTTGGTAAAATAAATTGCTCCATGTAATTCATCCAATAATTCATCAATCACAGGAATGGGAAATTTGTCTTTAATGGTAAGCTTATTGAGCTCCCTATAATCCGGACACATTCGCCATGATCCATCCTTCTTGTGTACCAACACTACAGGAGCAGAGAAAGAACTTTGACTGGGTTGAATTATACCCGCCTCTAACATTTCTGCAATCATACGTTCAATTTCGCTCTTTGGAAGTAAGGATATCTATAAGGCCTGATGTTTGGAGGAACACTTCCTGGAATCAAATGAATAGCATGATCATGATCACGAATAGGTGGGAGTCTTGGGAGTTTCAAACACCTTGGAATGATTGTCCAAGACTTGTTGGAGATCTGCAGAAATAGATGATTTTGATGTCGGAACTTCTAGTGAGCATAATTGTGCAATTACGTCTCGTTGTTCTTTCTTTAGAAGCTTTGTCATGACATTAGAGCTTATTATCCTTCCTGGCTTCCCTTCAATACCCCGTAATTCGACTTCCTTTCCTTCTGAAAAAAATTTCAAGAAAAGTTCTTGAAAATTAAAAGCTATCTTCCCCAAAGATTGTAACCATTGTACTCCTAGTACAACATCAGCACCTCCCATAGGAATGGAAAGCATTGGACTAGTCAATACATATTCCCCCATGGTTAGCTTGATATTATGGCATTTCCCAGAGCAATTTATAGCTCCTCCATTTGCAACCATCACTTGGCATTCTGGTGCTGGGTATAGGAAACAATTTAATTCCTTGGCTACCTTACAATGAATAAAATTATGGGTGCTACCTGAATCAATCAACACTATTACCTTTCTCTTCTTGATCTGTCCTGCTATCTTGAGAGTTTGAGGAGTGGTAATTCCTGCCAGTGCATTACATGATATGGTCGGATTCATTTCTTCCTCTTCTATGGCTGGTTCCTGGTGTGTATCCTCTTCTTGTTCATTTTCTTCTTTTTCTTCACAATCTATGTAAAATAATTTCTTTTCAGCACACTTATGACCTTTGGTGTATTTGCTATCACAACTGTAGCAAAGCCCTTTTGCTCTTTTTTCTTCCAATTGTTGTGGTGTCAACCTTGTAGGTTGTGGAAATCTAGGCGTAGCAACACTTCCTTCTTTAGAGAATTGAGTGGTAGACTTCCTTGTCGCCATAATTTTACATTCAACTTTTCTTGCCAACTTGAATGCCTTCTCTAGTGAATCAGGTTCCAACACACGAACTTCATGTTGGATGTTATCCTTTAGAGTACCTATGAAGAGATCAATCCTGTGTTCCTCTGGAATATCAGTTACCCTTATATTCAATTTTTGGAAGTCCTCAATGTGCTGCCCCACTAAACCCTTTTGTTTAAGATTTATCAATTGGCTAAAGAAGGTGTTGCTCTTTGTATCCTCATAATGTGCTATCATTTCCTCCGTAAAAATTGACCAAGTGACAATTTTTTTACTGGAGCAAAGCCATTGATACCATACAAATGTATTTTGTTCTAAATGTAAAGTTGCAATGCGTACCTTTTGTGTGTTTTGTACGTTATGGAGATCAAAATATTGCTCCATCCGTAGTATCCATGTTACAGGATCCTTTCCATCAAACTTCCTCATATCCATCTTTGGAATATGGTGGTTCTTCCCGCCAACATTAGAGTTTATGAAATCACAATTAACATTTATTTTGTTCTCATCATGAAGTTCTTCTACTATCTTTTCACCATTAGGAAACCTTTCTTGTATCAACTTTGTCAAACCTTCCATGTCTGCTTTTAGAAAATTCTTCATGTTTTCCATTTTCTCATCGATCTTAGCTTCCATGTCATCCAGTATCTCTCCACGACCAGCCTTCCATTCCATCCACTTTAGCTTCCACGCCATCCATCTTAGCTTCCACGCCTTTCTTCAAACTGTCCATCTTCACTTCCACGCCATCCATCTTAGCTTCCATGCCTTTCTTCAAACCGTCCATCTTCACTTCAACACCTTTCTTCAAAACTTCCATTTCATTTTTTGTTTCTTTTTGCGAGAGTGAAATTTGTTGCACTTGCTCTTGTAATTTCGATAGATCATGTTGCAATTCATCATCTTCAGGAGACATGGTAGAGCCTTCTAAAGGCTTAATGGGTGTTGAATTATTTTTAGGGGCCATTTTAGAATCCAATATTGATACCTATTCTACAATATTCCCTTGGAATCAATTCAACTTGATTCTTCAAACAAGACTTTATGCAATTCGAAAAAAGGCCACCTTTTACTTGCTTTGAGGAGATCGATATTGAAATTGAATTATCTATGTAATTGAAAATATTCAATATCTAAAATTCAGCCCTGTAGTATCCCTCTGAAGCTTCTTTCAAATGCCACAGGTCTGATCTAATTTGGATTCCCCAAGACAAAGTTGTGTCCAATCTCCCACAATGACCTAATTTTGGACTGGTTCAGTAGAGAAAACTTGTAGGACTTGCCACGTGTCACTGTTTCATCCTTTGTCTTTGAAATTGATATCCAAGAAACTACAGTCCGTTTACTTGCGACCACTTTTTACGGCACTCAAATCCACTTCCCAGAGAGAGAGTTATTGAACTTTTCCCACGATCACCTCTTTGAGATGAAATTCAAGAGCCTGAAAAAGCACTACCTTCCACATATCATATCTCCAAAAATATTGCGAACCAAACTCTGAAATTTTTTGACGGATTTCCTCAGGATTTCAGCTTCGCACCATACGAATTTCAGATTCTGAACCTTCGTAGAAAAAAATTTATAGCGAAAATTCCACGATGACCTGTTTAGGAGCTTGAACAAAGACTTAACTTCCACAGATGATATCTCCGAAAATATTGTGAACCAAGCTCTGAAATTTTTAGACAATCTTCCTCAGGCTTTCCGCTTCGCACCCTAAAAATTTCAGCTTCTGAAACTTCGTAGAAAAAAAGTTATAGCGAAAATTCCACGATGACCTGTTTGGAGCAGCGAAACCCTAGAATCCAAAGCTCTGATACCAAATGTTGTGAAACCAGCTCCAGAAAGAGAAGAAAAGAGATATCAACGCCTTAGAAATAAGCCAATTTGAGGGGGAAACCTCCAATACATTACATAAATGAACAATTCTTGGATGGATACAATTTACAAAACCTCATTTCTATATATAGGAGTCGATGGGGCCATAATGTAATCCTAGTGGGCCACAATGTAATCCTAGCCGACCTAACAAAATAATTTAAGGGCACAATAATAACAAAATGGGGGTTACAAGGGTACAATAATAACAATAAGGGGGTTACACTAACAATAATAAGGGACTATACTAGTGATATAGGGACCTAACATTTCTCATGTGTTTCAGAATGTCCAAATGATTGGTAGTCATCCAGATCGGTAATCCATGTATCCCTTCCTCGATGATTTGTCTCATATAGAAGATCCCCTTCCCATTCAAGTGGCATAATAAAGGGCCGCTGATAGAAATAGGATCAGGTGATCCACGAAGTCCCGGGTGGCCAATAAGAATTTTGGCACGATTGTTGAATTGTCATATAAGATTATCAGCGAATCTATTCCATATGTGTTTAAATCCATTCCAGATGACAAAACCTCCCTTTCCATCCTGCCATCCCATCAAGAAAATGTTGTCTACACCCTCAACGTCCATGTATTTATATCTTATTATATCACTCTAGATTCCTTGTGATGTAAGACCACGCCACATCGATTTCATAAGAAGTGCCTGCCCGAAAACCTCCAAGTTGAGAAGGCCCCAGCCCCCCATGTCTTTGGGTTTCATAATCATCTCCCACCGGGCCAAAGGATACTTTCCTTTCTCCCTTCCCCTGTTCCAAAGAAAAGCTAAGTTATCCTTTAGCTCAATTAAAGGAGGTAAGTGGGGAGGATTCTTTCAATTTATTTGTGACTTTATAACCAACCCTCTCTACAATTTTGAAGATTTCTAGCTATAAATTTCTAACTATCCCTCTTGATGAGGCTTGGAACTTCAAATTCTTCTTTCCTCTCAACATTTTTT
Organism: Pinus albicaulis; assembly: GCA_034641835.2. NCBI lineage: Eukaryota > Viridiplantae > Streptophyta > Pinopsida > Pinales > Pinaceae > Pinus > Pinus albicaulis. Next base: position 1,102,959,210 of record CM076583.1, read on the forward strand.
TAATGATGGTCATAAGCTTTTAATGTTTACATTACATTTCAACTTTTATGCAAATTTGTAAAGAGTTATTTACTACTTTCTTTTTATATATATGAAAGTGTTGAGAAAAAATCAAAGATGAAAAACAAAAATGATTCACCTCCTGGAAAAATGTATTAACTTTATAAATGGAATTCTTTCATAACTTAAGGCAAACCAAATTTATACAATATCAAGATTAAGGATCAACCATAATGCATAGTTATCCTACTTAGTTAATATGATAAAGCAAACAACCAAAGAAAATATTAATAAAATTACATGCAACGATGATACAATATAGGGTAAAACTAATTTAAATGGGTGATATTGACCTTTAAATGTCAAATTTCAAAGTGAAGGTTGAGTTATTTAGGTTAGGGTTGGACCTAGCATTGGACGGAAGAACGATTTTCCCAATAGCGAAACGCTATTACTAGGATTGTGCGAGACTCGGCCGAGTTTGGACACCCCTACAATTGGCTCCCAGCCTCAACCCCTCCAATTAAATTTAAACTTGAACCTGATGGAGGCTAAACCCCACACAAACCAACTAGTTTACATCTCATGAATCTTGTTGGGTCTTGAAAATGTCATTCATTTCCATTACACTTTCACTATTATGTCCATTATATCACTTCCATTTCACCTCAATTTCACTACTATGTCACTACATTCATCCCACTTTCATTATCATTGGGCCACATTTATGTTTTTCCAAACTTTATTAATTCTTAGCCTTTTTAAGTGAATATGTGGTTAAAAATTAGAAAATAATGTGCATATACTTATACCTAACAAGTGGGTTGAGATTGTTGACATGTGTAGATCAAAATGAGACTTCTAGAAGACCCTTATGTGGCACTCCAAGGACAAATTCGAATTTGGTTGGAGAAGATCATGGGATCATGAGGATATGTGTCTCATTTCCTTGTTGTATTGAAACTCTAAGAGGATATGTGTCTCATTTCTTAGTTGTGTTGAAACTCTAGAAAAACATGTGTCTTATCATTTCCTATTTTGATTGTAACTCTAGAGATGGAGGGAGAGATTCATGGACTCCCATTAATGAGATAACTCCTCATATTTTGTATAAATAGGAGAAGCTTTCTCCTATCATGAGTAGTGAAAAATAGGAGAATGAGATAAAGGAATAGAGAGTGTTTTGTAACAAAGCTTAAGATGGAATGGGATGTAGATTTGTGAGTTTTTCAATAAAGAAGTTCTTTGATGATGTTTTGATTACAATTTTAAGGAGCTGAAGAATTTCACCAAATTGGTAGCAGAGGGCCCCTGCTATCCAAGGAGGTTTTTACATGTTTTCTAGATAAGTTGTTTTCAATTCTGTTTTGTCATATTTCCTTACTTAGATTGCTTTCTAAAATCATAGCTTTTAGCATTATTTTTCTTGTCATTTGCTTAGATAAAGGATCCTTATGATATTGCAGTTAGTCTCTTTCTCAAGCTCTTCCAATACATCTCTATTAAATGAATGAGATTCAATTGTGATATTTTGAGTTATTAGCATTTCGTTTCTGTTATTTAGTTAAAAAGAAGATCATCATTTGTCAGATCTATTTAGTGTTTACATTATATTTCCTTAGACAGAGTCAGTAAGAGGGCCAGAAGCTTCTGGTTTCATCCTTTCTAGTAAAGGTGAAATAACCAGTAAAAGCCCCTACTGTCAATCTTTGTATAAGAAATATTTTGTTCACACAATTTTAAATCAGATTCCTCATTATATTGTAGTTAGTCTCTTTCAAAAGCTTTTCCAATAAACCTCTAATTCATGAATGGGACTAAGTTGTAGTATTGTGAGTTATGGATTGTTTTGTTTCATTGAAGATCCTTATCACATTATGATTTATCTCTTTCACAAGCTCTTCCAATAAACCTCTAACTCATGAATGAGATTTAGTTGTAATGTTATAAGTTGTTTTAGCATTTCATAGGAGATCCTTACTACATTATAGTAATATTTTTCTCAAGCTCTTCCAATAAACTTCTATCAAATGAATGAGATTTCACTATAATGTTTTAAGTTACTGTTTGTTTCAGCATTCCCTTTTATGTTTTAGGAGATCCTCATTGCATTAAAATTAATCTTTTTCACAAGCTCTTCCAACAAATCTCTAACTAAATGAATCAGATTAAGTTGTAGTGTTTTGAGTTACTTTTCATTTCATGAATGTTCATTTGCAAGCTAGGATATCCATGGATTAAAATGCTCTGTTTTTCATCATTTTCCTAATTAGGGATAGAATTTACAATTACACTCTGTTTTGAGTCTAAGGTTTCTTTTTTTCTTTTTCTTTTTGACATAGATTTGATTTCATCTGTTGAACATAGAGTAGCGTACTAGGTACTAAAAAGACAAAACTCCCAAAAACAATAAGAAAAACACATACAACGAAGTAAGGAAGAGGTCAATTAAACACATATAGTGCACCACACTTCATCAGTTTACTAGCCCTGGTTGATAATTTATGTTAGCAATTTAGGACGCTAAATTGACTAAACATTTTGGCGCCGTTGCCGGAGAAGTGTAATTAGGAGACCTTATTTCTTACATCTAAAAGAAAAAAATTAATTAATAATTCCTGAGTATGCTCTCCTCCTGCACCTTGTGTGATCTGGAGGATCAGAAAAATGATTGTTATGTAAAAAAAAATAAAAAATTAATTAATAATTATTGAGTATGCTCTCCTCTTGCACTTTGTGTGATCTGAAGGATCAGAAAAATAATTGTTATGTAAAAAAAAAAAAAAAGAAGAAGAAGAAGAAGAAGAAGACAAAAAAGACAAAATAAACTTCATCATTTCAATTGATTCAATAAAAATAAATAAAAAAAAAATAAAAAATAAAAAATAAAAAAAAAAATAAGAAACCCAACTGCTTTGATAGGTTCAGCTGTCCAAGATTGACTGGTTATAGTCTGTAGTGGTCCTTAAAACACTGTATCCTGTTTTAATAAGATTTTGCAACCTAGCTGCGGAATGTGGCCTGATTCCGCAGCTAATTGTGAATTCCGCAGCTGATTTCAAGGTTTAGCAGGTTACAGGCATCCAATGAAGAAACTGACCACATGGGCATCTCCGGAATTGTCCCGACATGGATCCTATCCTAGTCACCCAGCCCAGACTGATAAAAAAATTAGTTTAAAACCTCAGTCAAAGTCCTGTTTTTTTAGCATGTTTTTCTTGATGTCTTTGCTGCCTGAAATTGAAAATCATTAATCCTCCTTATAAAAATTTACAATTTCAGAGAAAAAAAAAAAAGAAAAAAAAAAAAACAATCAATGGCTATCTTTAATCCTAGCTTTCAATGTGGCCTCAATAGAAAATCTGCATTCCTGTTCAAGCTTTGGCCTGAAACAAACCTGCAAAATCATAAAAAAAATGCATTTAGAAGTGAGTTTATATCATAACGATGGTGGAATATGCAGTCTAATCACAAGATCTGATCTCAAACAAAATCCATGACTTTGAAATCGAGACAGATCGTTGTCTAATTCAAGCTCTAAAGGTCGCAGGGAACTGCAGGCTGATGGCAGGTCTTCAGGTTACACTGAAGGAAGAGCAAGAAGGCATATTTTTGCTGAAAAAATCACTGAAGAATGGTTACATCTGTCTGTGCAGTGATCGCATCTAAATTTTTTTTTTCAAAATCAATTTCACAGCGGAATGTAGCAATTCAGGGAAACGCAAAACAGAGAAAAATGTCAAACTTTGAAAGCATGATTTGGCCAAACGGAGATGAATTTGGAAAAAATAAAACATGGGTTTTTTCGCCAATAGGGTCAATTAGATAACCCAGAAATCGTTTTAAGAAATTCGTGGCAGTCTGGGAGAATTTCTCGGTTATTTGAAGCCCATTTTTGTCTGCCGCGTGAGAAAAAACGGAATTTCAATTAATGAACTGACAGTTGATTAAATTCAGCTGCTTCCGATTTGAAATCAATGGTATACTGATAATTAACTGCCTTTTTTCCACCCGTCTAACACCTCCTCTGCCACTTCCCGATTAATAGCAATTCCAATTGGAAACGGCTCTTTGTTGATAGACGTAACACCTGTTAACAACAGTTCTAATTGGATACGGCTCTTTGCTGATAGATATAACACCTGTGAACAACAATTTTAATTGGATACGCAACCAACCAATCGACGTGGCATGGAGCTTTTTGGCATTCGATGCAGAGGCCATTTGAAAACTCACTCACATTCTGTTCATGTATATTTCGTGTGAGTTAAATCCAGATTTCACTACGGTCCAGGCTGCTGTCAATACAGTTCCAGCGAGTAATATGCACCCTGTTACCATTAATGTCAAACTTGGCATTTATATGGAGAGGTGAAATGTTATTATCAAGCATGACCTTAGTATCCTTGATTATTTATCGAACTTTATCCGTTGTTTGTATGGGAAGCTCGGGGCTTATTAACACTGGCATTTTCAGTTAGAGAAGGGATCAACATCATTTTGGTTGGTTTTGTTTCAACTGAAAATCTTCGTTTTAAAGATGAATCACTTACTTATAACGTTGCAGAAACTCCACAGGAAAGTGCGGAAAATATAAAAAGCTATGCACGACACACGTATCCAAATATGTGTAAAATTAATGGTTGGCTGTCTTTTAGCTGCGGAATGCAGCCTGATTCCGCAGCTAATTGGCAATTCTGCAGCCATTTTATTACTTCTATAGGTTATAGGTGTCAAGAGATGAAACGAGCCACATGGGTAGCTGGGAAAATGTCAGTACATGGATGGTGTCCTATTCATTTGATCCAAGTCGATGAAAAAGACCCTGGTCAAAGGGAAGTCAAACTGTGTGTTATCACTAAGTCGCCGCATGTCAAGAAAAATAATAATAATTTTGAATCAATGAAATGAATAAGTTATTTGTTCACTTTTCTAAAGGTATTGATTAATTTTGGATTGATGATGAAAGATGAATGGCTAACTTTTTATTCAAGATTTTTAGCAGCTGAAAAACTTCATTGTTCAAATCAGCCTAACTTTCTCATACAAAATCAGATTTTGATGATTCAAGTATCGTTGGAAAGGTTTAAACAAGATCTACACAGTGAGAAATCCATCATTAGAGTTTGAAACGGTAAATAATGAAATAAATTGCTGAAAAGAAGCAACATTCAACTTGAGGCACTAATTCCAAAACATGTATAAATTCTTTTGATTTTTCCTTTGAGAACTTGTTTCATTAATAAAAATTCTTAGTTTTGTGTGTAAATATCATAACTAGAGATATTGATCACCTCTCTCCTTTGATAATCTTACATTCCATTGCAGAAGAAGTAGTAGTTTTTTTTGCAGGTTCCAAGAGGAAGGACAAATGACTACAAGAGAATGGTGTCTCTCTAAGAGACCAATTTGTTTCATAAGAGGATGATCAACAACAAAGAGGAAATATGCTGATGTAAAATCAGATCCAAACACTTGAAAAACTTTCAGATACTATTGTCTCCATCACATCCATACCTCATAATAAACCATTCACCTCATTTCACTTCATATTTTCCATTTACATTCACATCCACTTTCCCTTTCTTTTTGTCTATTCATAACCCACAAATAAAAGCAAGAGGCTCATTCACATGCTTATTTCTCATTTCCATTTCTACTCTCCATTGCCATCTTCTATTTTCATCTTCCATTTCTTGTCATTTTCATTCTGCAAATAAGCCCTGCTTTAATGCAAATTATTGAGTCCATAGTCCTTTGAGTCTAAGTTCTTTGTAAAAACACCTTGAGGCTTGCATGCCTTAATGGCAAGTTCTCATGCTGACAAACAATGAGAATACATTAATGTCTCTTGTTCGTCAGATCTTCTAGGTGACTCGACATTGGCAAAATCATTCGTACCTAGCAAGATGTGTTTGGGCATCTTGACTCTTATTGTCATCAATGGTGACAGTTCTCGTGTTGACTAGTGGCATCCATTAATGGCCACTAAGTCAACAATTTCCTACTATGTTCGATATCAGAACATCTTTTCACATAGTAGGAATTGTGCCAATGAGTTTTGAAGACATGAAGACTATTATTTTCAGCATTTTGGAGCAGATTCAGCAAGTTTTAGTAGGAGCAATAAAAAGTCATCTTATCCCTTTATCCATGACTCCTCTTGTTCAGCCACTTGAAGAAGAATATGATCAGAATTTTGCAGCCACCACACATACAACTCATCCATTCCAAAGGGTAAGTTAAGGTACGTCATTTTCTAACTTTTGACCATAGAACTCCATAAAAAGCTAGAATGATAATTGTTGGAAAAACATTTCTCTTCATCATTTCATAAAATTGTCAATACCATCAGTTGGGGGGCGAATACATTGCATCTTCATATCTTACCATGTCCATATCATACTCAGGAGCCCACATACTTCCAACATATATTAACTCTTACATTCTTATTATGAGCATACAATGGCTTTTCAAAAAAATTCTTAAAGGATAAATTGGATACAAACAAAATCATGGTTGTCACACAAGAACCAATTATGTTGCAATTCAGGTAAAACACTTTGCAGAAATATGAAGTTATCAGATGATATCATGCAAAGTTAAGCCAAAGCTCAAAGATCAAAAGAGTTAATGTAATATATTGCATGAGGACATGCAATAACTTCAGTTGGAGGGTATGTTGGGTCTTGAAAATGTCATTCATTTCCATTACACTTTCACTATTATGTCCATTATATCACTTCCATTTCACCTCCATTTCACTACTATGTCACTGCATTTATCCCACTTTCATTATCATTGGGCCACATTTATGTTTTTCCAAACTTTATTATTTCTTAGCCTTTTTAAGTGAATTTGTGGTTAAAAATTAGAAAATAATTTGCATATGCTTATACCTAACAAGTGGGTTGAGATTGTTGACATGTGTAGATCAAAAGGAGACTTTTAGAAGACCCTTATGTGGCACTCTAAGGACAAATTCAAATTTGGTTGGAGAAGATCATGGAATCATGAGGATATGTGTCTCATTTCCTTGTTGTATTGAAACTCTAAGAGGATATGTGTCTTATTTCTTAGTTGTGTTGAAACTCTAGAAAGACATGTGTCTTATCATTTCCTATTTTGATTGTAATTCTAGAGATGGAGGGAGAGATTCATGGACTTCCATTAATGAGATAACTCCTCATATTTTATATAAATAGGAGAAGCTTTCTCCTATCATGAGTAGTGAAAAATAGGAGAAGGAGAGAAAGGAATAGAGAGTGTTTTGTAACAAAGCTTAAGATGGAATGGGATGTAGATTTGTGAGTTTTTCAATAAAGAAGTTCCTTGATGGTGTTTTGATTACAATTTTAAGAAGCTGAAGAATTTCACCAAATTGGTAGCAGAGGGCCCCTGCTATTCAATGAGGCTTTTACACGTTTTCTAGATAAGTTGTTTTCAATTATGTTTTGTCATATTTCCTTACTTAGATTGCTTTCTGAAATCATAGCTTTTAGCATTATTTTTCTTGTCATTTGCTTTGATAAAAGATCCTCATGATATTGCAGTTAGTCTCTTTCTCAAGCTCTTCCAATACATCTCTATTAAATGAATGAGATTCAATTGTGATATTTTGAGTTATTAGCGTTTCGTTTTCTGTTATTTAGTTAAAAAGAAGATCCTCATTTGTCAGATCTATTTAGTGTTTACATTATATTTCTTTAGGCAGAGTCAATAAGAGGGCCAGAAACTTCTGGTTTCATCCTTTCTAGTAAAGGTGAAATAACCAGTAAAAGCCCCTACTGTCAATCTCTGTATAAGAAATATTTTGTTCACACAATTTTAGATCAGATTCCTCATTATACTGTAGTTAGTCTCTTTCAAAAGCTTTTCCAATAAACCTCTAATTCATGAATGGGACTAAGTTGTAGTATTTTGAGTGATGGATTGTTTTGCTTCATTGAAGATCCTTATCACATTATGATTTATCTCTTTCACAAGCTCTTCCAATAAACCCCTAACTCATGAATGAGATTTAGTTGTAATGTTAGAAGTTGTTTTAGCATTTCATAGGAGATCCTTACTACATTATAGTAATCTTTTTCTCAAGCTCTTCCAATAAACTTCTATCAAATGAATGAGATTTCACTATAATGTTTCAAGTTATTGTTTGTTTCAGCATTTCCTTTTATGTTTTAGGAGATCCTCATTGCATTAAAATTAATCTTTTTCACAAGTTCTTCCAACAAATCTCTAACTAAATGAATCAGATTAAGTTGTAGTGTTTTGAGTTACTTTTCATTTCATGAATGTTCATTTGCAAGCTAGGATATCCATTGATTAGAATGCTCTGTTTTTCATCATTTTCCTAATTAGGGATAGAATTTACAATTACACTCTGTTTTGAGTCTAAGGTTTCCTTTCTTTCTTTTTTGACATAGATTTGATTTCATCTGTTGAACATAGAGTAGCGTACTAGGTACTAAAAAGACAAAACTCTCAAAAACAATAAGAAAAACACATACAACGAAGTAAGGAAGAGGTCACTTAAGCACATATAGTGCACCACACTTCATCAATTTACTAGCCCTGGTTGATAATTTATGTTAGCAATTTAGGACGCTAAATTGACTAGACAAATCTCTCATTCTAAATTCATAAATCATTCATAACCCATGACTGTTTTTATCACACATATGAAGAATACCATCATGCTCAAACAAAATGGGTATATATATCACTTCAATTTATGACAACTAAAACATCTTTCAAAATATGGGTAGTAGACATAGTTATTTTCAGTGCCCAAAAATGTTTACATGCTCAGGAAATCGTTTTTCAATCTACAAGTTCAATGTCATGGAAATGTACACATCCACTTTTATCCCTCAAAATCGAAATGGTTATTTGCGTATTTAATATTTCACTCGCTAAGCATGTCACTATAAGTAAGAAATACTAAATTTGTTATGAAGAGGTCATATTATACACAAGCCATGTACATCGTCAGATGCAACATAGGCCTACGAGTTCTTTCCTAATATTTTATATATCCTTAACGTTGAACTTCATTTACAAGTACATGTAACACACCATATTGGACAAGCGTGATGTGATATCAAGATATATCTTTATCTTTTTTGAAAAATAATCTGCTTCATCTTCTAACACTTAGATATTTATAGTGAGAAAGTTTGTGCCTTACCAGTGTTAAGTGAATTTTCCACTTTTCCTATGCGTTATCAGATCAAAAGCAATGATAACTATCAAATTACTAGTCAATGATAATCTAACGCCCCCTCCCACATTTACCCATTTCTACAAGCTCGCCAGGGTAAACATGGGACGAGTGTCACTGTGATATGACCCGATCTCTAAGATATAGTTATGGAAGTGAAGCTAACAAACTGACAACAAACAGGCATCCCTCACGGAATATAGACCACTCAGGAGCTTGTAAACCACTCCAGATGGTCAACCCCTGAGCTAGATCTCTTTCCACCAGGGAAACTCCCCAACCGCATGCACAACACAACAAAAATGCAGTTATGAGGTCCCAATCACACGCATAGGCAATATTCCATGCGATTATGACTGAAATTCATGAGTTCAATGCCGACAGTCCCAATATATGAGCTACCTTTCTTCGCTAGCTTCCAAACCACTACGTAGAACTACCTGTAACTTTCCAAAATAATAAATAAGATGCCAATGATGCCAACCATTCAAAACTCAAGCAAGAACTTGACTTAGACATGTCTAATCTATGATAGAAATTTCGTCAAACATATAATAAACATATAAGCTACAAGTCATGAATGCATATCTAATCATAGGGATCTGAACTTCATCTGAAAATCACAAAGAAGGATTAATTCCCTCTCTAGTTAAGTGTTGCAACAACACTGGTTAGCCCATGCATTCATCAACCATTCAATAAATTATTAAAACATGACAAGGGCCATAGATAAAATACATCATATAACTAGGAAATAACCATAATAAAAACCATGGAAAAGATTCCATAAGGTCACCATAATAACCAATACAAGAGCTCATAGATCACAATAGAAAAATAAATCTTATTAATATATGAAAATTCCAACCAACTCGGGGACTTCCATGTACCACCCGACCATAGATTGAGCTAAACCAAATCCCTCTTTCAACCAATCACCCTCGCACCATATTCCAAGCATGAAAGTGGGATCTCATGGGATAAACCAAGGCAAAACTAACTAGGGCTTCCAAAGGCTAAACCACCTCAACCCTCAACCATAGTGATCTCACCTATACAGTCCATAAATCACTAACATCAACCAGATCGGTCTCTACCCAAGTTGTCTAGGGCTCCAAGAACTAGTAACTCAACCCACAACTAAACCAAGGATCCAAAGAATTTGTTCCAACCCACGGCTCTAGGGACTAGTAACTCAACCCACAAGGCTCCTAAGTGTTTTTCCCAACCTAAAGGCTCCAGGAACTAGTAACTCAACCCAAGTTGTTCTAGGGCTCCAGAGCGTTTGTTCCAACCCACAACCATAAGGAACCTAAGAACCAATAAGGACAACAAGTGGTAAACCGACAACACCATGGTTATATAGGAAATGGAAAGGAAATGTTGAAACAACTTTCAATCCAGCTAAATCTCCATGTCGATGACAAAACATAACCAAGGAACCACATGCATATACCGTGCATCTAAAAATAATAAAGGAAATCACACATTCAACCTGTTACCTGCAAATTATGCCTGTTGTAGTTGCTAATCCAACTGTCTCCTTGCACTTCCTTGCTTTCATTTTCTTTCTTTCTCCAATCCAAGTGAATTTTAGAGTGCTCTAAGCATGCTCCAAGAATGATCTAAGTGTGCAAGAGTATGAGAGAATGAGAGTGTGGTCAAATCAAAACTTTCAATAGTTGTTGAAAGCTAGCAATTGATTCTCTGATGCCTTTTTATCATTGATGTCTAGTCTCTTCCTTTCCTTTTTCTTCATTTTGCTTTAATTTATATCTAATTTCCTTAGCATGCATATTTGTGTCTCTTCACCTTCCTTTTCTCCTATTTTCCTTTATTTTCATAATTAAATGCCATTTATTACCTCTTTGTCTTTGCCAATTTCCATAGCCATTAATAATCCACAAGTGATGCCAATTATTATATTTTTCCCACCATTCAGCTTGGAATATGTGTCCCATGACCTTGGTTTTATTTTATTTACATGGAAAATCAACCAGGGGTTGTTATAGATAATTTTGTGGGACTCAAAGGGAATGGATCATGATATATACACATGCACATTTGACATTCCTCAAAGACACAAAAATGTGTTTGAATACTACTTATTCTTAATAAAAATCATAAATCCAACATGGACGTTGGAATGCAACATTGTAACTTTTACTATATCTAGGTACGATATGCACCTCCCTACTAATTTCTAACATTTCCCTAGTTTGTTGACACCTTTTTTCAATTATGAATTATCTCTCTCTACTACAGAAGTTTTTCAATACTCTCTTGGAGTTGGTTGCACAATGCTTTAGGGCCCATTGAACTTGATTCTTCATTGGAGTGATAACATTGTCCATTTTCTACCTTGCAATGAGTCATTCTTAATGGTTCCATTAATCCATAAGACCATTATTATTACCCTGAATAAGCTCAATTTCACATTAAAACTTATGGATGAAGCTTTGACACCTTGTTGACTTTTTGTGTTTATCAATAGAGGGATCAATACATTTGGTTAAAAAAACTTTCAATCTCATGTTTCCAAACTTCTAATCCATATTAGATAATATAATAGCATGGAAGGCTTTCATAGAAACATAAATTTTTAATTTGGTTCTATAATATTTGGCTTTTGTATTTGCACATATATCTAATTCATATATGCAAAGTTCTCTATCTTTAAGTAATGGCGTTCCCCATCTAATTTTCAAAAAATGTAGCTTGAGCAAGAATTTCTTGCATAAGTTTAGTTTGAAGATGTGTGAAGTGGTTTGATACATTTAGAGGGTGGAAACCTGGGAAAATTGGCCACAAATTCTATTTTGTAATTCAATTAGGATAAAGTGAAATATCTTACATTTTTTAATTGAGTTTAATAAAGTGCATTTAATGCATCAATGACTTAAAATAGGATTAATCTCAATTATAGATCTCACCAGGTTTTTACGGAAATTCCTAAAGACAAGTAAAGATAAATTGTTTAGAGACAATTGAATAGTTGAGCAAGTTGAGTGGCCAAAGAAAAGAAAACAACACACAACAAAAAGAGGATTGACTCACAACTTTTCAGTAGGTTGAAGAGGGAAAATACATCATATTTATACAATTTTATGAATTCATATAACAAGTCTGCACAATTGTACGAAATTCATATAGTAGCCATACAACTAGTTGTACAAGCATATAGATGTCGTATATTTTTGGTGCAAGCCATACAACATAATTTGAGGTGCTTTTTTGTAACCATGTAATTGTTGTTTTAGCAGCCTATGTAGGTTTCCTTATAATCTTTGAATAACTAATGAAAAGTTGATATTGAAAGAGAAATTACATGTCGATGTGAAATTGTTTTATGTATATGTTATTTACTTTTCTTTCTATTGTTTGATTTATTGTTTTAGGAACTTATGCAGGTTTCCTTATAATATTTGAATAAATAATGACAAGTTGATCTTGAAAGAGAAATTATATGTGCATGTGAAATTGTTTGTGTTTGTGTTGACGTTGCGATCAACACCCTCCAAAATTTTGGCTACATTTGAATTTTGAAGCCTACTGAGGATCTTATGATTTTTCATTCTATGGTCACTTCATTTTCAATTGATGTTGTGCTAAGTGTTTAAGTCTTCTTCCATGTTTCTAAATGTCAAAGTCACTTTCTCACACATGCTCAGTCCTTGATGAACGCATAAGCGCACTTACTTTATGAAAGCTTGAACATGCATAATGTCGTTCATCAAGACAGTGTGTGCACAACATATAAACTATGTCAATAGTCAGTGTGCACTTTCCATTGACAATATCCCTCACTAGATATCATTTTTGGGATTCAACTTCGTTAATTTAGTCATTCATCTATGACCATTTCCATGAGAGGTAGTCGTAACTGACTAATTTCTCATGATTTTTGAATAGTCCACTTAGCACTCATTGCATCGGGTGATGCTCACAAGGGTGAAGAAGTGGGATTGAAACTAGTGAAATGAATCACATAGCGTCAATCATCACTTCCGGGGCTTGCACCCGGTAACCAAGACTTCTCGAGAGGTCACCCATCCCAGAACTCCTCTGGCTCAAGCACGCTTAACTGTGGAGTTTTCCCCCTAGTTGTCACTTTTGTGCACCTTTGCTTTCATAAGTGTCACTTTCATGTTAGTGACTGTCATTTTTACTTGATTTCACTTTAACAAGTGGAATTTTCATGTTATCTTCACTTTGGCATGTGTCGCTTTCAATTTATTTAGCATTTTCAAGTGTCATTTTTATATTTTCTTACTGTTGCAAGGGTCACATCTAACCGTTCTCACTCTTGTATGTGTTGCACCTTTTCACATCAATAGATGAAATTTTGGCACACTCTTCTACATTAGATGGTCCTATATATCATAAGAATATGTGCTAGAAACATCCCTACAACTTAGTGCACTTTCTGGTCATAGTTGACACTTGTTTTGCAACTTTTGTTCAAAGTGTCGCAATGCCTTGTTTTAACTGTGGTACTTAGAAATAAGTGTCACTTTGTTTTCATTTCAAGGTGTGATTTTTGTTCATGAGTCATGTGCATCCTCGTTAATTGTATTGATGTAAATCATGTGTTTGATCCATGTTTGAGTCATGTTCAAATGTTTTTCCTCTCTTGCTCTATTGGTCTCACACTTAGCGATTTTGGAGCTCTTCTTGGTCCCCCTGCCCAGTGCAAGTTGTGAATACATGAACCCTCTTGTTAGGTGATGATCATAGCCTACATGAGCCTCATTGATCATATATATTCCTCCCAGAGTTGTGCACTAATCCCTTGTCAAGGTCATCTTCCATGGCTACACTTTCAATACCTTTAAAGTATAGTCACCTAACCCTTCTTACTTCTACTGACTCATTGCACTGAGTTTTCAACAATTATTCCTTGTATAGTGCATGGAGAATTTCTATGGTCCTTTTCAAAATAAAATCGCACCATACAAGCTCTCCTTCCTGTCACAATGCAATAAACATCTCTTGGGAAAAGTGACTTACCTTCGGTTACCTATCTCAATGAATCGTGCAATCTCCTCTTATAGACAGTCACTGTCAAGTCAAACTGTGCTAACATGTGGTCCAAAGTTCATTTATAACAAATAGTGGGCCATTGATGAGGAAAAATGCACCACTAACCTTTCCTAGTGCATTGAAGACTTGTTTAGGTCTCCCCCTCCCAACGTAGGGCACATTTTGAGTAGACAATGGGCCACAGTTTCAGTAACAAGGATTAGTTTCATTCCCATTTTTTATTGTGATACCTCTATGTTCCCAATACTTTTCCTACCTTGCTTCCTTAATGCATGGCACAATTCTAGAGCTCATTGAGGCCTCCACTTAGTCATTTTCAAGTCAAACTATTCTCTCATTGCCTCCTACTCCTTTGAGCCAGTGCATGGTGCAATCTTAGTCATTAGGCTCATCCCATTGTTCCTTGAACTTCCCCATTGCGTTGGACCTTGAAGATTTCCTCCTCATAACGCATGTTGTAGTTTTAGTGAACAATTGTGCTTTCCTAAGCCATTGTTGGGCTCAACTATAGCCTCCTCATCAAGCCTTTCCTTCTCAGTCCTTTCATAGACCTATCATAAAAAAATTATTTCATGAGAAAGATAGAGATAGGATATATGGTTTTAAGATTGAATTTTCCTTTCCACGAGTGATCTTCATTGACAGGTGTACAATCTCAGCATGACAAGTTAATGGTCAAGAAATATTTCAAGGGAAAGAGACAAAGAAGAACTCAGAAAAGAAACACAAAGATGAACCATCATAAACGCATGAAGAGATCATGAACCAAGACAGATTGAAGACATTTCATGTTGACTCAAAAGGTCCCGATGTTGATTGAAGACCCTTTGGAGGGTAAAGATGAAGAAAACAACAAATATTTCATGAAGATGAAGTACTAATCAGATCTATCATGAAGAATTCAAAGACATAGCAGCAAAGAGAGCAACTTGGCATTGCCACATCATCATGATGTTCCATATCATCAATGAGCCATGGCATGTACAAGTGTCACTACAATTTCATATGTCTCCAGGTGTCTTTCCACATCATTTGTGGATGTAATGATGCAATTATCAAAGGAAATTGACAAAATGTAATGTGTGGAAGTCCAAGAGTCACATGTGGAATATAAAAATTCACATATGGAAAAAAGAGACATTAGGAAGAGCACAAAAGTCTTATGGAAATCAAAAGGTCGCATTGAAAGTCTAAGAGTCATGAGTGTGGTTAAAGAGTCATTGGGATATGAAAGGTCCTTCCTCTTATTATAAAAGAAACCTCATAACTCAAGCAAAGTGTTTTTGGAGGTTTAGAATTTGGAGAGTTAGTCTTGGCATAGGAGAGAAGATCATTCATTGGAGAAACAAGAAGTGACTTAATGTTCCACTATAGGAGCTAGTGGCTCACCATTGTAACTATGTACTTGAATCTTTCACCTAACAATAAAAATCTCATTGAGCCAACACATTTTCATGCATGTATCGTGAATGTTGTAAGACTATTCTTTGGATTTTTGTGGTATATGTTATGTTCATATGTACTAAAGAAATTGAAATACTTCATTGACTTTGGTACTTATCATGTTGAATGCGTGTTGTATTTGCATTAATGATTGTTATGTCTATGTGAACTATTTCACTAGATAACTAATGAATTTTTCCTTGCTCTTGTGTGCCTCTCTTAGGATAGTACTATTAATTTCCTTCTAGAGACATACTTTGGTCTCCTCTCTTGTGAAGGCCTCATTTTACACATTACAATTAGTGTATCACAATGTTAACTTACTTGCTTGTTAGAAGGCTATGTGTATAATCTCTTATGTTATCCATTGAAACCAAGGAAAACCTTAAGTGATGGTGGTCGGTATGATACTCTAGATGGGGCTCCTACTCCAAACGATATGAGTTCTAATACGGACTTTGTATCGGGGAGACCCCCTATATGTTGGAAATAACCAACACTGTCAATAGTCTGCTATTTACTTTTCCTGTTATTGTGTGATTGATGCTATGGTATGAAATTAATATTTGCATTAATTATATTCAATGATATGTGTGTGTGTGTGTGTGTGTGTGTTAACTAAAGCTCATAAGGGAAACAATCACCTAGAGTTGGGAATTTCTACATGGTATTAGAGATCTTTCTTTGATTGAGATTCTCAAGGATTTAAAATGCTAAATCAGTTTTCGAAAAGAAGGACCAACATATAGAAGGTTTCAATATTTTCTTTTAAAAACTAACTTTTAGATCTAGGAATTTTTGCATTAGATCTGAAAGGTGACCTTAACTAGCCTTATATTTGAATACAAACTAGATGGTGCCTCATATTTATTTTCATGGAAAGTGAGGCTTACACTCTTATTGTGAGAAAATGATATTTCTGATATTGTACCTTCACCTACAAATCCACAATAGTTGGAAACTAAAAAGAAGAAGGAAGTCCAAAGTAAGTGGATTATTATGGATGCCATAAAGGATCATTTTATCCCTCATATATTTAAGAAGAGTACCCAAAGGAAATATTTTATGCCATGGTAAGTATCTACCATATTGAGAACATAAATAGGAATATGATATTGCAAAAGAAACTTGGATCCATAGAGATGACTAGAGCATATTCAATCACTAATTACCTTATGAAGGTCACACAAATTTGTGATCAATTCTAGTAGTTAAGGAGAGGGTTACAGATGCAATGCCAGTGAACATGAATGGTTTCCCAACTTCACAGGAACCATTTGTTAAAGACATTTTTTCTCATGAGAACCTTCCTAAATTTAAAAGGTTGTGGGATGAATATATCTAAGTGGATACTCATGTGTACTTAAAGACTAGTAAGAAGGGTGGTGACAAGAACCTAGCTCTATTTGTTCAATCAACTAAGGGTGGAGGTAAAGGACCCAATAAAGGTAAGGAAAATAGTAAGGATCTAATGTCGCAGCTAGGAAAGGACTTGAGTGAAATCAAGTGCTTCATTTATCATATGCATGGTCATTATGCATCATCGTATCCAGATAAGAGGAAGGGTAAAGGAAAGTAACAATAACAATAGGTAGTAGACACTAAAAAAACTTAGATGAACAAGTTTTAAGCCAAGTTCAAGAAGGATTTCTCGATGGTATCTTACTTCTATACTAGCATAGTTTCAAGGAATGCATGGTTCTGGACAATGGAGCATCTCATCATATGACATCATCATGATATTGATTTCTGGTCTAAATAAGTATGACTCAGTAGTATAAGTTGAGCTTTGTGATGATGAAAAGTATTGCTAGTAGGATTTGGTGTCATTTCCTTTCAACTCCAATTAGGTATCTCTTTATATTTTAATGTTGTCATGTTTGTTCGAAGTCTTACGAAGAACTTGTTTTTAAGTTTGGTTATGGGGGATAAGGGCTTTGCAGTTAGGTTCAAGAACTAATAAGTCATCATAAGGTGGAGGGAATCTAACCCAAATACAAATTAGGTAATATTATGAGTTAGAGACTATAATCTTTATAGGTTGTAGGGTTAACATGTTAGGGCCCTATTTCATAACAATGAAAACTTGTTCAAGTTTTGGCACAAGTGGATGAGACACTTACATCAAAGGGCCTTGCTTATTATGGAAAATATAGTCACAAGTTTTCTAGAGTTAAATATTGAGCAACATGGACTATTTAGAGGATGCGCACTTGGAAAGCATGCCAATGTTGTTTTCTTAAGAAACAACCATAGGTCTAAGGAGATTGCAGACATATTTCATTCAAATGTTTGTGGCCCAATGTTATTGACATCAATTACAAAAATGTTTTATTCATTGATTGATTTCTCTCGCAAAACTTGGGTCTATTCCTAAATACCAAGGATGAGAGATTTAGCAGGTTTTAAGATTTTAAAGCTCTAGTTAAAAGCTAGACAGGGAATAAGATCAAAGTCTTAAGATTGATAATGGAAAGTAGTGTGAAAATTCCACAACTAGGAATCCTACTGTGACAATTGATTATATTTATTCTATTTGTTCATTAGTTGAACAAATTATTTATTGTTTTCTATGGTAAATATTGAAATCAATACGTTGCAGCCTTCACAAAATAAATACAGCGTAAGAAATACAACACAGGAAAGATAGAAACGCATGCACAAATAAGTCAATTATTTTTGGACTAAGTCCCCAAAAAAACCCAACTTGGGAAAATCGGTGCAACAACTTAGGGTTTGTGTATTATGCAGTAGTAAATTCTGAGTACAAGTCTATGGTTTCTCTAAATATAGCAAACCATACATAGTAAATCTGAAAAAAAATTAGTGAGAAAATTATCACTTAGCCACTGGTGATCTGACACTAATCTGGACTCTAGATGAGCTGCTTTGTGCAGTCACTCCATCAGACTATGCAGTATTGTGTCACCTTTTTTATCTGATCAACAGTTGTCTGGAAAATTGACCCTCCCGTCCCTCTGGTCTTTGGCACTAAATCAACTCTGTCTCCCAACAAAAATACAGATCTCCTCTGAAGCTATGCGCTGCCTCTTTGCTTTGCACTCACAAGATCTGGAAAATATTCCTCTGACCTTACTATCCCTACCCCTCTCTCACTGCAACAATATCACTAGCACTCTCTTCAGAAACTCAGCGGTGCTACTCAAGAAATTGATTTTCCAGTGAATTTGATCTCTGCAAGTGTTTTCTCCAAGTGCCGATCAAGTTCTGCTTACAATCTCTCGTTGAGACTTCAACGAACATGATTAGAACTTAATCGATGGATAAGATTAACTAAGACTTGATCCACGCCTTTTTCTAGAATGTTTGAACATGACTTAATTAATACCTTTTAATTAATCATATTTCCTAAGTTTAGACTTGGGAAATATTAAAAATTGATTGATTATTTTAATTAACCCATCTCTGGGTGGAATTTCCCCAAATGATTACTGGGTCTTGGAGAATACATATATCTTAGCCTCTCTGCAAAATATCAAGGCTAGAGCACATCCGATGCTACAAAAATCAATAGATAGTATATCTCCAAAGAATTCGAAAGTATACAATACACAACATAATGGGGTTGCATAATGGAAGAATTGAGGCATCATAGGGGATAAAAAAGGCCACGATTCATGATGAGGACTTGGAAATGTTTCTTTGGCCGGAGATGTAAAACACAAGAGTCTACATCCATAATTGGTGTTGTCAAACGATTTTGGAGGACAAGACACCATAGGAGGCATTCACTAGTGTGAAACCTGAGGTGAGTTAGTTTCACATCTTTGGTTATCCATTTTATATTCATGTATTGGTAGAAAAAATGACAAATCTGAATCCCTTTAGTAGGAAGTATTTATTCATAGGTTACAATGAAACTTCAAATGCCTATAAGGTCTATATTCTAGAGTAGAGGAAGATAGTAGTATGTAGGGATGTAAAATTTGAGGAATATTTTACATCCATAAAGTCTCATGAGCCTACTCCAATAATAGAGGATGAGGAGTAGGGAACTTTGCAGGTTGACCTAGGGTCACCAGAGATTTCCAAAGTAGGAAAACAAGTTTTAGGTGAAGAAGAAGAGGAAATATCCCTTCACACTTCTGTCAAGAGACCTCGATGGTTCACTTATACATTGAGGGATATTGTGGAGTATATTGTTGGGCACCTTTGGAGAAAATTTAGAGAGATAAGGCCTCCAAATAAGTTTCCAAACTACATGTCATTGATGAGAAACATCCTAGATTCATAGGCTTCCAAGTTTCAAGGGCCAATAGACCAACAAGTATGGTGGGATGCCATGGTGGACGAGTACACCTCCATCATGAAGAATTATGTTTGGGACATAGTCCCAAGATCAATGAGGAAGTTAGTAGTGAGTTGTAGGTGGCTCTACAAGATCAAACAAGCAATACATGACATTATTGAGAAGTTCAAAGTGAGGTTCGTGGTGGGAGGGTTATCATAAAAAAATGGAATGGACTATGAGGAGACATTTTCTCTTGTCACTATGCACATTTACATTAGAGTAATTATTTCCTTAGTTTCATTTATGGGATGGAGGATACATCAAACAGAAGCGGAGACAACTTCCCTTATTGGGATCATTGAAGAAGAAGTTTACAAAGATAAACCTTAGGGAATTGAGGTAAATGGGTAGGACTCCCATGTTTGTAGGCTTAAGAAGCATTATATGGACATGCATGCATAAAAAACATGGTATTTGAGGATATATGGATATCTGCAGAGTGTGGAATTCACCAAAAGGGAAGCAAATGATGACCTGTATTATATATTTTTGTGACTTATTTCCTCATTTTGGTGTTATATGTTGATGACTTGTTTCTTACATATTCAACGAATATCATTATAGGTTTCAAGCTAGACATGGAAACAGAGCTGGAGATGAAGGAAATCAACATGATGAATTACTTCTTGGGTTTGGAGGTTTGGTTGAAATCAAGGGAGGCTTTCCTTTGGTATGTCAAGAACATAGTTGAAATCCTCAAGAGGTTTCAAACGAAGGACTGTAAACTTGTGACCACACCCGTGATTATTAATCTAAATAAGGCATAAAATATAGATTCAAATTTTGTGGATCCCACATTGCACAAGAAACTGATATTTTATTTCATAGGTAGTTGATATGTTCCTGGATGTATTTGGTCAACACTAGACTAAATATATGTTTCGTAATGAACACCATGAGTCACTTCATGGTGGAGCCAAAGAAGGAGCATTGGATAGTAACAAAACATGTGCTCAAATATTTAAGGGGCATAATGGAGTATGTTGTGAGATACCTTGGAGCTTGGGTGAAGTGAATTTGAAAGGGTATTTAGATTCATATTGGATAGGTAGTGTATCAAATAAGAAGAGAACCTCATGATGCAACTTTAGCTTGGGATCAACAATGATATCTCGGTTCAACTAGAAGCAGGCTTTCACAACACTTAACTTAGTAAGGGTATATTACATTGAAACCAATACTACCAATTGTGATGCCATTTGTCTTTGCAAGTTACTTGTAGGATTGTTTGATTAGGAGTTGGACACCACAATAATTTACCATGATATTCAAATTAGTATCGAACTCTCTAAGAATCCACTATTTCATGATAGATCCAAGCACATAGAGTTCATATATCACTTCATACAAGACATGATTTTGAAGAGAGTGGTGATGCTTTGGTATATTCCTGCAAATAAGGGATAGTTGATATTCTAACCAAGACTTGGAAAAAGGTGAGTTTGAAGCATTCAAAGACAAACTTGGATTGGTGCAAAATTCCTTCCTAACTAAAAGGGATTGTTGATAAATGTAGCTTGAGCAAAAAAATTTCATATATGTTCAATGTGAATGTACAGGAAGTGCTTCAAGACATTTCGATGGTGACCACCCAGGGAAAATTATATTAATTCTATTTTGTAATATCTTATGTTTTTAGTTGAGTCTAATAAAATGCATTTAATTCTTCAATGACTTAGACTAGGATTAACCTCATTGATAGATTAGGATTTCAACAAAAAGTATAAATATAGGTTGAGTTAGAGAGTTCAAACACAATTGAACAACTAAGCAACCAGGTGAGAGAAAAAATGCACAAAATGAAAAGGATCAACGTGTAACTTATCAGCAAGTTGAAGAGGCAATGGTATAATAGATCCATATAGTCATACAAATATGCACAATTGGTTCATGCAATTGTATGGAATACATACAATAGTCATGCAGGTCGTATAGTAGCTTTCCTCCTTTTTTGTGTAAGTTGTACTTTCTTAGCAAGCCATACAACTCAATTTAAGGTGATTTTTTGTAGCAGTGCGATTGTCATTTTGGAAACTTGTGGAGCTTTTTTGTAAGTTGTGAATAAGGAATTTGAAAAGCTTATCTTAACAAAGAAATTTCCTAAGTATGTGTGAAAATATTGTATGCTTCCATTATTTACTTTTTCAGCTATTGCAAAAATTGATGCTATGGTCTGAAATTTAATTTCCACATTAACTAAATTCAACGATTTGTTTGTTTAATTGAGATCATACAAACAACAATCACCTAGTTCTAGAAATGTATACATTAGTTGACCAAGCATCTATTTAAGTTCGTTGGCTTATTTGGATTCTTAACAAAGGAATCTTATGAGATGTTTCTTTAATTGCTTGCACTATGCTTATCTAAATTAATATCTAGATCCATTTTCGTTTTCTTAAGAACTATTGGAGTTTTCATGTTTCAACTACAATTTTTTTTCAAGAATGGATGATTATAATTGACACAATCTAGGAAATATTGGAGTTGTTTGGTTAACTCCATCTTGTTGACTAATTTAGCAATTATCTCCCTAATATGTGGTTTGATATTTATCTCCTTTGATATGAAGACCTACAAAATTTGCTTTCTTTATGAATATCTCAAATGTAATTTTCAATAACAAAATTCCATTTTCTTGGATGCTTTTAAAATTTTGTCTACATGGATCTTGTGTTCTTCAAGGGAAATTGAATAAATAAGAATATCATCAATTTATACAAAGAGTAAATGAATAAAATGGATTGAAAATAAAGTCCATCCTTTTTTGAAAATATCCTAATGCATTATAGAGCCTAAATGGAATGACGAGCCATTTGAATTGGCCTCTTGGTGTATTAAAAATGGTTTTATGGGTGTCCATGAAGATGTTATTGTCTAGTGGAATCCATTTTTGCTATATATATCACTCTCTATTAATTGTTGGAGAAGAGTACCGGTGTGTGGCATAGGGTATTTAAATTTGATTGTGATTGCATTTAGTTGCCATAATTAATTACCATTATTTTCTTGTCACTTTTTAGTTCACAATGTTTTTCTACCATGAACATTGGAAAAGAGAAAGTAGAAGTGGATATCTTGATTAGATTCCACTTTAGTAGTTCATCTAAGGTTGTTTCCATGTCCTTTCCATGTTTCAAATTCACTAGACAAGGCTTTCCATGGGAAATAATACTTCTTAGAGGTGTGTTGATCTCATATATAGGTTTTGCTAACTTCTAGAATGCTTGTGGATTTCTACTACAACACTTATTTATTCTATTTCCAAGATGTATTTTTATTTTGAAAACAATGTTTTCTTTAAACTTATATTTCCTTGTAGCTTTCCTTAAATATAGTTGCCCATAATGAACCTAGTTTTCTTTAAGATCATTTGTGAGAGGAGTGTCTTCTTTTTTCTATTGCATTATATGGACACCATCTTGGGGTTCTTGTTGAAGTTGCTATTCCATGGTTGCAACTTGCTCATCTATTGGTTCTAGCTTAGATTCTTCAATCTTCATTTCTGCACAAAATTTTAGCACGCTTGGAATTATTGGAACATGATTGGCATACCCACTACAATGTGAAAATTTCATGTAAATTTTCAAATTATGTGCAGTAATGGGAACGAGTAGAGAATTGTTGTCCTAGTATTACTTGCAAAGAGATTGCAGTGGATACTATAAAGGAAATAATACATGTACATGAAGCTAATAAAATTAGTAACAAGTAAAGTAATAACCAATAGACTTTTGGAGAGATAGACCATATTTGATTACATGTTTTTCCCTTTTATGTAGATAATCATTGGGTACAATAGTGTGATGGATCATATTGTATGTACTCCTAGCATCAAACACAAGAGGTGTTATGTTTGATTTGAATGTGAATTGTCCCTTCAAATAAACACCAATAGAGGTAGAGAGTTTTATCATTATCATGTTTCTTGATGACCATGTTTCCGTAGAATATTTTTAGTTTTTATACCACTTAGGTTTCTTCTATCTCTCCTTGGGTTGATTATGATCATAGTTTCATTTGTTTACCTAATGTTGCATGTTCCATGTTTTCTTTATCACCATAAAACATTCCTCAAAGTCTCCCAAGTGTTGGGTATGTGTTATATTCTTTCCACGACGAGAAACACATGTTGTACATTGCTCCAGGCGCATCGTCCCAGGATTTTTTTTATATGGACCCAATAATAGTTGGGCAAATCCAAGGATGGGGGGCAGACCCAAATGTGGTGGGAAGACCTACCCATGGTTTTGGGCATGAAGGTTTTTTTCCCATCGTATTTTGTAGATCCGATCAAGGGAACTACAATTATGTTCTCATCCGAAGTTAATGGATTGGGGTTTATGAATGCGTCAACATGTATGTATATACATTGTAGCATTGAAAGGAATATAATGAAAAATCAATCTGGTGGTCCCGATTTTGGGATCCAAGGGAAAATCTCTGTGTATATTTGTTTGATGTTCTCATCATTATATATTTTTATGTTTTAAGAATTCATTTGCAGGTAATTTATGCACAAGGTTAAAACCTACACCAATAAATCATTACCAATTTGATTAGATTTATTTATATTCATTTTAGAGACTTCATCTTCTACTTTTTCGGAAGCCTCAAGTTCATATATTTCATCATCTAAATCAATTTATGCTTCAAACTACACATAATCGTAATTTTCATCAAACACTTCATCAACATAAAGAGATCTTACCTTGGATTCCTCTAGGAGCAATCCTTGGTAAAGTGATAAGTCTTGCCACAAAAAACAATTTTTTTCCCAATTTGTCCCTTTGAACCAAAAAACCACCTTCGATTAAAAGGCATTTTCTTCCAGTTATATTTCTTTGGCTTTGTGACCTTTTAAACAATTTTTATTTTATTTTTATTTATTTATTTTTTTTAATTTTTTTTTAATTTTTTGTTTTTGGAAATAAATTTTCTCTTTCCCAAATTTTCCATTTTGCTTCGCATAGGGGAAGCATTGGAATCTTTTGTATCAACTTTATTTCTTTATTATTTTCTTTACAACTTTCTTATCCATGCAATAGTCCCCTTTGACAAATTGTGATGACACACAATTTTTCAAGACTTTTATTTACAAGCATCAAATGCACCTTATTTGCAATTGGGAAAGGCATTCGAGGGATGCGATTTAACTTGACTACATCATCTCCATAGTCATTGATTTTGTAGGCAATTTTCTCATAATCTTTCATGGTCTTCGTAAATCCCAAATGTTGTGGTCATTTTTCTAAGAGCATGGATATCAACAATCTAATCTTTTGATAGGGGGCTTAACACCTAGTTCTAGGAGAGCTTCTTCAACTTCAAGCATCCTAGGAAGTTAAGATAACCCAAACATTAATATCCCATTTAATTATGGTGTAATTGTAGTAGCTCCTTCAACTTCAAGCCTCTTAGGGAGTTCAGATAACCAAAAAAAAGTATCCCATTAATTGTGTTATAGTAGTAGCTACATTTGATCCCATTTGTAGTGAACATTTAATAGGTTTGTTCATTTAGAGGAGCTAGAATTGGGTTTGGATTGGTAAAAATGATTCATGGTTGCCTCCAAAAGGGAGATTTTAGATATTTTTCCACCTCATTGACTATGAGAGTAGGAGTTATTGGATAGTGGTTAGAAGTTCAATAAAGAGACTAAAGTAGCAAATAATGATATCCATGGTTCAAATGCCACATGATAACTCTGCAATCATCCATAAGGGTCTAATGGGTTCATAAAATCGATCATCTAGGCCAATGCACAAATAAATAAACCAACAATGCAACCAAATGCAAATCAACTATAGTCCAAGGATCGAGGTGCCAAATCCTCATTTCGACAATGAATAAAGATCTAATGCACTCCACTAAAAGTTATAGTATATTGTTGTAGTTGACTAAAGTCTATCTAATGGATGCATGTATTGGATCACCAAAAAATCTCAGGGACCTCGTGCACCTCTCTGGTTGTGAAATCACCCATAGAGACTAGCCTTCCTGAAATTCTCTATTAATCAGGGCTCAAAATACAAATGGACTCGTTATAATCTCAAAAGAGACCTTCAACCCCCATTTATAGTTAAAAACTTTGGATTTAAAACTCTAAAACCCAAATTTTTCTAGAAATATTGTGCTCATTATCTAAAGTGCAATATTATTTCCTACTTTAGTGGTCCTTCTTACATGCTTATAATTGAGGCTTTTGTTACTTTTACAAAATCATTTGGTCTAAAGGCAGTTGGTCTTATCATAAATTTTTGAAAAGATAATGTCTACTACAACAATAACTAATTTGGTGTTAGAAAATGAGTAAATTTTAGTGGATCACTGTCTCCAAAAATGTTGATGTCAACAATCATGGGTTGAGATTCTAATAATCTATCAATTTCAATACCAAACACACTTATCCATTCAATGGCCATGGCATATTTTGTTACATATCTTATATAGTGTGGATCTACTACGATAGAGATGATTGAAAGGATCTTTCTCGCACACATACATCAATGATTGTAGGTATGTTGGTACTAAGCCTGAGGAGTACTACCATTAGTCACACAATCAATTAGTAGATACCAATCATTAAGGATTCACTAATCACTTAGCAAGAATCCAGCTAATTTATTGTTGTTTGGGTTTTTGTGAGTAAATAAAAATATGCTTTAAGTACATTTCACAGAATTTAGTTTTTTTTTATTGTTGTTGGTCTTTCCCTAGTTAAATACAAGATGTCAAGATTAGATGAAATTTATGGATGGTTTTTCTTACTAAAAGTGGATTTAATCATTTATAGTAAAAGTCATATTAACTTAGTTATTATTTAGGGATTTGAAACCATTGTCAAGCAAGCATACATGGACTATCTCCCTTTAGTTCAATGCAATTTTAAAACTACATTGATCAATATGAGAACCTTTAATTATGATTCCATAATCCTTACTGCATGGTATGTGCCTATGTGAGTATTTTATCAATAAAAAACCTAAGATTTGATCATTTCTTTGTGATAAGAGCTACTTCATCTCTTAAGTCGAATTTCACCCAAAAAATAATTGTTTTCAATTTTAAATAGAAAATTGGATTTTTAGTACGGTCGTGCAATTATAGATACATGGTTGTAGTCCAAAAATCACTGCAATTTTTTAGAGAACCCATTTGGATAAATGTTGTGAATATGTTTTCCTATTAAATTCCCAGAACTTAATTAACAAAATATTATGGTGTGTTGCATCTTGCAATTGTATGCTTAACAAGGGTGTTGTATTGTAAATATCATGTCAATTTTGCATTCTTGGATAAAATTTTAATAACATTGAGATCCGCCATGGTGGGATTTTCATTTAGCCACCACATTAATATTTGGATGTAGTTTGCAAATTTCAGTTTACATCGACAACTCTTATTGAAAATTAAAAATACATTAAAATAAATAAATGCATCTACGCACGCTGGATTTTATTAACAAAGACATATTTTACTAGATTTGATTAACAAATACATATTTATATGATATTTTCAATTTTTCTCACAACTAGAAGATTTTATTTTATTAACAAAGACATATTTTACTAGATTTGATTAACAAATACATATTTTTATGATATTTTCAATTTCACTGATTTTTAAAGACAATTCTAATAACTTTTAAAATTGGTGAGAACAAAATATCTCAATTTTGTAATATCATGGTTTTAATGCATTTTTTTTAATATTATAATTATTCTTTCTGCCAACCCCACATACACAACTGATTTATATGCCAATGTATCAACAGATATATGCAAAGTTTAGAATCACCCCCACCCATATCCATCTTGAAGAAACATGCTAAGCGTGTAAGAAAATGAAAAGAAATATCAACAACCAATCAACATTATTTTGAGTGAAACAACATCATCACATATTTCCTTGTATAATCGGCCATTTTATTTTGTAAGCTGAATAACGATTCTATAATGCGGAATAAATACTTAAAAAGAATCGAAAAATAAACTTTAATGCCCAATAAATCATACCTCCAACCATTGATGCTACTCACACTCAAAATGTATTTTGTATGCAAAGCTTCCAGGCTGCTTCACTATATAGAAAATCTGTAGGAGGAAGATGCCTTATGCCTTGCACAAAGCAAAAATTAAAGGATACAAAAAATCTAAAGAGACTTCCAAGCTCTGCTCACTCTAACTTGATGGTGTAAAACTGAAGGGAATTGAGTTAGTGAGCTTGGAGACCAAACAAAAGTATTTATAGCCAAGCTTCCATCAAGCTTTTGTTGGCTATGTGTCAAGTGTTCCACAAATCATGGTAGAGAACTGCAATGGGAGTAATGGACCACTTCAGAAGCTCTCAACAAGAAATTAATTAACTGCAGTTGATTTCCGTAATTTAAGGAAATAACTGCAGTTGGTTCTATAATTTAAGGAAACAACTGCAATTGGTTTCCATAATTTAAGGAAACAACTGCAATTGGAGCTTAACATTTTCCCACTTGGTCCATACTTCCAATCTTAATGTCTCATCTTAAAAACCATTGATAATCTGTATTAAGTAATAGATACATGAATCATGGTGATAAGTCCTCTAATGACGAGTATTATCTTCCATGTATTAGTATGCATTTATTTCTATTAAAATTTATGTGGCAACAATTTCTTAATGAATAAACCCTATGTTTATTCTTGGTCCTACATAGATGAATTCTCTCAAATCAAATTAAGGTGCACATAAATATGAGAAAAACATCACAATAATTAAGAATTTCATTAAAAATAACATTGTTCATACAATGAGAAACTACATAATGGAACCAAGTCCCATATTCATTACATGATCCTTGAATTTAAACGGTGGCATGCCCTTAGTCAAAGGATCAGCGATCATCAACTCAGTGCTAACGTGCTCAATGACCACTTTCTTTTCTTTAACATGTTTCCTTATTGCTAAATACTTAATGTCGATGTGTTTATTTCGACTCCCACTCTTGTTGTTCTTAGCCATAAAAACAGCAGTTGAATTGTCGCAATATATTCTCAATGGCTTAGAGATAGAATCCATAATTCTAAGCCCAGAAATGAAACTCTTAAGCCATACGCCATCTAAAGTAGCCTCAAAACAGGAAACGAACTCAGCTTCCATAATGGAAGTGGAAATCAAGGTCTGTTTGGCACTCCTCCATGATACAGCTCCACCGGCCATCATAAAAATGTATCCTGATGTTGATTTGCGTGAATCAACACATCCAGCAAAGTCAGAATCTGAGTAGCCAATTACTTCCAAATTGTCCGTCCGTCTATACATAAGCATGTAGTTTTTGGTTCCTTGAAGGTACCTCATTACTTTCTTTGCAGCTCTCCAGTGGTCTAAACCTAGATCACTCTGATATCGTCCCAACATTCCCACAACAAATGCAATGTCAGGTCTTGTGCAGACTTGAGCATACATTAGGCTTCCGACAGCAGAAGCATATGGAATGTTCTTCATTTGTTCCCTTTCAAAATCGTTCTTCGAGCATTGGTTCAAATTGAACCTATCACCCTTCACAATGGGAGCGACACTTGGTGAACAATCCTTCATCCGAAATCCCTCTAAAATTTTATTAATATAGGTTTCTTGAGACAGACCCAAGATGCCTCAAAATCTGTCTATATGGATCTTAATGCCAATGACATAAGATGCCTCTCCCATATCCTTCATATCGAAATTTTTAGAGAGGAATTGTTTCACTTCATGCAGCAAACCCTTATCATTGGTTGCTAGCAAAATGTCATCCACATATAAAACAAGAAAACGGATTTTACTCCCACTGAATTTCAGGTATATACATTGATCCATAATGTTTTCTACAAAACCGAAAGAAGAAATTACATTATGGAATTTCAAATACCATTGGCGGGATGCTTGTTTTAATCCGTATAATGATTTCTTGAGCTTGCAAACCAATTGTTCACCATCACTAGAGGAGAATCCTTCAGGTTGTTTCATGTAAACCTCCTCCTCTAGATCTCCATTGAGAAATGTCGTTTTCACATCCATTTGTTACAACTCCAAGTCAAAATGGGCTACTAATGCCATAATAATGCGCAAGGAATCTTTTTTAGATACAGGAGAGAAAGTCTTTGTGTAATCGATTCCTTCTTTCTGAGTGAATCCCTTTGCAACAAGTCTTGCCTTGTATCTCTCAATGTTGCCCAATGAATCTTTCTTTGTCTTAAAGACCCATTTACATCCAATGGCTTTTGCACCATTAGGCAACTCAACAAGATCCCAGACTTCGTTACTCTTTATAGAATTCATCTCTTCCTTCATGGCATCGTACCATAATTCTAATTCTTTGCAACTCATGGCTTGTGAAAAAGACTCGGGATCATTTTCGGCTCCAATGTTGTAGTCAGATTCTTGCAGATACACAACATAATCATCAGGAATTGTTGATCTCTTTGGTCTAGTAGATCTTCTTAATGTTGTACCACCATCTTCCTGAGAAGTATGTGGTTCAACTCGTTGTTCAAAAATTCTTGGCAATTCTTGAACTCTCTGAGCTACTAGAATGTCATCAATAGCTTCTGGAACTTCAACAATTGGTTGTTCAACACCAGTTTGTACTTGAGGGGTGCTGTGAACAATAACCAATCTATCACTTGAGGTGGAAGGTTGAGATTCTGAATGATCCTTCTCAGAAACTATGTTCCTAGTTTGATCACTCCCACTGATCAAGTCATTTTCAAGAAACTTTGCATTTCTTGATTCCACAATCCTAGTGCTGCGAGATGGACAATAAAATCTATAACCTTTAGACCTTTTAGCATATCCAATGAAATACCCACTAATGGTCCTTGGGTCCAGCTTCTTCTCTTGTGGATTATATATTCTTACTTTAGACGGGCATCCCCAAACGTGCATATGTCGCAAACTCGGTTTCCAACCTTTCCATAATTCAAATGGCGTTTTAGGAACAACCTTGGTTGGAACTCGGTTTAATATATACACTGTCATCTTAAGTGCTTCAGTTCACAAGGATTTAAGAAGATTGGAGCTGCTAAGCATACTCCGCACCATGTCCAATAATGTTCAGTTTCTTCTTTCTGCTACACCATTCTGGTCGGGTGAACCAGACATGGTGTATTGGGCAACAATCCAATGCTCTTGAAGAAATTTTACGAATGGCCCAGGTGCTTGTCCATCTTCTGTGTATCTACCATAACATTCTCCACCTCTATCCGATCTCATGATTTTAATTTGCTTGCCGGATTTTTTCTCTACTTCAGCTTTAAAGATCTAAAAGGCATCTAATGCTTCGTTCTTTTTATGAAGCATGTAGAGATACATATATCATGAGTAATCATCTATAAAAGAGATGAAATATTTCTGACCATGTGAGTCCATGTCTGGACTACATATATCAGTATGTATGATCTCTAATATGTCCGAACTCCTATTGGCACCTTTCTTTGACTTGTTGGTCTGATTTCCCTTTATGCAGTCCACACAAGTCTCAAAATCAGTAAAATCCAGAATATTAAGTACCCCTTCATTTACCAATCTTTTAATTCTTTCTATGGAGATATGAACTAGTCTTCGGTGCCATAATTTAGAGGAATTTTCATTAATAACACATCTTTTAGTGCTAGTGTAAACATGCATTGAATCATAAGTGACATTGTTTTGTAAATTAATGCAATAAAGACCATTAGACAAAATACCATTCCCAACACAATTAGATTTATAAAATAAACTGAAGGATGTTTCTGAAAAGTTAAAGGAATATCCAAAATGTACAAGCCTTGAAACTGAAATCAAGTTTCTAGAAAAACTTGGTACATAAAAGGTCTTTTCTAATTCTAAAACAAAGCCACTACTTACAAGTTAAATAGCATGTTCCTATAGCTTCCACATGCGAGCCCATCTTGTTTCTTGATAAGATGCTTTGTTCACTGCCCACTGGCTTCCTTAGGTTTTGCAAACCCTGCAAGGAATTCGAAATGTGAATTGTTGATCCAGAATCAATCCACCAGGTGTTAATATTGACATTAACCATATTAGATTCATAACAAACAAACGAGATTGGATTACCTTTGTCTGCAAGCCATTTCTGAAATTTAGCGCATTCCTTCTTCATGTGTCCCTTCTTTTTAAAGAAGAAACACTTGGAATCATTCTTGATATCGGCTTGGGGAGGTATTTTACCTTTCCCTTTCCGATTGGCTTGAGATTTGCACTTTCCTCGCGTTGCCAACATTGCACTTTCTCCCATTTCCATCACCAATCTCTCTTCTTCTTGAACACACATGGTCATGAGTTCATTAATTGACCATTTATCCTTATGTGTGTTGTATGAGATTTTGAAGGGTTCGTATTGGTGTGGAAGGGTGTTCAGGATGTAGTGCACCAAGAAAGACTTTGATATTTCAACCTCGAGTTTCTTCAATTGAGCCACAGTGTCCCTCATTTGCATTATGTGCTCGCGCACACCTTTCACACTGGTGAGCCTTAGGGATGAGAACTTCATGATTAGGGTGCTTGCTAGTGCCTTGTCTGAAGTGACGAATTGATCATCAATGGCTTTCAGCAAGTCTTGGACCTTTGCATGCTGATCAACGGAACCACGAATACCAGCTGAAATTTTAGTCTTAATGAACATACGCTCGGGCGATTAGATCATTTCCATCATTCATAAAGCGTGATGTCCGTTGTAGTGCTGATATTAGTGAGTTTCGGTGGTTTTTCTTTCCTAATAGCATAGTCTATGTCCATCTACCCCAAATGAAGGAGAACTCTCTCCTTCCAAACCTTATAGTTATCTCCCTTAAGTTCAGGGATATCAAAACAAATTTCAGAGAAATTTGCAGGTTGTACAACTACATAAAATTAAAAATCACATGCTTATGTTAAAATTGAGGCATAAATAAAATTTCATGCTTTACCGATGTAAATCATGCTTTAAAATTGAATCTAATGACATAAAAATTGTCTGTGGACTAAATTTTCAATTCAAACAGATTCAGTGATTCTTTATAATAGAATTTATCAAATTATTCACTTAATTCATAATTCTAAGGGTATATTATGATTATAATTTGATATAAATTCTATCTTAGTTCTGAACTTTATGATAAAACTATTAATTCATAACTCCTGTGGGTAAGTTATGAATATTTTATCCTAATTAATTACATAAATACAACAAAAATTCATGTGGGATAAAATTTATTATTTTTAGTATAATTAATTACAATTAATGTCTAAATATTCTTTATGTAATCATAATCAATCATAATATATCATTTTATTTAATTAGAGATATTGTGGCTATTATCTAATCAATTAAAATTATATGGATCACTACACATTATTTACATAAAAATTAACTTGATATGAGAATAATGATAATTTGCATAAATAAAACTATAATATTCATGCATAACGTTTAACGATGTGTCTCGTATACTCATCCAAAATAGCATGTTTTAATTAAAGCAGAAATAATTAATTCATGCAAATTAAATTGCACAAAAATTATCCAAATTGCATATAATTAAACTAAATAAATATTATAAGCATAAAAATTGAGTAAAAATTAGACATATTTCCAAATAAATGCTTTAATTCAGAAAATTCTCAAAATATAACATTTAGCCAAACATGTCTATAATCACCAAGGCAGAGATAAAAAGTTGCTTCGATACCAAATGTAAGCTGAATAACAATTCTATAATGTGGAATAAATACTTAAAAAGAATCAAAAAATAAACTTTAATACCCAATAAATCATACCTCCAGCCATTGATGCTACTCACATTCAGAATGCATTTTGTATGCAAAGCTTCCGGGCTGCTTCACTACATAGAAAATCTGCAGGAGGAAGATGCCTTACGCCTTGTACAAAGCAAAAATTAAAGGATACAGAAAATCTAAAGGCACTTCCAAGCTCTGCTCACTCTAACTTGATGGTGTAAAACTGAAGGGGATTGAGTTAGTGAGCTTGGAGACCAAACAAAAGTATTTATAGCCAAGCTTCCATCAAGCATTTGTTGGCTATGTGTCAAGTGTTCCACAAATCATGGTAGAGTACTGTAGTGGGAGTAATGGACCACTTCAGAAGCTCCCAACAAGAAATTAATTAACTGCAGTTGATTTCTGTAATTTAAGGAAATAACTGTAGTTGGTTTCCATAATTTAAGGAAACAACTACAATTGGAGCTTAACATATTTGTCATGTAATATATTTTGAAGCAGCATATACTGAATTGAAGCAAACAAGAACAGTGTAGCAGCTATATTATTTATCTGCATAAATATTAGAATTCTAATGATATATGAGACATTCAACATAATTTATCTTATAAAAATAAAACCATGTTTACTTTTCTGATTACTAAACAATGAGAAGTTAAGTTAAGATGGCATAAGTAATCTCAATACACAATAGTTCCCCAGTACAAACCCAAAAGCAAGATCAAGGGCTTCTCATGATTACTGGTGTAAGACTTTCGCTGTCATGTTAGAGTGCATACGTAATCACCAACATATAAACTTCTCTGCAAAGATTTCCTCCAAGTCCAGACGGGGAAGAACTCGCCACTATATACCTAAATTCCTTGAAAGGAATAGGTTGTTAACATATTGGATAATAGATGCTGACGCATTTATGTATCTTTGCATGTCCACTCTAGCAGATGCCTCTGAATCAAGAAATAAACTAGGGTCAAGCCAATTGTAAAATACTAAAATCCAAGATAAGCAAAATCTGTTAAGGTAATTGGAATAAACAACTTGCAAGAGATCTCTCTAACTTGACAAACTTTGAAATAGAAGGATACAAGATAGTTAAACCTTCGAGTTACTGACCAAAATTTGAAACTTTCATTAGAGTGCAAAATGTAGCATTGGTTGCAAAGAATATATCATGCAACAAAATTTCCAGGTTTGTTATGCAGAATAAGAAGTTGGTTAATAGAAGAATGGCCTCGGCCTTAATACATTTTTCAGTACAACAAAAACTCAATTTCTGTTAAGGCTCTCAAGCTCCATAATATCATATTTTTAATGTAAAATTTTTAAAATATTATGATTATTGCTATACCAACCCCACCTCTGCAATTGAATTATATGACACGGCATCAAAGGATGTATACAAAGTTTGATAGAAAACCAACTGAAGACATATCCATGATGAAGAAACATGCTAAGCCTGTAAAAGGGTGAAGGGGAATATTTATAATCAATCAATCTTATTTTAGTAATAAGAAGAGTATTTGACACATTTCCCTTGTACAGTAAACCAGCATGTTCCTGTCATGTAAAATATTTTGAAGCAACAGATGTTGAATTTAAGAAAACTAAAAATAATTGTATACCAGCTAAATTCTTTATCTGCCTAAATATCAAAATCCTGACGATATATGAGACCTTTGACATAATTTAGCTTATAAGCAAAATACCATATTTACTTTGTTGATTAGTGATTACTGAACAATGAGAAGTCGAGATGACATCAAGTAACCTCCATACACTTGTTCCCAAATACAATTCCAAATGTTGGATCAAGGCACTTCAGTGATTATTGGTAAAAGATTTGAGCGATTGTGTCACAACTACTACATAATCACCA
This sequence comes from Pinus albicaulis, assembly GCA_034641835.2. Classification (NCBI taxonomy): domain Eukaryota; kingdom Viridiplantae; phylum Streptophyta; class Pinopsida; order Pinales; family Pinaceae; genus Pinus; species Pinus albicaulis. The sequence goes on from CM076583.1 coordinate 1,102,994,841, forward strand.
CTGTAAAGACTTTCTTCCAAGTCCAGCTTTGGAAGAACTCACCACTCTATACCTAAATTCCTTGAAAGGAATAGATTGTTAACATATTATATAACATGGCCCGATGCTTTTAGAAAGTTTGGCATGTGCACTCTGGCAAATGCCTCTGAATCAACAAATATGGAGACAAGCTAATAGCGGAAACTGAGATATGCTGTCTGCTAGGAAATTGAAATAAACAATTTGAAAGAATCTCTCTAACTTGATTAACTTTGAAGTATAAGGAAGCAAATTAGTTAACACTTCTAAGTCACTGTCCAATTTTAAAACTTTCACTAACAAAGGAATGAGTGCAAAATGTAACATTGGTTTCAAAGGAGATACCATGCAACAAAATTTCTAGGTATATATACGAAGATCAATAAATTGATTAATAAAAGAATGACTTTAACATATTTTACAAAGCAAAAAAACTTACTAAACAATCATATTTTGTTAAGGCTCTCAAGTTTTGTAATATCGTCTTTTTAATGCAAATTTTTAAAAGTCTGATCATTCCTATACCAACACTGCCTATGCAATTGATTTCAGAGACAGGGTATTAAAGAATGTATGCAAAGTTGGATAGAAAAACAACAAAAGACATATCCATCTCGAAGAAAAAATGCCAAGCATGTAAAATAATGAAAAGGAAAATCAATAATCAATCAGCCTTATTTTAGTAATAATAACCGATGCAGTTGATTCTAAGACGGTATTAAAAGATGTATGCAAAGTTGGATAGAAAATCACCCGAAAACATATCCATCTTCAAGAAACATGACAACCATGTAAAAGAATGCAAAAAATATTAATAATCTATCAGCCTTATTTTAGTAATAATAAACAATATTCAACATATTTATCCTCAGTCAGATGACCAGCTTATTCGTCATGTAATATATTTGGAAGTAACAAACATCAAATTAAAGAAAATTACCAATAATTATATACCAGCTAAAATCTTTATGCGCCTAAATATCAGAATACTAAAGTCATGAAACTTTTGACAAAATTTAGCTCATTAACAAAATACCATGTTTATTTTTCTGATTACTAAACAATGAGAATCAAAATAACATTAAGTAATCTCTGTACACTAATTACAAAAGCTGGATCTCAAGAGATTTGCAGTGATTATCGGTATAAGACTAGCAATTGTGATACTGTGAGTACATAATCACCACTGCATAAACATTTCTGCAATGACTTCATGTCAAGCGGAGAAAGAACTCATCACTCTATACCTAAATTCCTTGAAAGGAATAGGCTGTTCACATATTGTATAACAGGGGCTGATGCGTTTACAAAGTTTTGCATGTGCACTCTAGCAGATGCCTCCGAATCAAGCAATGAATGGGGGTCAAGCCAATTGAAGAAACTGAAATAAGCAAAGTCTTCTGGGAAATTGAAATAAAGAAATTGAAAGATATCTCTCTAACTTGACAAGTTTTGAAATACAAGGATGCAAAATGGTTAAACATTTAAGTTACTGTCTAAATTTGAAACTTTCATTGACAAATGAAAGAGTGCAAAACGTAGCATTGGTTTCAAGGCAGATATCACACAACAGTGTTTCCATGTTTCATACAAAGAGTAAGAAGTCAGTTAATAAAAGAATGGCCTTCATATATTTTGCAGAGCAACAAAAACTCACCAAACTACGAAAAATATCAAATGTTTAACTAGCAATAGTAGTCAGTAGAGTAGAGGCGTTGCAATTAAATAAATAATATATCATATAAAAAATGTCATAGAATTGAAACAATGGGCCTTTTGGGAGATGGAGAGAACCCGTTGGTGCTCATGTATTGGTGAGGAGCTATGGGTCACAATTGGAAAACTGTTACATTAACATATACTACAAACTCACCATGAGATAATAGCATAAGCAATGTATCTATGACTAAGGAGGATAAGCTGTACCTGATGCATTTAAAATCCAGGGAACGGTAAGGTTAACATCAGCCTCTAATAAAATTTTAAACTTTCCAGTGTAGATGGATGCTTACATGAACATATAAAAGTCTACTTTGTGCCGTAGTATCTTGATTGTGAAAATAAAGATGGACCCTGGAAATCATTGACACATTCATATGATTTGCTGCTTCTATCAATTTTAGAATAAAAGAATGTCAAACAAGCATGCTGAAGCAAGGATACCAGGCCCCAAAATTTATATATTCTTTGCACATACCAATCCACAAAAGGTTCAGAAACATGACGGTAACAATTTTTTCAAAATGGGTGGCTCATAGCATGTAATTAACTTATTAAGTGGAGGAAAAGGTACAAGCACCAAAATCTTTTTTTGAAGAAATCCCTGATATTACCACATGGAAAATAGCTTTTAAAAATCCTGATAAATACATTGCACACCCATTCTATACATGCATCCTCCATTCTTTAGGTGACTTACTTCGTTTTCGAGAACTCCAAACAGGCACACAGTCAAGTTCAAATTGTTCGATACAAGCTGATGTTCAGTGAAACAGAAACTCACCATCTTCGTTTAGCTTCTTTAAAAGCTGCGATTTTGTTGGTAGCGTATACATTCCAGCAGCAACAGCCTTTCTAATAGCCCAACCATGGTGTGGAGCTAAAACTCGTGCATATGCCACTGAAGCCGGATCTCTCAAAGAGTTCCCCCTGTCAAAATCAACAAAAATAACAGAAATGGGTGATATCATAGTGCATAGAACAAAATACAACAAATCTAAGCTTACTACATAAAGAGAGAACTGAAGAATAAGGAGGAAATATGCATAATAATGGTTGAAGAGAGTAATGTTGATAAAATGCACTTGGGAGCAGGGCACTCTTGGGGAGACTAAACACAATTCACATCCTTCCAGTTCACTGGCTAACATGTAAGCAAATCCTAAAAGGCGGGGACAAATCATTAATAGACCAAGCATCAGTAATTGTTAACTATCTTTGTAAAACACTCTCAGCACCACCTGGTTTCAAGCATTTCGATCACACTCAACGAGTAATCTTAAATTTATAATAATTTAAACAAAAAACTAAAAGAAAAAAAAAACTGTTGCGTTTCCATGTCCTGTGGAACTTATATTAGTACCGAATCAATGCATTGACTACAAGGAGGCAACTCAAATTTTACTGCACAGAAAAAATGGAATTTTAATAAGACTTTTCTGGTTAACCTCTTTTTTTTTCCTTCGCTTGGTATTTTAAAGAGATTATTTTCGCATTTTTGTTTTATTGTATGCTTTCATTTATTTTCCTTTTATACATACTTTCCTTTCTACAAGACTATTATTTGAATTAACCAGTTATATAGCATTGGTGACAAGAGTCCAATTATTACATGTGGTCACTTCCTTCTAGCCCATTTATCTAGGAAGAGAAATTAGTGTCTCCTCAAGTGGTCCATCAAAGTGATGAGAAGGATATAAAAGGATGGCCCATCAAAGAGATGAGATGGATATAAAAGGATGGCCCATCAAAATGATGAGATGGATCAGTAAGGATAGTCATGCTGATATCAATAAAGAATAGACCCCCAACAACAGTTCAGAACTCAATGACTTGGGAGTGGACGTGGCTCATTTGCAAGCATGATCATAAGCAACAATCTCCTATGATCAGCCCTATGTTCAAGCTCAACGCTAGGACATGCCTGATTTCTGCATGCAACATGTTATGAAGTTCCAGAAAAGACTACAACAAGATCTAAATATCCATTCAAACCACAAATATAGGACCAGTACAAACACTTTCTTAGTTTTGTCAATAATAAGTCCAGCAACGACAAGAATTGTACAGGGGAGGTCTTGCAATTTTCAAGTTATATGAAACAAAGAAAATGCACGCATTTATACATCTCTGTATCTTATTTAATAGTAATAAATTATATCATACTTCTTATTTGCTACTGTCTTTTCCCCTTCTTTGTTGGCAAGCTCTCCCCTGGAATTTTTGAGCAGCTTTTTCTGTGACATATCAGTCCACTTATAGGCTTGCCTACTGCACCCAGCATGTAGAAGTAGTGTTTTAAAAATCGGCCAACTTGGACTCAGACTCAATCAAGTTGACCAACTCAACCATCAGAAGGCTTGAACTGGCCTACAACACAAGCCATTTCACTGTATGAAATGGCTGGTTTGGTACCATCTGGTCCAACTCAGCCAAGACAATACCAGGTTGGTACTTGTTACCCCGCATGTCAGAAGGGGAACATAAAATTTTTGCAGCATTTATCACCACCATTGTAAGCCAAAGGTCACAAGTCAAAGCATTATAAAAACCATGTGAGGTTTTGTGTTAGGTATCCTAGACCTATGTATTGTTCTTGAGTTTGTATCTTGTTGTCCTCACTCCTAGTTGGACCATGGTTAGTCCCTTGTAATTCATTTCAGGTGTCTCTCATCCTATATAAGATTGGAAAACCTTAGATGATCTTACTTGGGGACTCGTGGTTTTATGGGGGCCTCATTTTGTAGGGGTGATCACCAGTGTATGGCACAGTCTAGCCCGCATCAAGGTGCACTTATGTCTTTACCATAGTTTTGAAAACCGGCCAGTCAACAACCTTCATCCAATGATGCGATAGAAAAATCCGGTTTGGGGATCGGTTGGTACTGGCTAAGTACCAAACCAATTTGACCGACTTGGATTGGAGCAGAACCAGCTGATTCAGACCAGTTGGTGACGATTGGGTACCAAATTGGTTGGTTTGGTATGAGGTGCCTAACCAGCACGATCCCGTTGGTTCCGCTCCAAACCAGGCTAGTGAAAGCTCACATGCGTGGGGGGAGTCTAGGACCCACAATGACGGTTTTTTAGGCGTTTTGGGAGGGAAACAAAGGAAACTAAGGGTTGTTTCCCTCCCAAAACAACCTCCCTTGGCTATAAAACCAACCCTCCCCCTTCTAAACAAAAAACCTAACTCAACCCTAGCAATGTTGGCATTCAATGGTAATATTAAATTCTTAAAGTAAATGGTTACTTAAATTTTTAACATTACCTTAATTGTTTTAGAAGGTTTGAGAGTGGTTCCAACCTTATTAGACTTCATATGAAGAAAGTGGAATTTCATATCCCACTCAATATTCAGTAGAATTAACAATTATTAGGATTTTAGGATTGGTAGGATTGCAACATTTTCATTGAATTCTATCATGTATGAGGGTATAGGATTGGCATTTAGTCAAGAGAATGAACATTGAAGCCTTTTATGTACCTTGATGTCGGTGGTAATTATTGTTGAACTCCTCTGATGTTGGTGGTATTGATTGTTGAACTCCTCTGCCATAGCCTTAACAAAAATGTACCCTTCACTCTGTGAAAATTCCGTCAAACTCAGGAATCCTACTGTAGCAACTTATGGAAAATCTTCTATTCGTTATTTACTTAACAAACTATTTACTGTGTTCTAAAAGTAAATATCGAAATCCATTCAGTACAACCTACACAATTAAACTGCGGAAGAAATACAAGTGCGGAAACAAATCGGAACACACATAGATCACACAACCATTCGACACAATTATTTTTGGATTAATGTCCCCGGAAAAACCCAATGCGGGAAAACCGGTGCAACAAATCTGAGGGTTTATGTCATTATGCAGTGAATTTTGAGTACAAATCTATGATTGACGAGACTGTCAAATCATACAGAGAATCTAACAGAAGAGAAACTGGCACTCATATGCACCAAGGCTAGATTGCCCTGCTCTACCTCTGCGTTGTGACTGTGTCACCCACGCAGGCTCTGCGTCACAAGTACAATTGCCCTTCTGCCTCTGCACTGGTCTCACTGCTGGCTGGAAACTGAAGCCAACTGGCCCTCCGGAAAATCTCTTCGGGATCTAACTCTGGCTCTGAGCTGTCTCCTCATCAAGAAAACGACTTTCCCTCTAGCAATGCGCAGTGACTGCGTAGGCACTGTGTTACTAGCTTTGCACTGTTGATGTGGTTCTCTCTGTCTCTGCTACTGTGTACTCCCCAGCTCAGGAAATCTTCCAACCGGATCTACTGTCCCTCACTGCAATCAAGAATCACTTAGATCTGATTTTCTTCCGAGCACTGCGCCGTCAAAAAAATTCGATCTCTAGATTCTCTGTGTCTCCAAAATATAATTTCCAAATGACCCTTCAAGCCATTCTTATAATCTTCTCGTTGAGACTTCAACGACTCAGATTAGACCTTTAATCAACAGCTAAGATTAACTTTTGACTTGATCCATGTATTCTAGATCATTCTCACTCATATTCTATTAATACACTTTAATTATTTTATTTTCCTAAGTTTAGACTTAGGGTACTTTCAAAAATAATTAATTATTTCTATAGAATACAATCTGAGTGGAATTTCATCAAACGATTTCTGGGTTATCTGAAATACATGTGTCTAAGCCTCTCCACAAAATTTGAGACTTAGAGCACATCCGATGCTACCCAAAATCAACACACTCAAACCAAAATAATTGGTTAGGTATATTAAGCTTTTTCTACCATATTATAAGGTTGAGGAGATGAACTCTTCACTCAAACCAAAATCAGTGGTTAGGCATGTGAAGCTTTTTCAATTTTTACAATATTATAAGGTTGAGGAATCCCAATCTGAAGACTTTGGGCCAAATGATGTTTATGTAGCTTTTGTTGGTGATCCCATTTCTAGTAGTAGTGAATCAGTGATGAGTGATCTGTTAGTTTTTGTAGCATCGGATGTGTTCTAGCCTCGAGATTTGACAGAGAGGTTAGAATACATGTATTCTCCAAAACCCTGAAATTGTTTCTGGAAATTCCACATAGAGACGACTTAATTAAATTAATTAGCCAGTTTTTAATATTTCCTAAGTCTAAACTAAGGAAATATGATTAATTAAGCCATCGTGAGAATCTTCTAGAAAATGACTTGGATCGATTTCTAGTTAATCTTAGCCATCGATTAAGTTTTAATCGTGGTCGTTGAAGTCTCAACGGAAGATTATAAGAAGAAACTCGATGGAGCTTGGAGAAGACACTTCAGCCGTTCAATTTCACTGGCAGATCGATTTCCAGAGTAGCATCGTTTTGTTGCCGGAGAGAGAGCTAGTGAGCTCGAAGCAGTGAGAGAGGGGTAGAGATAGTAAGGTCGAAGGAAGATTTTCTAGATCTGGTGAGTGCATTGTAGAGAGGTAGTGAGTGCCATAGAGGGGCAGCGCAGAGCCATGCAGAGCTTCAGTAGGTGATTCCGTTTTGGCTGGGGAGCAGAAGATTTTCTGAGCCGAAAGCTGGGCAGAGGGTCCAGAGGTGAAGGAGATCAACCTTCGGGACAACAGCTGCAGAGACATCAAGAGGAGAAGCATTTCCTAGCTTGTGGGACACAGTACTACATACGCTGACGCAGTGACTACGCAGAGGGAGCAACTCAAATTGAGCTCAGGTCAGTGTTGGATCGCCTGTGGAAGTGAGAACTTTCTCACTAGTTTTACTACCAGTCATTTCTCTGTATTGGATTGCTAGATTAAACATCCATAGTTTTGTACTCAGATTTAATACTGCATAATATTCAAACCCCCAACTGTTGCACCAGTTTCCCGAGTTGGGTTTTTCTGCGGACTTAGTCCAAAAATAACCGTGTATTTTTTGTGTGTGCATCTATTCTTTTCGCGCTTATTTTTCTTCCGCAGTGTTTGTTTTTTGAAGGCTGCAGTGTATTAGTTTCGATATTTACTGTAGCACACAGTAAATAATTTGCTTAATTTATTTAACAAATAGAAGAAACTTATCAATTGTTGCAGTAGGATTCAGGGTCTCCGATTTTTCACATGGTATGAGAGTGCAGATAGAAAGTCAAAGCTCTCAGTTGCAGAAAGGAAGAGGAACTTCGTAGCACTGCGCAAGCAGCTGCTCGAAACCCCAGAGGCAGTGCAGTCCCTTTGGTTAGGAGGGTCAATTTTTGAGGAAAAATCTATTTCTCTGAGAGAGCCAACAGAGAAATTAGATTTTCCAGATCAAAGATTACCAAAAGCAGAGGGCAAATACTGATATCTCCAGTTGGGACACAGTATTTTGCAGCAGTTGCTAGTGAAAAATAGTGTCAAGAGGAAGAAAGAGCACACACTGAGGGAAAACTTTCCTCAAGGTCCTTCTAGTTCAGAAGTTCGATTTCTCACTACTGAACAGCAGTCATTGTGAGCAGATTTGCCCACTCTAGCAAGGAGTTCGTAAATCCTACTAGCAGTTGCGCAGAGGAGAAGAGGAGGACTTCGACTTATTTGCAGAGATGGCTTCAGCAGGGCTGAGAGATCAAGATCGGTTGGACGGAGCATCCAACTATGTGATCTAGAAGGCTGGGATTACCTGTCTTCTAGATGAATACGATCTCAAGGCTTAAATTTATAACATGGTGGTTGTACCCATAGATCCAGATCAATTGAAGACCTACAAGAAGGAGTTACCAAAGGCGAAGAGATTCATTCTCGATGGGGTTCGAGATCATGTAGTATCACACATAGCTGGCAAGGATACTGCCAAGCAGATGTGGGATGCTCTCGCTACGTTATACCAAGGATCTTCCGAGCAGCAAAAGATGTATCTTGAGGAGAAGCTGAGATGTACTGTATGCAGAAGGGGGAGAGCAAAGACCCCCTTCCTCACTAGGCTTCAGGATGTTCGAGACCAACTGTTAGCTGTAGGGTCAGCGCCCCAACCTACAAAATTGGTGCAGTTAGCTCTCAACAGTGTTTCTGAGGACTGGCAGGTCTTTGTCTAGAGTATCTTGGGCAGAGACAAGTTGTCAGAGTGGGACAGGATGTGGGTTGATCTGTAGCAGGAGGTAATGAGGCGAGATTTAGTGAAGAGCACCATTAGTGGCAGCAGCAGCAGCAGTAGTGGGACAAAGCAAGTGAAGGAGAAGGATTATGTGGCCCTCGCATCAAAGGGGCAGCAAGAGCAGCGCAGGAAGAATAAGGACCTTTCTAAGGTCAAGTGCTTCAGGTGTGGCGAGTTAGGCCACTACAACACTCAATGTCCTCTCAGAAAGAAGGACAAAGAATAGAAGCAAGACTAGTAAGCTGCATCCGCGAAGATTGATAGGTTGTCCTCTAGGTTGGAGGAATATTTTGCCATGATAACAGACATCCCTCCAGGAGTGAGGTGGGGTGACTTGGTTTTGTAGCCCCAGAGTGCTACAAGATGGGAAATATTCTTGAGGAGGTCCACCTCATGAATCAATACCTTGCTACAGGAGCCCATAGCACGCAGTAGCAGGATGGACCAGTGGCAGTTGATGCAGTCAGGTGCCAAAGTGAGAAGATGCAGTAGCTAGTAGCAGTCAGAGACTGGACATCGCAGTGCAGTTGGCACATTTGCAAAGTAAGCAACAGCGCATAGGCTTTAGTGACAACGCAGAGACTAGTAGCAATTAGGAGTCGGGTGACAGATGCATCATACTGACCATAGTTGGTTCAGTATGTTGGACAGTTCTTAGTTGCAGATGTTGCAGTTGCAGTAGCAACAAATGAGAGGGAGTTACAGTAGCAGCAGCAATAGAGTTGCAGTGCAGATGCAGTAGTTGGCAGCAGTTCAACAGGGTCAACAGTAGCACAAATGCAACCCATATCAAAATTGCGTAGTAGTTGGTGGGCAGAGCAACCAGACATTAGCAACCTGACAAGAGATGGTGCAGAGGCAGTGTATTATAACAGCAGTTGCAGTTGCAGTACTAGAACACTTTCCTCGCTAAGAGGGAGTGTTAGCTTTTGTAGCATCGGATGTGTTCTAGCCTCGAGATTTGGCAGAGAGGTTAGAATACATGTATTCTCCAAAAACCAGAAATCGTTTATGGAAATTCCACCTAGAGATGACTTAATTATATTAATTAGTCAGTTTTTAATATTTCCCAAGTCTAAACTTAGGAAATATGATTAATTAAAAGGAATTAAGTAAGTCATAGTGAGAATCTTCTAGAAAAAGACTTAGATCGATTTCTAGTTAATCTTAGCCATCGATTAAGTTTTAATTGTGGCTGTTGAAGTCTCAACGGAAGATTATAAGAAGAAACTCGATGGGGCTTGGAGAAGACACTTCAACAGTTCAATTTCACTGGTAGATCGATTTCCAGAGTAGCAGTGTTTTGTTGCCGGAGAGAGAGCTAGTGAGCTCGAAGCAGTGAGAGAGGGGCAGAGATAGTAAGGGAGGAGGAAGTTTTGCCGGTTCCGATGAGTGCATTGCAGAGAGGCAGCACAAAGCTTCAGTAGGTGATTTCGTTTTTGCTGGGGAGCAAGAAAATTTCTGAGCCGAAAGCTGGGCAGAGGGTGCAGAGGTGAAGGATATCAATCTTCCAGAAAACAGCTATAGAGACGACAAGAGGAGAAGCAATTCTGAGCTTGTGGGATGTGAAATTGCGTATGCTGACGCAGTGACTGCACAGAGAGAGCAAGGACCAACTCAAATCGAGCTGAGGTTAGTGTCAGATCGGTTGTGGAAGTGAGATTTTTCTCACTAGTTTTACTGCCAGTCATTTCTTTGTATTGGATTGCTAGATTAAGCATCCATAGTTTTGTACTCAAATTTACTACTGCATAATAATCAAACCCTAAGTTGTTGCATTGGTTTTCCCGAGTTAGGTTTTTCTGGGGACTTAGTCCAAAAATAACGGTGTATTTTTTGTGTGTGCATCTATTCTTTTCGCAGTATTTATTTTGTGAAGGTTGCAGTATACTAGTTTTGATATTTACCGTAGCACATAGTAAATAATTTGCTTAATTTATTTAACAAATAGAAGAAACTATATCAGTTATCGTAGTAGGATTCGAGGTCTCTGAATTTTCACATAATCATGTTGATCAGTGATTTGTAGTAGTCCAATGGTCTAGTAGCTTGTAGCATTGTTTTTGGACTCTAAAGGCCATTTAAAGCCTCACTGATTATGCATTTTTTTGTGCATATGTATTGCACTCGGTGCCATTTTGATGTATCGTTACATGGTATATAGATGAACAAACTTTGCATATTTTGTCTCTAATGGTTTGGAATGATGGTTTGAAATCTTAAAATTAATTTTTTCATTAGAAATTAATTATTTTATGTATTTTTTTTCAAATCCGGTTTGAAACCCAGTTAGATAGGTGGGTTGGTTCAAAACCCGGTTCAAGTTTTTAAATGTATGGTCTTTACCACATGGTTATGGCTTATAGAGTCTGTTGGTGGCCTTAGCTCTGGTGTAGTATTCCTCAAACAACTCCCATGCATGGCAATGTCATTTTTGACAACTTTCACATTTCCCAAGGCAATACATGGCTCCCAATGCAAAGTGGTACTAATGGTCAAAAAGTCAACTTGGTCTCAAATTATTCAACTTGATGAGAGGAGTCCACACCACATTCTAGTGTCCCAATCAAAGGTGGCAAAATCTAGTTACAACTTGGTCAAACTTGGTCAATAGATCAAAACAATTTTCCAAGTGGCAAAACGAGGGCATTGTTGGACAGAATCATACATGCATTACATAAAAAATGATCAGTAGAACGAGATGAACACTACCCATGTGCCAGATTTTGAAGATTCCTCGAGGCATTATGGGACTTACACAGGTGGAAGATGACATGGCAGACCAGGGGATGATGTGGCAATGATACACAGGATTTGGAGATCCCGAGACAGGCCACGTTCAAAGCATGGTTAGTTTTGCCAAACCCAAGTGCTAGCATTGTTAGATAGTCAAGGCCTAAGGGTGTTGAAGGACCAAATTCTAGGAGGCCAAGTCAAGTTAGTAAAGGGAGAAAGTCAATTCAAACTAGTCGTTGGACAATTCGACTAGACGTTAGAAGGTCTAACTAGATGTTGGAGACCTCATGGACCAAGTAGTTGGGCAATAGGCAAAGAAAATAGTAGTTAGAAGATAAAATGTTCCTCCAAAAGACCACATCAAGTGCCTCCAAGTCAATTCGTATTCTTTAAAGGACCAAGTCAAATTCTTCCAAGGGAAATTAATGGAACGTTGAACTACAATCTTGTACTCTTCTTCATGGTTTATTATATCGAGTCATTAGAAAAGGGATTTGTCGACTAAATTGGGAAATTTGACCCAAGTCAACCCCTTAGTGGACAAATAAAAATTGTAATATAATATTCTATGACAAAATTACTAAGTCTCCAGCTTGTGAATGACTAGTAAAATATTAGTTTGAAGAGGAGCCCAACTAACCTTTAGTTAGTCGTTATCTAGCAGTTAAGAATAGTTCTATAAAAGGCTAGCCTCTCCTCCTATAATAGTCATTATTTTCATATAATATTGGTGCCATCATTTTAATAAAACAGCTCATTATTTGCAAACACTTGTCCATATTTCCTTATATTCATTGTGTGGGGTGGTTCTTATTTGTCATTTTTTTTCTTGATCTATTGCTATCATGGGTATAATCTAATAAATTCAATAATAAGTAAAACTACATAGCAGTTAATAGGTTGAGCCACCAAGGGGCTACTTAGTAACGTGGAGAACGCGAACTAGGTGGAAACCCCACTTGGCTCTTTTGTTTTTCCAGTGGATCACTCCAAGCGACTAGACCATTCTGAAGGGGGGCTTCAAATCATGCAAGGGTTTGTATTCATCACACACTCAATCTGAAAACAGGAGATCCCACACCAAAGGGGTTACCCGTAGTTGGGTTTGAACTTTTTTGGAGTTATCAAGTCAATAGTGGGGGCAACTTCTCATAGAGACCAAGCCCACTCACTTGATTTATTTGCAAGATTAAATTAAGAAGGTGCAAGTTTCACACTCTAGCAAAGGTGAGTTAAGTTGGGCACGGGGTATTAATCCAACAACCACTCTATTCTTTGAAAATTCGAAACATTTTACTTTTCAACATTAGAGAAGGATTTATTTTACTTGCTGACTTTTAATTAATTTTATCTTACTAGCAAGTTAAAACCTTGGAGAAATTGAATTTATTTGTTATATCTAGTCCAAGGAGACATACATGTTTTATATGGGTATATTTTATACTTGAATCTAGTAAATTTTTTGCAGATCTCAGCTTATTTGTTAGCTCTACCTATGTAAATCTGCAACAAAGGCTAGAGATTTCAAGTTTCCAAACACGCAAGTACATTTTTGAAGTCATATTCCATGACTCTATGTTAAATACTTGCTGATTTTACATTTTAAGAATCAATTTTTTACATTTCCAACCATAATTAAATCATATCTTAAATCTGGAAAGTCATATAGGCACTTTGCCTAAGGGTATATATTCTCATTACTCAGAAAAATTAATTTCCAACTTGCTGGAAATTAACTTTTTTGCTATTATAAGTTGGTAAGTGAGTTCTAAGGGTTCGTTTAACATCCTTTAACTTCCCTACCCCTATATCTATGATCTAGGAGTGTTTAGACACTCTTTGGATGGTCATTTTGGGCCTAATAAGTTGTTGTCCATGAGTTTTATGTAGATTTTCACAATCTGATTTTATAGGACAGCATGTTGTTTTGACCCACAAGTCCTAAACCAACAGTCCAAAAAGAGATTTAGTTGCATATTTAGTTTGGGTAATTTATGTACACCAAATCTGACTAGTCACACACTATACTTTTGGTCATTTGGTATTTCTTAATTCACAGTTTAGTTTTTTGCTGCACAACTATATCATAAGCAGCTAGACAATTCCGAGAATTAACTCCACTTCAATTTTGACCCCATACAAGGCATTGGTTTTATTTGGGACCATAGTAATCAAAATTGGAACCAGTGACCAGATCGGTCCACGTATCAAACTAGGTTTCAAACAGGGACTGGAAAGATCTCAATGAACCAGTCTTCAAAAAATACATAAAATAATTATTTTTAATGGAAAATAAACTATTTTTAAGATTTAAAACCATGATTCCAAACCAACAGAGACAAAATATGCAAAGTTTGCTCATCTATATACCATGTAAAGGTGAATATATCAAAATGGCACCGAGTGCAATACATATCAGCGACAAAAAACATAATCAATGAGGCTCTAAATGGCCTATAAAGTCCAAAAACAATACTACAAGCTATGGGGCCATTGGCCTACTGCAAGACTACAAGTCTACATATCAATGAGCAACATGATCACTCCTCATCATGATCAAACTCATCACCACTACTAGACATGGGATCATCAATAGGAGCTACATAAATATCATCTGGATTAGAGTTCGAGGATGCCTCAGCCTCATTTGCAACCTCAATAGTAGCACTAGTAGCAATAAAACTATACCTAATGGAAGCACGAGTTGGTCAAGCTGCACAACTAGTGCCTTCCATTGGTTGTTTGCCTTTGTTTGATTCAGCTATTGGTTCTGGTTCCAATGGCACTACCATATCTGCATTGGGATCAACCCCCCCAACTCCATGTCAATATCAAAATCAACATCAAACTCAGATGGTTGAGTCTCCTCCACCCATTCTGATGGTGGATCAATATCGTCCAACACAATGGGATCTAGATTAAGTCTTCTATTCATCAATTAGTTGTGCCTTAGTCGAAGGTTGTATTGCATGCAGACAAGATCATTTAATTGTTTTTGTTCCAAATGGTTTCTCTTCTTCGTGTGTATACACTCAAAAGCTAACCAATTACGCTCATAATCAGAAACACTACAAGTTTGGCTGAAGACTCTAACTCAATGTGGAAAAAGTCAAAGTCGGGATTATATCGACAAGGGTCCAGAGATTGAAAAAGTCGTTAAAGTCGAGTTTTTTGAAAAAGTTGGCAAAATTGAAAAAATACAAAAATATTCATTTTTTTTATTTTTTTTAGCATCTAAAGTATCCACAACATCAAATAAATGCATTTCCACATAAATATGTAAGGAAATCTAATATATAATATGTATATGAAATCTAGTGCTACATCACATATCAAAATAGTGAATCAAGTCCTGAATCTTGAGTCATGTCTCAGTCTCAACTCTCACGAGTCAAAATATCAACAAAAAATAAAATAAATGTATATAATGAGTCATCCACATGTCATAAAGTAATCAATCACTGAGATCCTCTGCCCCTTTTACAGGAATAGGGAATGGATTCTCCCTTTCCTCTACAGGAAGAAGACACTACCCTTGGGGATACAAAATTAGAACACTTGATAACACAACAACATAGATCATCCAGGACACGTGACAACATACTTCCCTTTGTGCGACAACTTTGCGACGACATACGACAAGTGCAACACTAAAGATATACTTTGCGACAACCGTCACAACACTTTTGCGACAATGCTTAAAACTTTGGGAATGAGTGCGATGAATGTTTATATGGTTAGATCAACTCATTTACACAAAGTTGACCCCTTGAAACCACCAAAACAAGCTTATGTACATTGTGCGACACTTAACATGCCAAAAGACAACATTTACTATATAAAGATAAAAGCGGGAGCAACATTTGTGATATGCGAATGACAGTGAAAGCGACACATGCGATATGCGAACGACAATGAAGGCGACACATGCCATAGCGAAGACAACATGAAAATGACCCTAATTAAAGTGAAAGCAATCAAAAGTGATAGACGAAAGCATGAAAACGACACTCACGAAAGTGAAGGTGCGCAAAAGCAACAATTTGAAAAACTCACCAAAATAGAAGTACAAAGGCAACCAAAATTGAGGAACTGTCAATAACAGTGTGCATTGACTATCGACATGGGTTGAACATTGCACAGACACAGTCTTGATGGATTGTGCTATGCTTATTCAAGTTTGCGTAAAAGAAGGCGCTCATGACCTTGTTGAAAACTGAGCATGTGTGAGCGAGTGACTCTAAGCGATCAAGAAGTGACCCCAGACACCGATCGCAAGATCCATATTAGGCTCCAAAATTCAAGTGTAGGAGAAATTTCGGAGGGTGTTTGTCGCAACGACAACACTTGGCGACACACTGGTAGAACTCCAACTTCTCTGCCTTGGTCAATTCTTTTGTACAGGGTCTTAGTTCTTCAGGGAGTATTGATTCGTCGTGCAGATCACTTTGGCCTCCCCACTTACCGTAGGAGTAAACATGGTCCCCTTGGTGCCCTCTCGATTAAACACAAACATAAGATCTGCGATATCGTAAAGTTTCAAATTGGAAAGGGTAGTATAGCTCACGAGCCTTAGATTTTCAAAGTATATTTTTTCATCTCTGGCGTTGCCCCACTGCCAGCGGGCCTGGACAGTACCCCAGCGGAGACACTACAGGAACGCAAACATTGCTCTGCTGCTAGTGAGCTTGGACAATACCCCGAGGGAGTTTCTTGCTTCACCTCTCTACGCAGGAACTCTTTCTATTCTTTCGCCTTTATTTATATATTTAAAGAGGGTTGTGCATAAGCACTTATTCATTTTAAGGGTGGAAGAGAGATCCCGACTTATTGAGAGCAAGAGAGGTTGTCCCTTCAAAGAAGCATATAGAGACCTTTGATTTAGGTTTGCTCGTTTAGATTTTTTCCCCTTCTCCTTTTCTACTAATCGGATAAGCGTGAAAACACTGAAACATAAAGAACCGAGTGTGAGCATGAGATTTCTTGATAGACACAAGTACAATGGTTTGACCAAAACTCTCCTTACAAACAGATCGTATTTTCCGTCGAAACATCATCGACCAAAAGGTGTGACCAAGACAAGGAAGAAGGATAGAGAGTTAGTCAAATGTTGCAGCATCACAAAGTCCTCCTATTTTTCCACATCGTCTTTTGAGCCCAAATAGGACACTCTTCATGCAAAGTCTTATCAACAGAACAAAAAGAAAAAGACACAACACAACAAGAAAGCGAAACCAAAGCACGAGCAAAAGGAGTATAAACCAAACATGATGCAAGACAAAAGTAAGGAAAGACAAGAAAGACTAAAGAGAACAAGTGTGGAATGAGTGCAAGGGAGAGGAAACTAGAATGCAGCTAATCCTACTCCTAACCTAAACATCGAGAAGGTTAGGGTCACGTATAATAAAATTTCCAATGCAGCCACTTTTGTTGTTCTTGATCCGCATCCACAAAGATACAAACAATTAAATCAGATATAAAGTAATGTGCAAGAGAAAAGATAAAAGTTCAAAGAACTTGCACAAAAAAAGGTCTCTCCTGTGGGCAGAAAAATGTCACACCCACTACTTCTAACCAGTGTGCATTCTTACCTTTTCGACGGAAACCATAATGAGACAAACCTTGAAAACTTCTTGCGAATGCACCTTATTCTATGTCATCCTACTTAGAAAGCATGAGAAAAGGCTGAAACCTGTTATTTGCAACGAAGCTTGCCAAGTAATATTGCTCCAACTATTCGCCGATTAGCTTATGAAGTTCGAAACGAGCCTCTTGAAAATCCTGAAAACTTTGAAATAATGAATTTTTAATTAAAAGCGCAGGATTAGGATGAGAATCTCATGAGGGAAAATGGACCTGATCATATTCAACAAGCATGCCAAGACAGTGAGGCGCTGACTTAACCATCAGCGAAGGCCGAAGTGCCTCAACCACTCAACAAAAATCCGAATAGTGAGATGTTGAACGATGAAGATCGAAGGATGTAAAACAACTGTCATTTGCTGTACTAGTGGGAAAATGATAAGACAAGTGACAGTCATCAGAGACAGAATAATGATTAGGTGGGTTGATTAAGACATCAGATTCCCAATTTGTAATTAATGAAGATAAATCAATTTGAACAGCGTTGCTAATACTCTGAATAATATAAGCAACTTCCTCGCATGTCGAATGTGACAAACCATTTTCCTGTGACTAGTGACAAACTATATGAGCATCGTAATCATCGAAATAATTTAAAAGGAATGCCAACACAACAAACACATCAGACCAGTCAAGACATAGTGAATGGGGAATAATTTGATTTGCGCAATAACTCGTGCATTCATTACCACTCAAGAGGATTTCGGGTGCGATGAAGGGAAAGATTTGCAATATAACATTCGCAAGAAAAACCAGGAGTTGACTATTAAGAAATGAATCCGATAGGCATGATTCATATGGCCAAAGATAGTCTTTGAAATGATCAACTTTGCACTCCATGAGAGAAACATATTTCAAACCCGAGTAAAGTACAAGAGCTTTTCATGGAGATGAATCATGTGAAATAGAATCTTGAATCTGATTTCCAAAGATTACATCCGAAATAACAAACATCTTTTAAAAAGAAATTTACATCGAGAGAAACCATGCAAAGAGAAATATTGTGCGAGAGAAACCCTGCAAAGAGAAGGATTGTGCGAGAGAAACAAGATCTCGCTTAGTTTAGGGGGCTTACCAGAGGCGCAAGATCCTGACATAACCATCAACAGAAGTTGAAGTGCCTCGACTTCCTGACAAGTCCCAGAACTTTTAAAGATTGTAAAACCACATTTTGAAGATTGACCCAAATCGTGCATGGTTTGAGAATAGCAGCTATTGTTGGTTTCAATAAGATCACTTCTCACCGGATGGCAGCCATATGTGTCACTGATTTGACCGAATTTTTCAACTTCAACAACCAGATTACTCAAGTTGAAAGATTCTTCTGATCGCAAATTTGAAGATGTATGAATCGGAGAAATTTCATGAGCAAGTTGATTTGAAGCGTTGTCTTCATGCAAGAGAAGAGATGATGAGGGATGGAAAGAAAACTCAATGATTTGTTTATTTTCTTTTTGATCATGAACAACCTCACTGCCTTGTGTCAATTGAGAAGTGAACTCATCGGATGAAGAACTTGAAGAGCATGGAGTAACTGCGTCGCAAGTAGATGCATCACAAATGGTAGAGCACAAGGGATAGTGAGATGAAGAGGAAGTTTCGATAAGTACATATTCTTTGACCAAATCAGATTCTAGATATAAAGTAAAGTCTTTATGAGAAACCGAAAGATCAGATGATACACCTGGGCATTCGTGACTGCATACATCAACAGAGTCATCATTGTTGATTTGTGGTAGCATCAAATGTGCTCTAAGTCTCAAATTTTGTGGAGAGGCCTAGACACATGTATTCCAGATAACCCAGAAATCGTTTTGGGAAACTCCACCCAAAGACGGTTTTATTTAATAAATTAATTATTTTTAATGAGACCCTAAGTCTAAACTTAGGAAATTAAAATAATTAATGGGTATTAATCTAAACTGTGGGTGTAACTTATAGAAAAAACAGATCAAGTCAAATGTAATCTTAGTCGTTGATTGGAGATCTAATCTCGGTTGTTGGAGTCTCAACGAGAAGACTATAAAGAAGACTTAAGGGTCATTTGGAAAGATACACCAAGACGAAGAAAGAATCCAGATATCGAAATTCTTTAGTGAGCACTGCTCAGGGAGAAGATCGATCAAGAGGATTCTCGCAGAGAGGGGCAGTCATTCCGGTTAGAGATTTTCCTGAGCCGGAGAATACACAACAGAGAAGACAGAGAGCAGTATCAGCAGAGACAGTGTAGCAGCTACGCAGAGCAAGCAGTGGCAGCGCAGTAGCCCAAAGGAGGTTAGAGTTTCAGCTGAGGATTAGTCGGATCCAATGTCAGAAAGTCGGGGTGTGAGACCGGAAGGGGCCAAAGGATCAAATCCAGCCAGCAAAAGAGCCAAAACGCAGAAGCCATGCAGTCCCCATGCAGAGTGACACAGGGATTGCGCAGAGGCAGTGGAGGGCTTGCCATCCGGGGTTTTGGCCAGTTGGGATTTCAGTGTCAATGTGAGGTTTTTCTCACTAACTCTTTGTCAGTCATATTCTCTGCAGGGATAGCAAGAAAGGCATCCTAGATTGTATTCATAAAATTACTGCATAATATATAAATCCTCAGCTGCTGCACTGGTTTTCTCGCATTGGGTTTTTCATGGGACATTAATCCAAAAATAATGGTGTCAGATGTGTCTATGATTTCTTCTTGTTCAGTTTTGTTTCTGCACTGGTATTTTTCCGCAGTCTATTTAGTGAAGGTTGCAGTGTGTTTAATTCGACGTTGTCGTAGCAATAAATTGAATAATTAATTTATCAGTTAGAATAATTAATACCAGTTGCTGCAATAGGATTCTAGATTTAAGGAATTTTCACATGGTATCAGAGCGTTGCAGTTGAAACAGGAAGAGCAGAGCCAATGCTAAGCAGGAGGCTGAATAGCTGCAGAAAGCAGTAGTGTGAATCCCAAGAGGGATTGTGCAGTCCAGGCCCGAAGGGCTAAAGTTTCGCGGAAAGTCTCTCTCTGAGTGAGTCGACAGAGAGGTAGGACTCCAGATCAAGATTTTTCCGAGCTAGAGGGTGCAGCGCAGAGCTGGTGGGACGCAGGTTTTTTGCGTAGCAGTGATTGTTGGTGCAGAAAGCGTCAAAAGAGAGATCTGAAGAAATTTTGGGGATTCCTAACCTCAGAGTTTCATGCCCAAGAAACTCTGATTTCCCGTGTAGAACCAGCAAAGTTCGTGATTTATTTGGCTTACTCCAACAAGAAGTGCATAGAGCCAGCTGCACAAAGGGTTAGAGGTAGCAGATCGACAGCATGTGGGGGATTATCTTCCTCAGAGAATTCCTAGTCGGGGAATTCTAGTTCTTGATATTTGAACATCAGTATTGTGTGGCAGATATCAAGATCGGAATTTTCAATGATTGCCCACATATCTCCATGGAGCGATGGGGTGATCTACAACTGTAGCTCAATAGAGTTGCAGATGGGCAGGATCCTCGAGGAGTCCACCTCTTGGATCACAACCTTGCTACGGGTGCCCAAGATCAGTAGTAGCAGACTGGAGGAGTTTCAATTGGTGCAGAGGAGTGTTGGAGCGATGAATGCAGTAGTTAGCAGTGCCAGAATTTGAGCAGCGCAGTGCAAAAAGGCACAACGCAGAGCAACTGCAGCAATGCAGTGCAGAAAGGCACAACACAGAGCAGTAACAACGTAGTGCTTCAGAGGGACAGTGTGGGACTAGCAACAATCAGAGGTTCAGCATCGAGATGCATCCTGAACACTTGTTCAGATTCATGGATGTTTTTTAGTTGCTTCTCTCAGCAACTGAGTTGCAGTGCAGAGTTAGCAGTGGCAGTGCTATCAGCAGATGCAACATTTGAGAGGGAGTTGCAGTACGGATGCAGTGTTGATCATGGCAAGGTCAACAGCAGTGTAGTAGTTGGTGGACGGCATGTTAGACATCATCAACGCAGAGGGAGATGCTTCAGAGTCAGAGCAATGCGCAGCAGGGCATATTTGCTAGAGCACATTCCTTGCTAAGAAGGAGTGATGATTTGTGGTATCATCGGATGTGCTCTAAGTCTCAAATTTTGTGTAGAGGCTTAGACACATGCATTCCAGATAACCCAGAAATTGTTTTGGGAAATTCCAACTAGAGACGGTTTTATTTAATAAATTAATAATTTTTAATGAGACCCTAAGTCTAAACTTAGGAAATTAAAATAATTAATGGGAATTAATCTAAATTGTGTGTGTAACTTCTTGAAAAAGCAGATCTAGTCAAAATGTAATCTTAGTTGTTGATTGGAGATCTAATCTTAGCCATTGAAGTCTCAATGAGAAGACTGTAAAGAAGACTTGAGGGTCATTTGGAAAGACACACCGAGATGGAGAAATAATCTAGAGATCGAAATTCTTTAGTGAGCAGTGCTCAGGGAGAAAATTGATCGACAAGATTCTCGAAGAGAGGGGCAGCAATTTTGGTTGGAGATTTTCCTGAGCCGGAGAATACACAATAGAGAAGACAAAGAGCAGTACCAGCAAAGACAGCATAGCAGCTATGCAGAGACTGCGTAGAGCCAGTAGTGGCAACGCAGTAGCCCAGAGGAGGTTCGAGTTTCAGCTGAGGATCAATGAGATCCAGTGCCAGAAAGCAGGGATGTGAGTCCAGAAGGGGCCAGAGGGTCAGATTTAGCCAGCAGAAGAGGCAGAACACAAAAGCCACGCAATCCCCACGCAAAGTGACGCAGAGACTACTCAAAGGCAGTGGAGGGCTTGCCATCCGGGGTTTTGGCCAGATGGGTTTCCAGTGTCAGTGTGAGGTTTTTCTCACTAACTCTATGTCAGTCATATTCTCTGCAAGGATAGCTAGAAAGGCATCCCAGATTATATTCTAGAAAATTACTACATAATATATAAACCCTCAGTTGCTGCACCGATTTTCCCGCATTGGGTTTTTGCGGGGACATCAGTCCAAAAATAACGATGTCAGAAGTGTCTATGATTTCTTCTTGTTCAGTTTTGTTTCTGCACTTGTATTTTTCCGCAGTCTATTTAGTGAAGGTTGCAGTGTGTAATTTGATGTTATCGTAGCAATAAACTAAATAATTAATTTATCAGTTAGAAGAATTAATACCAGTCGCTGCAATAGGATTCCATATTTAAGGAATTTCCACAATCATCATCGGAATGATTGATGCCCAAGGCTACGAATTGATCGAAAGAATTGATTGCATTTGATTCACTATTAGCAAATTGAAAATCATCCACGAATGGAAGCATACCATCTTCACATGGAGGATTTTGAAAAAGAGAAAAAAGATTGAAAGCAACTTCACATTCCTACTCTTCTACCTATGTAATGTGACTGCCTTATATTTGATCACAATTTGAACCAACAACTTGAAAATAAAGAGAGTGTGAAAAACTAGCAGGTGGAGTAGATTCATCGAGAGGATCATGGTACAAGAATTCATGGCAAGTAGATAATAGAGGATAACAGAAATCCAGATCAGATTCGAGACTAGAGTTATGAATGGTAACATCGTCTTGCAGAATGGGGGAGTTAGTCTTCACCATGGACTTCAAGAGCCATTCTGGTATTTCCTCCATTGAATCTGAGTCATGAAAAGTGGAAGAAGAATGAGAAGATGGATTAGGAATTTGATTAGTATATCTCCCAACTTTATTATCATTGAAAGGAGGCACCCACATTGGAACTGGAAAAGGGGGAGGACAAGGAACAAAAGGAGCAATGAATTCCTCCTTTGAAATTAGAGGTGTCTCATGGTTCACAAGAGTTGGGGAAGCAGAAGCATCAAGTGGTTTGGATTCACCGTGCAAAAAGATATGAATCAAAAGCTGGAACTTTTGTTTAAAGAAATCCCAATATGTATCTTCTTCAGGAAATTCACAACAAAGGTGAAGGAATCGATCAAAAAAACCCTCAACTGATTCATTAGGCTTCATTCTTAATTGATTGATTCTTTTATAACATCTTGATAATCATACCCATCAAAGGCTTGATGAAGCTCCTTGAGGAAATGGTGAAAAGAATGGATGGAAGAGAATGCTAAGGTATGACACCATCAATTAACACGAGCTTTAAGCGTGAGGAAGCAAAGCACACAAGCAAACTCTTCATCATGGATTTCGTAAGATTCACAAAATTTAAGAAGATTAGAAATGTGCTCGGTTATGGATGTTCCATCCTCAACATCAAACTTTACCTGAGACAAGTGATAGAGAGGCTCATCGAGGATGTTGACACCTAATCTTTGGGATTAGGTAATCCATGTAAAATTGTGTAAATAGAAAATAAGGAGAATAGGCATATGAAGAGACACTGGGAGATGAAGCCTAAGAGTCTCTCCCTCCATGTATATATATGATCAGTCTTAATGCAAAATCACAATTTGCTTTGAGGATTTACCTCTTGGCCTGACATGGTATCAGAGCACAAGTCCCAACCCCATTTTTTGGCTTCCTTTCTGCCCTTGTAACTCCCTCCTGCCTTTGTTCTGCATTTCTACAGACTAACACATCTGCCTTCTACTAGCACAAATTCCTCATCTTCTCGTCGAAGAACCTCACTCGTTTTTTGGAGGTGTGATGCCTGCACTCTTTTCTAAGGACAAGGTTGATGCATAGAGACCAAGCGGTGATCTTCGACAATCTTCACACAGTCCGGCAGGCTGATGTTGTTTGCTATTGCATGGCCCTCAATCACATCGAAAAGAGCAGTGAATGAGCACAAAGGTTTATGTTGGAGCGTCAAGATCCGGGAGCTAGACAGCCAAAGGCTCAAAATAAGGTAATATCGTTCATTTTTTTGAAGAAATTTATGGGTCAAATCCCTTGAAGTGGCTGATTTCGAGCATTTAATGGTGGGAAATGTGAATTTTGAGTTGTTGATGGTGAATGGGATCATTTCGAGCCTCTTAATGGTGTAAGTTTGTGATCTGAATGGGTTCTTGTGTTTGTGGTATCAGTGTTAAACATTGTTTTCTGAACCACCTCAACCATACCACCATACATATTGCCTGAACCATACCTTATCACTCCTATATGCCACTGCTAGCTGTGTAGTGTCTGCGTGCGGTGCGATGCAACAAACACGGGTGTTGGTCCTTCGTTATGTTGCGGATTACACCGCTTCCCATCGTGGCTCCCATCTGTCACATTGTCGCTCCCCGCCAAACAGTTACCTCCGATACATACTCCTCCGCTTGGTTATGTAATATGTCCCCCAACATATGATACATCCCCTGCTTAATACATTATCCCAATTATATATCTCCCCCTGATTATAACATAAACCACCCTTCGTCGGCCTCCAAACCGCATGTCCAGTCAATACAACGATAGTCCTACACTACCTCCTCCCCATAGTGTTGTATAATGCCTTCATTATAATATTAACCCCGACAGTTATGTGTTATAACTCCGCCATATATCATATACCCCCCATACAATACCTCCCCCATATAACCTCCGGCAGTTATATACCACCTCCCCCTATATAACCCCTCCCCCATACAATACCTCCCCCATATAACCCCTTCTCCCAGTAATAACCCTGATATATTATTTCTCATTTTTTTTTTCCAAAGTTAAAGAAAAATTGCCACCAAAAGTGCAATTTTTACACAATACACACATTTTTAATGCATTCATTGATATCAATTGTTGGAGTAGTTCTCTCTAGAAAAGAGGATTATCCTAAATGGTCAAGGAAGATAAATCATAAAACACACTCTCATTTTCAATGAGCTTGGAGAGGAGTTTGTGAAGGAGAAGGAGATAATGCACCTGCAAAGCCCACCTCATATAAGGAGATTTCCATTGAAGAAAATAAGAACAAGGCGTATGCCTTAATTGCAGCATCTGTAAATGAAGAGGTGAGTCGCCATATTTCACCATTCTCAAATGTGTTTGATGCCTTAAAGAAGTTGAAGGAATTATATGACTCACACTCTGAACTTGAAGTTGTCCAATTGATGATTAAATTGTTCAGTCTTGAATTGAAAAACGCTGACCCTATTGCTTAGCATCAGAAGTAAGATCCATTATGCATGATATAAAACCACTAGTGTTGAAATAGACATTCCTCTCAAGGCACTATACCCCACCTATTCACATTATCTTGAGTCATTGCAAGCAAGTGGAAACCTCAAGGAGATTACCTTTGACTCCCTTGAGAATACGTTTTCTGAGAGAGAAGGCTTTTGGGAAGAAGACAACTTCTCATCCTTTTGAAGAAGTTGTGTGTCTTGCACATAGAGAGAAGAATTATGCACAAGATTCTTCTAGAGGAAGAGGTGGCCGAAGAGGAAGAAGAAGGAATTTTAGAGGTGGGGGGAAACAATTCCAAGAGAAAAGTTTGATCTTCAATGCATTTGATGCAAAAGAGATGGTAATGATGCATCCACATCTAAGTTGCCTTGGGACAAAATTAAGCAGGAAAGAAATGAAGGCAAAGGTAAAACCAATGACAAAGGGAAAGGTAAAGCACCTGAATTCACTCACTATGTTGTGGATTGGAGTAAATGAAGACTTGTTCAATGCTTCACTTGCTTCATGGAAAGATGATTGGTTGCTTGATTAAGGAGCAACTTGCCACATGACTTTTAAGAGATTTTTTTTGAAGAATTACTGACAATGTTGATGGAGCAGTATATTTTGCAGATAATCAAAACTCAAGCCATCAAGGCTTGGCACCATCAGGCTCAAATGGCCTGGTCTTCCAGACTTTCTTCTACATGATGTTCTATACCTCCCGAAGCTGAGGAGAAACTTGTTGTCTTTGGTCCACATCTGCCAGCAAGAACACTCCATTCATATATTTGATGGCAAGGTCGAGGTCAGAAAAGCATCAGATCACTCACTTGTCATGACGGGGAAAGAAGAAGAAAAAATTCCGAAACTGCAAGGTACCTATGCTCGTGCACAAAACTTTTCATACAGTTCTCACTATGATGAAGGTACATTTACATCAAGTCTTTTATGTAATATTCCTAATTAGCGACAGCTAATTGGAATATTCGATTTTGTTCAATTTTGTCGTCTATAGTTTATTAATAAATAAAAAGTGAGTGAAGAGGGTCTAACTCACTTACTGGAATAAAACACCCTCCCTAGTAGCACAACGTTGTGACTTAAAGGGGAGCCAAGGGGGGCCAAGCACCACATAGAGAGGGGGTCCACATATGCTCTAGAAGCTACTGCGCAGATGAGGATGAGCACGTGGCAAGAGAGAGAGGCTATGTTGAGGAGATAGGCCTTAGGGTTTTGGAGTAAGGCCAACGTTATAAAAGAGGGAGGAGCCTTCTCAATTCATTCATTCGTTGTTGATGATATTGAGCTGGTCATTTCGACTTCTTGAGCACGCTGGCTGTTTAGCCTGTCTGCAGCACTGTTTAGTGCATTGAGTGTCTCCGATCGGAGATCTCGCCCTTAGCCCCGGGGGACTTTGAGTGCCTACTCGGGCAAGGTTATTTCTTCAGCATTTTGTGGGAGATTTTGGTGTTTGGTTTTGTTGCGGAGCCGTGCATTCATAGAGACTACGCAGTCACTGAGAGGGAGGACGCAGTCCATCTAGGAGGTGTTCCGGATCAGGGTTTTTGCGGGAGATTTGAACCGAGATTTTGAGCAGAGGATCAGCCTTTGCTTTTGGGAGGATTTTGGTGGAGTTTGAGGCAGTATTTCAGCCATTCCTGTTTAGCCTTTGCGCAGAGCCTTGGAGGCCAGCGTAATTCCCCAAGGGGGTGTTTTTCGGAGGTCGGCCATTTCTGATATGGTTTCTGGGTTTTGTCGGGATTGGTGAGTAGGGGAGGATTCCAAATTTTCAGCTCATTCCGGCAAGGGGAGCAGCCCCTAGTTATCAGTTCATTTCAATGGTAGCAGCTACAATGCAGTTTTCCAGCAGTTGGGACGCAGTTCAGAGAGCAGCCATTTTTGGTGTATTCTGAGAGTATATCTTCACTTGCCTTGAGCAAGTTTAGGTGACATCACTCTGATCACCTATTGTACTTCACTATATTTCTCAGTTTAATAAAATGGCTTAGCATTTCCTCTCTATATTTCGGGATGAGTTGTCGTACAATCTTTCTATGTTATTATATGTCTGTTGCACTGTTATTTTTATATATATTTGAGCATTTTAGTTCTATACCACTTGGTGTGTTTATTTTATACTCTTAGACAGAGTCTGGAAAGGGCCAGGTAGCCTCCAGATTTCGTCCTCTTTTCAGAGGCGGCATATCTGGTAAACACCCTCCCAGTCCATCTCTGGTTGGAGTTTGTCGTGTTTTAGAGATATCCCCGAAACGGGATATTACAGTGGTATCAGAGCATGGTTCTAGCTCAACCTGTGGAGCTAGTTGTCTATGACACCGGGAAAGAGGCCATATATTTGTTACATAGGCAAGAAGTACAGAGACCGTGAGCGTAGGTTGGAGAACACCTACGGAGAGGAAGATTGTGTTCGGGTGGTGGACACAGAGCAGGAGGACCCTGTGACAAACACAGAGCAGGGGGAGCCTGTGTTAGATTTAGAGCAGAGAGAGTCGATGGCAGATGACACTGAGGCCAAATAGTTTGGGGAGGCACTCCTCAAATCGGTGCAGGATTTAGCGAGGCAGATTGAGGTGATGGGTCAGAGATTCACCGCTATAGAGGCTAGACAGCATGAGACCCCAAGGGTATTCCAGGTGGGTGAGGGATCAGGTACATCCCACCATTCGCTGGAGCATGGTGCTGCTCAGCGTGATACCACTCAGCCGATGGCTTCACACGCGCCTACACGCTCTACCATGCCCACTTTCTTGGGAGCAGACATAGAGGCAGGAGCCTAGCAGGAGGCAGAGCCCGGACACATGGGCGAGTATTTTGCAGAGTATCAGGCATATGGGCAGGAGTTCAGGGATGCTCTCTCATTCCGAGATTTTGTTCAGGTCCAGCGGGACAGTAGACCCCACGACCATCATAGAGGGCACCGGCCTTATCATGATGGAGATAGCCACCGCACATCTAGCAGATTCCATTTGCCTACGTTTGATGGGTCATCAAACAGTTCGGCAAAGTCTTGGGTGGAGAAGCTGGACATCTATTTCCAGCTTAACCAGATGTCGGAGACGGAGGCCATCAAGGTGGCGACATTACATTTGGATGGTGAGGCCCAGGACTGGTGGTTCCATGGGATGGTCACACTCGGACACTCTACAGTGACGACATATGTCGAGTTTACCAGGAGATTGATGGAGCAATTTGACCGAAGGGATCCAGAACATCACTTTGTTGAGTTGACGAGGCTCAAGCAGACCGGGAGCCCCGAGACATACATTGCAGATTTCTTGAGGGTTTCAATGATGGTGCCAGATCTATCCGCAGCACGGATGATCTATATGTTTGTGGAGGGATTAGCAGAGCCACTTTGGGGTTTACTGAGATCTACTAGGCCAGCTACACTCCAGGATGCTATCAGCAGGACGCGAGATTTATAGGATGCATTGCCCAGGACTCGTACACCTTACCCCCAGAGACAGGGTTTCCCGTCCAAGGGGAAAGATGTGAGGGTTCCACCTCCAAAGGGGAATCCAGGACGGGCACAGATAGATGATGATGCCAGGAGGAAGCTGAGGAAGAAACGGTTGTGCTTCACTTGTCAGGAGCCGTGGGCACCAGGGCATAGGTATGCTGCTGGCAAAGCGCACTTCATTGAGGTCTTCTCCGATGATAGCGGGGAAGAGGATGAGGAGGCAGGAGATAGTCAAACGGCCCAGGATCAGTTGCCACCTCCACCTCCAGGGACAGGAGGTGCAGCTTTTGCACCCACAGGAGGGACTCTTGCAGCCTTGCGAGGAGTTCCCAAGTATTTGACGCTGCGCATACAAAAGACAGTACGTGGCCAACGAGTGTCAGTTTTGGTTGACAGTGGGGCAACCCACAACTTCATTAATGCACAGAAGGTCGAGCGAAGAGGTATACCGACCGAGAGCTTTGACGGATTTTCAATTTTGGTCCCAGGAGCCCAGACGATGCAGTGTGCCCCAGAGTTGGCGGTGACGATGGGTACCTATACCGTGACCGATCACTTTTTCGTGGTCAACATACCGGATACCAATGTGGTATTGGGTGTTCAATGGTTGATTACTCTGGGGAAGGTCACCACAAATTGGGAGGCCTTAGAGATGGAGTGGGATGATAAGAAGACCGGGAAGCACAAGAAGATCCGCGGGATGCACACTTACCCACCCCAGACTGTTTCGGCACACCGGATGGAGGCAGATTTCCGGAAGGGAGACATAGAGTGGGCGGTTGAGTTGCGGGCATTAGAGGCAGAGACCACAAGTCAGGCAGTTCATCCAGATATACAGGCCATCCTTGACAGGTATGAGGCAGTGTTTGGGGATATACCACCAGGACAACCACCAGACCGAGGGTTCGAGCACACCATAGAGCTTGAGCAGGGCATTCAGGAGGTGATTACTACCCCCTATAGGCATCCCAAAGCCTATCGGGATGAGATTGAGCGGGCCATCCAGGAGTTGCTGGCTCTTGGGCACATCAGACTGAGCACGAGTCTGTTTGCTTCTTCTGTGGTGTTGGTGAAGAAGAAGGACGGCACCTTGAGGATGTGTATTGACTACAGGGCCCTGAACAAGAAGACCCTGAAGAACAGGTATCCTATACCCAGGATCAATGAGTTGATGGATGAGCTGAGAGGAGCCAAGTTCTTCTCGAAGATTGATTTGAGATCAGGGTACCATCAGATTTGCGTGAGGGAACAGGACATTCCCAAGACCGCCTTCAGGTGTCATTATGGGCACTTTGAGTTTTTGGTTATTTGTTTAGATTTCAAGGGCTTGCTTTCTTTTAGCAGTTCTACTTTCTGGAAGACAGAGTTCTAGAGCCTGCATGTTAGAGTTACATACATATTTCTGGTCTTTGCGAGCTCATGATCCCAATGAGTATCTTTCATCTAACATGCAAGCAATTTCACGACACTACTATTTTTTAACAATTAATGTTTCAAGGATTTCATGTCGAGTGTGGGCACATATATGGGTTCTTTGCAGAGAGACAAATCTGATATGCAGTTTTCACTGACATGAGAGACACTGCTATTTTTAGGCATGCTATATTTGGCAGGCGTCCAGATGTAACTACCTTCATTCAGATTTTCATTTTTTTTAGGATCCTGACTGCCATTTTTGGCATGTCTATAGCAGGTACGGGATGCAGTGTCAGGGGTCCAGAGTCCAGTAGTGGAGTGGTTTCCATTTTCGAGGGTGAGAAGGATAGACTTGAACTCAGTGCAAACAGTTTGAATTCAGAGCTAAGTTGGTCGACTTTGATGATACACAATGATATGTTAATGATTACATATATCCTTCTTTGGGTTGTGTTATCTCCCAAACCTGCACTACAAGTAGCAAAGCCCTAAAACACAAGTGCAACTTTAGAGGGGCTACAAAGGATTGTCTATTGTCACCACAACAATTGCATCTCACTGTAGACTGGCTCTCCCCTAGCACAAGGGAGGTTTCCCTAGGAAAGTGTAAAATTTTAGAAATGAAAGGAACTGTTTTAAGCTTCACATTATTCAAATAAACAGCTGCTAAACAAAAAAAACCAAAGTTACGAGCTAAAGAACTGTATAAGTCTATGCATCAGGTTTAAATTTACCCCTAAAAAGTTCTTACCATCCTCCAAAGGGCAGAACGACTCCTCGAATGGAGGAGTGGGAAAATAAAATGAGATGAAATGAACTCTCTCCTTCATTTAGCGGCTCAACGCCCTTCACACGTCGTGCTCACTTGCAATGGAAGCTCAAATTCACATATCGTCAGAGCTGGAACCAGACGCCATAAAAGACTAAGACACCACTCCGACCTTAATTATTATTATGATCCCAAGAAGACATCAAACACATCAGAGGATAAATTAATTATAACAATCGACATGAAACAGATGAGGAGAAGAACAGCGGAGTGGGTAGAAAATGCTCGAGCTGCCTCACAATCAGCTTTTCAACGCCTCTCTGAATTGCCCACAAGCGTCATGGCTTCTCACAGTGACCACAGGCTCGTCATCGCTGTACGCCGCTCGTCTCTTGAATTCATGGCCATTTCTTTTAATTGCTCTATATTTGTGGTGCTTGCTTACAAATTGTTTAGATGCAAATAACCATTTATACCATTCGACCAACAACCTCTATTTCGTGCTTGATATCATCACTACCCGACTGCCTGCGTAAGAAAATTTGAGGAAACCACATGGACAGCGAATTGCCCGCTGGGTTTCATGGAGTGCGTTGTCAAAATTCTGAAATTCGTTGGATAGCGGAGGTAAAGCCACGCTAAAGTCATGCCACCGCTGAAATATGTCGTGGATTTTGGATGCCGAAACAAGTTTAAACCTATATTATGCGGTTTAACTATATATGTGTCGTTCAGATGTAAATATAAATATTAGTGACATCAGTTACGTATACTCATAAACGAAAATTATGTATATATATGTGATATTTCAAATGGATTAAAATGTTACGTGTGGAGCAATCTTGAGCTTGAAGCTGACTTGTGTTAATCAGTGGAGCCGGCATCTACGAACTGGTGGAGACCACGAAGATTACATAACGCCCGACGTTAATATATAACATAAATTCGTAACGTCAAACGCTATTATATGGTGTATTATTAACGGTGGAAACTTATCCCAAGCTCGGGCGCATAATATGCGATTTAATATTCCTGTGCAAAACGTATAATGGGATGGAGGTCGGACCATAGCCTCGACCAGAAGCTTGTGAGGTAGAATTGGTTGAAATTTAGGAAACGTTAATTTTATTTGAGGTTTGAAGTTTTGAACTCAACCATTTGACCAGAAATGGTTGTTAGCTAGTCTTTGGATGCCGGATACTTTGAACAATTCGAGATCCTTCGACTCTGTTGTCTTCAAATTCTATACGTATCATCAAGTCTGAAGCAGTATCCTGAAGTATATTGAAGGGAATTCTTTAGCCATTCTCGAGTCAAATACTGAATTATTTCAAGGACCAAGGGATAAATTTTCAACCTATGAACCTAACTTGAAGTATGGATCCATTTCAAATCTCTGAGTAACACTATAACCCGGACAAAGCCATTATAGCTATGCGCAAATTCTGAAGCAATTCATGAGAAACAATATTAAGAGTTATTCACTTGGCTCGATATTATTTTGAAAATCTACTTCAATAGAAAAGTTTAGATTTCTTAATACCTTACATTTATATGCCTGCAGTCCTATTAACGTCACTAACGTGAAACAATGGATGAAGCATTGAGGCTCAGAATTATGGTATGAATTAGCCCTCAATTAAGAAAGTCTTCTGAAGCAGTCCATATTGTAAATAAGTCAGAGACATTGTGAATCTGTGGACTCCTTGTCACCGCAGGGCTTGAATCCTTGCTTGACGAATACACTATGTGATCTACAAATCCTGGTCCATAATTGCCGTCCGAATCTCTGAAGCATGCATCACCAGGTATGTGTTTGAAAATAAAGTTTGTGGTTGAAGATATTTCAAACCTCCAGTTTATCACTTCAAGTTATTTATGATATAATTATAGTTGTAAAATGCAAGGCATATCCTAGTATCTATGACCTGAAAGATATAATTGGAACTAGACCAGCTTAACACCTCAGTTTTTTTTTATTGTTGATTCAGTAGAGATAATAAATCCGCCCTGTTCAGGGTAAATTCTGTAGGAATTAATTACAGTTTTACCTTCACTTACAATTTACATTTATGCACAATGCATGGTTGGAACGGACAAGACAATGAGTTGCAAACATGATATATTTATACCAAACGCAAAATACCTTATTACATGCCACAACATGATGACATGATGTTCTGAGAGCGACCTACAGGTTAAATCTTTTCTCATAAGTTCAAAACATTTGGTTAAAAGATCTTAGCAGATAATTAGAGAAACTAGGGCCAAATATGTTTTGCTATTACTTCATGAAGAGAGAATAAGTACTTATGTGGTAGTGACAAATACTTTTCACTATAAGATTAGTGCATAGAATAACTATGCTAATCTTTGCTCAGAGTTCCCTGAGAATGATCAACAGTGAATTGCATTTAACG
The DNA here is from genome assembly GCA_034641835.2 of Pinus albicaulis. Taxonomy (NCBI): domain Eukaryota; kingdom Viridiplantae; phylum Streptophyta; class Pinopsida; order Pinales; family Pinaceae; genus Pinus; species Pinus albicaulis. Next base: position 1,103,028,130 of record CM076583.1, read on the forward strand.
TTTCATTGTGTTGTCTAGAGAATGGTGTTTTACTACTGGTCACTGTAATTAAATCTCAGTGCATAGTTGCCTTTCCATTATCACTTTGTATACTGAGTTATGACTATTAATGAATATGTTACTTTGCTCCTCGTTCAGCCAAATTTGCATTTTAGCATAAATTGAATCATAAAGATTATGTTCAATAAAGTTAAGGTAGAAAAGCCTCAGCTGTTGATCCTGTCCCATCCTTCAACCGGAGGGTTCCTTAGTCATTGTGGATGGAATTCGGTGCTGGAGAGCCTAAGCCAAGGGGTGCCCATCATTGGGTGGCCCATGGGAGGCGAACAGTTCGCGAATTCGAAGGTTTTGGAGGAGGAAGTTGGGGTGTACATCGAGATGTGGAGGGGCAAAGAAGGAGAGCTGCAACGTGAGACGGTAGAGAGTAGTGTAAGAATGTTGATGAAGGAAGAGAAGGGCAATCGAGTGAGACAGAGAGCCAGGGAGATGAGCGAAGCGGCTTTGAAGGCAGTCAGTGAAAACGAAGATGGGAAGAAAGGTGCATCTGTGTGTGCTATGGAAGACCTGATAAGAGGCCTAGACTACTTGTCTTGTGAAATCCAGAAATCGAAGAAAATCTTAGTGAATGTACCTGGAAAACATTATACGGTATGGAATGCTCCAGAGGCCCTTTCCAACTTGTGACAGATCTGATATTAAAATTGTAGCCTAACTAAAATGTTTCAATTTATGTGATCTGTGTCGGAATTTGAGGAAACGTATGTCTAATGCAATTCATGCTGTGTGATCTGTGTACGAATTAGCGGAGACCAGACAAGTTGAGTAACTTGATCTCTGTCCGATTTAGATGAAACCAAATAAAGTGTATTGCAAGTGGCGCTGGATAAGAATCCAGTAAATTTTATTTGGATTTGTTTTAGGTGCTTGATAGCAGTACCGTAAATTTGATTTATTTTGGGCTTATTTTAGAAATTTTAATATAGTAAGAAAATCTATTATAATTCAGTTGGGGAAATGAATAATCTGTTTAAACAAATTAAATCAATACATATATGAGTTTTTTCGACCCAAAATTGTTCCCCGTATATGATTAATGTGACAGTCACAGTAACCTAATTTTGAACCAAATCTTGGGCTCTTTAATGCAACGGCATTAAGAATTACCAAATCTAATTCTGATCTCTGCCTTGGGCAAATTCTTGCAGTATTATGTTTTCTTAATTGCAAAGATATTGTTAATGTTTTGTTAATTGCAAATATATTTTAATGGGTGATCTCAATTATTTCCATTTACAAGTCATTTCAATCTTCGATTTTTATGCAACAATTCTGCTAACAGAGGGGAAAATTTTGCAGGTAATCGTAATGATATTATGATCTACATATAAGATAACTTCAATAGGAGATTTAACCAAATATTAATATTGATGATTTGTCATGTCAATACATAATGCTTTTGACGATTATATTTAACAATTTACTCTATGAGCAACCTTGAAAGTTTCTTATTTTAAGAGAACCAGGACCAGACCCTTGCAGCAGCCTCCTCGTTGAAGAAGGAAACTGGGAGGAAGGATGGTTGTACTCAGATGCCTCAGATGTTTCCTTTTGAATTCAAGAATTTGGTGCAAAGTAACTATGTTGACAATAACTGTGATCTACTTGACTCTGTTAATTACAGTTGTGATTATAACAATGGTTATAATCAATAAGTATCCATAATAAATACTAATCAATGAGCTTAAGTAACACGTATATTGGGTAATAACAAGGAGTGTATAACCATAATCAGAGTGAGTGCAATATAGGAGTGACAGTGAACCATACGATCTTCATAGCTTACTAAGTGTAATACCATATCTATTGGGATTAGAGCTTACATATAAAAGCATGGTTTCGATTGCTCTAAGTGATTCCATAATAAACCTGTATCATATATGTACTGAGCTCGTGTATCTCGTGTTCATTTACTAATATATCATTACCTAAGTAAGTTTCATTATAGAGAAGGTGGTAGTAACGCATATTATGCCTAAGATATCACCCTATCTAAGTAGTTAAGCAACTCACCGGTCGTAACCTCATATCATGCTAGCTTAGTCTGTCTGAATAGGGTTCCAATCATAACCTAACATGTAGTTGATCTGTGTGTTTCCACATCAATAACCCGTACATGTATCTGCTTTAACATTTCGATTGTTTCCATCTCTGTTAGTAACACCTGTACCATTCACTAGTTAAGTATGAATAAGAATAGATGTAATGGCGATCATAGGCTTGATAAAGGTGGAATCCTATCTGCTATAACTTCTACTCGTATATAAGAGAGACCTTCTTGCTTCACCTATTTCACATGGTATACTTATTGTGGAAATAGCCATACTTGACTAGTAGTGATACTTGGGCTTGTTATAAGATTCTACTAGTCCACATGTTCATAAGATCAGTATTATATAAGATATACTATTCAATGGATTCACATGGTTAACCTTTTATAACGGTAATAGAAGCTCTTTTAGTATAGAGGTTTATCTCTCACCATGTTACATAATAAGCATGATAGTATTGTACTAATATGGAGTTAAGGGTAAAGGTTCAATATTCTCTATTAACATATCACTATCTTCACTGATTCCCATTGATTTTATTAACTATGAAGAGTATGACATAATCAAATACTAGCCTAACTTACAACTTTGTAATCATAATCACACAACTTACTGGTCATGTATAGAGAGTGGTCATAGCCTATCCATGAATTTGTAAACTTTATTTTGAATTATCTCTTAAAAATGAATTTTACTTGCTGGTACATGGATAACCATAAAGAACGGATGTTACTTAACTCTAGTGATATCGAATATATGCTATTGTTTGACTTTACTAATGCAGGGATACCAACATGCCTTATGTCATTTAAATTATCATTGCGGAATATGAACAATATAAATGCATATGCTGTAAGGTGTGTATGAATGTTTACATTGATAACAGTATATTTGAAATATGTAGATATTGTTATATGGGTAACAATTTGTTATGAACAATATAAATGCATGTGTTGTAGTGTGCGTACGAATGTTTACATTGCAGATGTGTACAAGTAATTGCTTCGCAGAATACAGATTTCAGAACCAAAATACGTGATGATAGAATCCCCAGAACAGTTGAGACTCCCGAGATTCCACGATAGGGTGTTGACCCTGGTCCTATTGGGAGGGGTGGAGGTGTTGCCCACCGGTTATCCTCCGATACCTGGAGTCATGGGAGGACTGTGCGAGTCACGCTCCCCTAGACGTGTGATGATGACTGCCGGATGCCTACAAGCATATCTGGTCGACGTAATCGACGCTGATATCCTTAAGGTCTATGAATGGATCAGTAAAACTGATGCCATGGCATATTCCTGTAGAGAACGGATAGGATGGGAGTGGAAGAAGATTAGGAAGGATAGGATGATTTTAGAATAGTTTGAAGATTTGGTTGAGATGGGAAGTAACAATTAAATTGCAGATACATACTTATTCAAACAGAAAGTCAATCTTAAAAATCCGCCTTCTACAAACACCCTAATCTCTAAAAATACAATCATTGATATGAGTATATGAAACCCTAACTTCGGGACGAAGTTTTCCGAAGGGAGGAAGTATGTAACAACCCACACCCTAAGTTCCTACTTCCTAATATTTAACTAAAAGTTAAATATAATATACCAACATAAAGAAAAACTAACTTTAAAAGAATAATTAGAATAATTAATTAAATAGCACCCCGATTAAATACATTCAAATTAATACAATCATATCCTTTTTCATTTAAAATGACGGCTGTTTAATACAACCTTATACATCTTATCCTCTTGCATTCAAGTTACCTCTCATTAATAATCATATCCTCTTATTCGAATGACCTCTCATTAATACAACCTTATCTTATTACATTCAAAGGACATCTCATTAATGCGAACCATATCACTCGAATGACACCTCTTTAAAAACATTCATTTCTACATTTATGGAGGTCTTATCTCGATGTAGTGTGGCGGTGGGATGTTAGCTGGATGGTTTTGTGGCGGTGGGGCAGATTATTATTTAAACACGAAGACATGAAGGAGGGAGGGGTCTTTTTTTTGGGAAAGAAGAGGGAGAAGGCTGTTGTGAGGAAATGGAGAAGGTTGTCGTGATGAATTTGAAAAGGTTGTTATGGTAAAATTTATCAAGGGTGGAAAGGAGACTCACTGTTCTCGGGATTCTGGGCACGGGGGCAGAGGAGGCGTCCTCTGGATTTAGGATTAAATTCTAAATTGGCTGGGAGGAATATTTTGGGTTCTGTAATCTGTCCGATCAGCTGGAGCGGAGGATCACGGGTTCAGGTATTCTGGTTTGGATCTCACTGTTTCCAGGTATTCCTCCTCTTAGCATCAGTTAGTTATTATGTTTCAGGATCAGCTAGTATCGTGTTTCAGCATCAGCTAGTCACTGTGTTTTAGCATTTGCTGGTTACTGTGATTTTACGTAGAATTAACCTAGAATCATGTTTAAATTCTCTTTCAAATTAAATTCTGCTTAACTGTTAGGAATCAGATAAGTGTTTTGATTTATAAGATGAACAGAGACCTTACACATGGTATCAAGTATGGTTTTTACCCTCTTTATATTAAGAGTTATTAAGAGTTATTAAGAGGCTAAATCAACTAAGTCTTTCCCTCCAGCAGAAACTTTGAAATTCCCTGAAATCTAGTGCAAAATTTAGGAAATTAACGAGACAGGATATTACAGATGCTACTAGACCCTAATACCTTGTTGCAACCAAAAGAACGCCCCAACGCCCTATAGATCAGGCTAGAACCTGATGAGTGCCCCAACACCTTGTTTACCAGCTGCTATCGAAAAGGATGCTTCGTTGCCCTGTTAGTTTATCAGCCACAACTGAATGGACGCCACAACGCCCTGTGCAAGCCACAACTTGCCCTAGCACCACCCTGCCATCTTGAAGTGTTCTCGGGCCATAGCCTGAAGGTGACTCCAATCACCTGCCTTGCACCACCCTGCCACCCTGACGAGCCAAAAGACCACGTTTCAAAATTTTCAGACTAGATCCCCCTATGCTTTGAATCAATATAATAAAGTTGTAAATAAGATGTTGTATATTTGTAAAATCCTCATAGCCACTAACCACTACACAATTAAACTGATCACTGCACAATGTTGCACATCAAAGTAACTGCTCAACTACACATCATTATCACTACTCATCTGTACATCACTGTCACTGCACACATAGATCACTGCATCTCTGATCACTGCTCAACATCAAGAGCTCACAATGTTAGCTACCACTGCACTGCTCATAAATGAGTAATTGTCATAGGCTCATAAGCAGACTTCCACATTGCTTAACCAATCACACTATATTGTTGCAAGTGTTGAATACAAGTGTCTGAGAATGGCAGAATCCTAGATGCCATAGGTCATCCCTATGACCTGCTACCACTGCTCTCAAGCTTTGCCCACAGACAGCTACTAGCATATGTTCCTTCACTGTTGAGCACTGCTCACACACTACTATCCATCGTTACTTCAATAAGCTATACAACAAGGTGATGTATCCTCAGAAACCTGCTACCCTGTAAGGTCATAATTATGTTACAATTTTATCCTAGGTTATCATAGTCATTGTCAACTCAAGGTTCTACTAGTCAAAGTCAACATATCGATAACTCATTATGTCAGTCAACCATCATTTTGTATGTAGAGTGTCAAGTCTAGTCAAAGTCAAAGTGTCAACATATGTGTTAAGTCTATAAGGTCTACTCTTACTAAGTCACCACACAAATCCAGCCCATTCGTAGTAAGTCAATGTCAAAGTAGTTGTCACTTGTTGTAGATAACATCAACTGACATTCATTTAATAAGTCAAAATCAAAGTGTCGATATACTAGCTATGCCTAGGTCTAAGTATCTTAAAGGTGAATGTCAAGTCAAATCCAAATCTAGCTAACATAGTTAAGCGAGGTCACGGCCAAGTATCACTTCTTTTCCATTAAATGTCAACGTTATCATTGTTAAAGTCACAGTTAACCAGTTAAGGCAAGCAACTGCTATCAAGGTCTTGCTGTAGATTATCTGCTCCCTATATAAGAAATCACAGTCTCATCAAAAGGATAAAGAATACCAACAATCACAAATATCCTTTTCTAGTTGCTGCAATGAAACAATGAGAACCTTGTACATATACCTCTACAATCATAAGGTCACTATTAAGGTTAGATGTTAGATCTGTATGTCAAGTCGCTGTTCAGAGGTCAAGGAGCTCTTACTTCTCAAGATCACTGTTAAATGTTTGTTGAACACAACCGTCACATCAAGCCAAATCATGCCACTTATTAGGCTAAGGTCACTGTCTACGTCAAGGTACTGTGGAAGGCTCAATACCCTTATCTTAAACATCTCTAACAGTGGCCTCATATATCACTGTACAAGATCATTTTTCATTAATATTTCACTGTTTCATAGGTATTGTGTTGGGTCAAAGTCAAGACTATTGCATGCTCTTACATGTTAACAGTCCAATTGTTATGTAGTTGTTTCAAACAAGTTGAGGTCAATTTTCTTGCAATCCCCTAGGTTTGCTGCCATTGTTAATTAAAAGAGTCAAATCGAGACAAGTAATTTAACATGTCATGGTGAGGCATTAATGTTGGGCTTGAACCTCTCCAAGTGAAAGACCGAATAGTCACCTTTGCAGATCTGCAACAAAATTTTATTGGGAGGGCCGAGGGTCTAAGAAAAAATGCCCAACAAGCATAACCAAAACACAAGCTGCTTACTAATATAACTTAACTTGGAGGCCGAGAGGAAGAAAGAATTTTTCATACAGTTGATAGAAGCTTCGCTGCCCTAGCTTCTTCTGGAGGACCGAACCTTGAACTGCCACAAAAATCTTATATTTTGGCCGAAAATTTCAGAGAGAAAGAAATGTTATATTGTTGAAAAATTAATGTGTTTTGGGAGGCTTCAAGGTCTCTTTTTATAGGATTTTGGAGGGATAAGTAAGGGCTTCTTATTAGGTGAACATTGGAGATGTTTAGAAGTTTAAAAATAGTTTCTTTAGTTTTAGTAATGTTATTTAACTTAATACAAAACTTACCGTTATTTGTATGGAAAGCCCTCTTACCCTTTTTAATGAAGGAATATAGATTTTTAAAGATGGATGGCCCCTCTCATAATTGTGATGCCTCTCCATAAGAGGATTAACCCTTACTAACCATTTAAATATTTTCTAGAAATATTTTCAATTCTACTAGAAATTTGAAATCAATGATTGGCTTAATGCATATGGTCCTACCTAGGTTGTGAAGTCAATGATTGGTTTATTGCCTTTGGTTCTTGAAGTTATGCAACTTATACGTCGTGAGATTACGGTGATAAACAATGTCCGATATTGACAACCGTAGGAGGAGGTGTCATGTCACTACCCCTTGGGGTTTTTAGCCTATAAACTGGGGTCACCAACTTCAATTGTGAATATCTCTCAAACAAGGAGACCACATATCAAACGAAACATCTTTATGAGGAGAATCTAATGGCATAAATCTCCAACCTAAATTTAACGATTTGGCCTACCAAAAACCTCGACAAAGTCGGGGTACATCTTCAGTCCAGGGAACACAAACCCTAGGACTTGGGTTTCCAACCATCCAACAGTATAGCTGCTATCTTAATATAATTCAACAATTATTAAGAAGCATGCATTAACCATTTGACATCAATGACTGGTGTTTTTGGTTAAAGTCAAGCCCAGTCAACTCCATGGGTTGACATCAATGACAACACCATCAAACAATCCCGACTTATTGAGAGAAGGAGAGGTTATCCCTTCAAAGATGCATATAGAGACCTTTGATTTAGGTTTGCTCGTTTAGATTTTTTCCCCTTCTCCTCTTCCACTAATTGGATAAGTGTGAGAACACCGAAACATAAAGAACTGAGTGTGGGCATAAGGTTTCCTAATAGACACAAGTACCATGATTTGACCAAAACTCTCCTATGAACGGATCGTATTTTCCCTCGAAGCATCATCGACAAAAAGGTGTGACCAAGACAAGGAAGAAGGATAGAGAGTTAGCCAAATGTTGCAGTGTCACAAAGTCCTCCTATTTTGCCACATCGTCTTTCGAGCCCAAATAGGACACTCTTCATGCAAAGTCTTATCAACATAACAAAAAGAAAAAGACATGACACAACAAGAAAGCGAAACCAAAGCACTAACAAAATGAGGCTAAACCAAACATGATGCAAGACAAAAGTAAGAAAAGACAAGAAAGACTAAAGAGAACAAGTGCGGTAATAGTGCAAGAGAGGGGAAACTAGAATGCAACTAATCCTACTCCTAACCTAAACAACTAGAAGGTTAGGGTCACGTATAATGAAATTTCCAATGTAGCCACCATAGTTGTTCCTGACTTGCATCCACAAAGATACGAACAATTAAATCTTATATAAAGTAATGTGCAAGAGAAAAGATAAAAGCTTGAAGAATTTACACAAAAAAAAGGTGGTCTTGCCTGTGGGAAAAAAATGTGTCACACCCACAACTTCTAACCACTCTGCATTCTTACCTTTTCGACGTAAACCATAATCAGACAAACCTCGAAAACTTTTTGCGAATGCACCTTCTTCTGTGTCATCCTGCTTAGCAAGCATGAGAAAAGGTCGAAACTTGTTATTTGCAACGGAGCTTGCCAAGTAAGATTGCTCCAACCATTCGGCGATTGGATCATGAAGTTAGAAACAATCCTGTTGAAAATCCTGAAAACTTTGAAATAATGAATCTTTAATTAAAAGCGCGGGATCGGGATGAGAATCTCGTGAGGGAAAATAGACCTAGTCATATTCAGCATGCATGCCAAGACAATGAGGACCTAACATAACCATCAGCAAAGGTTGAAGTGCCTCAACCGCTCGAAAAAAATCCTAATATTGAGATGTTGAAGGATGAAGATAGAAGGATGTAAAACAACTGTCATTGGATGTACTGGTGGGAAAATGATAAAACGAATGACAGTCATCAGAGACAGAATAATGATCAGATGGGAAGATTAAGACATCAAATTCCTAATTTGTAATTAATGAAGATAAATTAATTTACAACTCTGCGAATACTCTGAATAATAGAACCAACTTCCTCGCATGTCGAATGTGACAAATCATTTTCCTGTGACTGGTGACAAACTATACGAGAATCGTAGTCATCGAAAGAATTTAAAAGGAATGTCGGCACAACAAACACATGAGACCAGTCATGTCATAGTGAACGAGGAAGAATTTGATTCACGCAATAACTCGTGCATTCATTACCTCTCAAGAGGATTACGGGTGTGATGAAGGGAAAGATTTGCAATATAACATTCGCAAGTAAAACTAGGAGTTGACTATTAAGAAATGAATCTGATAGGAATGATTCCCTTGGCCAAAAATAGTCTTTGAAATGATTAACTTCGCAATTCCATGACTCCATGAGAGAAACATATTCCAAACCCGAATTAAGTACAAGAGCCTTTCATGGAGATGAATCATGTGAAATAGAATCTTGAATCTGATCAAAAACCAAATTTCGAAAGTTCGAAAGATTGCATCCAAAATACCAAACATCTTTCAAAAAGAAATTTACAACGAGAGAAACCATGCAAAGGAAAGGATTGTGCGAGAGAAACCATATCTGGGTTAGTTCAGGGGGCTTACCAAAGTCGTGAGATCCTGATATAACCATCAACGGAAGTTGAAGTGCCTCGACTTCCTGAAAAGTCCCGAAACTTTTAAAGATTGTAAAATCGCATTATGAAGATTGAACCAGATCGTGCATAGTTTGAGGATAGTTGTTACCGCTAGTTTCAATAACATCACTTCTCGTCGGATGGAAACCATCTATGTCACTGATTTGACAGGATTTTTCAACTTCAACAACCAGATTACTCAAGTTGAAAGACTATTTTGATCGCAAATATGAAGATATATGAATTGCATAAATTTCATGAGCAAGATGATTTGAAGCGTTGTCTTCATGCAAGAGAAGAGATGATGAGGGATGGAAAGAATACTCAATGATTTGTTTATTTTCTTTTTGATCATGGACAACCTCATTGCCTTCTGTCAATTGAGAAGTGAACTCATCGGATGAAGAACTGGAAGAGCATGGAGTATCTTCATCACAAGTAGATGCATCGAAAACGGTAGAGCACAAGGGATAGTGAGAGGAAGAGGAAGTTTCGATAAGGACATCTTCTTTGACCGAATCAGATTCTCGATCTAAAGTAAAGTCTTCATGAGAAACTGAAAGATCAGATGATGCACCTGGGCATTCGTGATTGCATACATCAACAGAGTCATCATCATTGGAATGATTGTTGCCCAAGGCTACGGATTGATCGAAAGAATTGTGCATCTAATTCATTATTAGCATATTGAAAATCATCCAAGAATGGAAGCGCACCATCTTCACATGGAGGATTTTGAAAAAGAGAAGAAAGATTGAAAGCATCTTCACCTTCCTGCCCCTCCACCTGTGTAATGTGACTGCCTTGTATCTAATTGCAATTTGAACCAACAACTTGAAAATCAAGAGAGTGTGAAAAACTAGCTGGTGGAGTAGATTGATCGGGCGGATCACGGTACAAGGAGTCATGGCATGTAGACGATAGAGGATAACAAAAATCCTGATCAGGTTAGAGACTAGAGTTATGAATAGTAACATCATCTTGCGAAATGGGGGAGTTAGTCTTCACCATGGCTTCATGAGCCATTCTGGTATTTCCTCCATTGAATCTAAGTCATGAAAAATGGAATAAAAATTAGAAGATGGATTAGGAATTTGATTAGCAGATATCCGAACTTTATTATCATCGCAAGGAGGCACCCTCATTGGAACTGGAAAAGGAGGAGGACAAGGAACAAAAGGAGCAGTGAATTCCTCCTTTGAAATTAGAGGTGTCTCATGGTTCACAAGGGTTGGGCAAGCAAAAGCATCAGGTGGTTTGGATTCACTGTGCAAAGAGATATGAACCAAACGCTGAAACTTTTGTTTAAAGAAATCCCAATCTGTATCTTCTTCAGGAAATTCACAACAAAGGTGAAGGAATTGATCAGAAAAATCCTCAACTGATTCATTAGGCTTCATTCTTAACTAATTTATTCTTTTATAAACATCTCAGTAATCATACCCATCAAAGGCTTGATGAAGCTCCTTAAGGAAATGGTGAAAAGAATGGATGGAAGCGGGTGGTAAGGTATGACACCATCGATTAACACGACCTTCAAGGCTAAGGAAGAAAAGCACACAAACAAAGTTCATCATCGATTTTGTAAGATTCACAAAATTTAAGAAAATTAGAAATGTGCTCAGTTATGGATGTTCCATCCTCACCATGAAAATTTAACTAAGACAACTAATAGAGAGGCTCATCGGGGATTGAAAATTGACAAATGGATAAATTAAAGAAACACCTTGGGAGTAAGATTTGAGGATGAGCCATTTTAGATAAGAGGTTCAAAACAGACTCAACGGGCACAACTTGTTATGACCCTCCTCTAGCGCCATTTTGTTGATGGTGCTAGAAATCTGTCAACCAAGGGGGTGTCCCCGATGTGAATTCCCAATTATACCTCACACCGTTTGGAATAGGAGGCCTGTCCGGAATGTTGGCCCGATTACCATGTGTTCTTATATATTTGCCTTGGCTTTAGTTGTCAGCAAGAGAGAGAAGCATGTATGTTCCTTTGCGAAAAGCAAGTTACATGGTGAGTGTTCGGTTGTAGGTGTGTTTAGGTTCTTCTACTCCAGAGGGAGAAAGAAAGTGAACCTCTAAGAGAGAGGTAATAGTACCGCCCTAGAAAAGACACACATGGGCAAGAAATATTTGTCTAACATCCAGTGGAATAGTCCACAAAGATGCGACGGTCATACAACCAACATAACAAAAAGGTTTTGTCCAACATCCAGCGGATTAGTCCACAAAGATGCGACAGTCATAGCAACCATTACAACACATTCTCAATATGATAAGCACTAAAATAATTGAAATAGTTCAACTACTTTAGTACATATGAAAACAAACATGAATCATAAGCATTCACAAAATAGTCTTACAAATATTCACAATCCATGCATGAAAATATGTCAGCCATCAAGCTTCAAGTATTAAGTAAAAGTCCCAAAATACATGAATGCAACCAGCACCACTAGCTCCAATAGTGGAGCACTGGAGCCACGACTTGCTCCCCAAAAGTACTAACTCTGTCTCTCTGATGCCTTATGGGAGAAGCCAAGGTGAAAAGTCCTTTGCTTGTACCATGAGGGTGTATATATAACAAATGGGATGATCCTTCACATCCCTTGTGACGCTTGGGCTACCCTCATGACTGTTCGACTTCTCTTGACCTTTTGACTTCCTACATGACTTTTCACATTACAGGAATTACTCTTAGACTTCCACTTTACATTATATTTCTCCAATATTGAATTACATATTCCACAAAATGATGTGGCACATGATGACTCATGAAGAACATGACATGACACTGATGACATGGCAATGTCAAGCCATTATTTGTTGCTGCTTTCTTTGCATCTTCTCGAAAAGATGGTGCATGTTCTTCTTCTTCCTCCTCCTTACGTCTTGAAGATAAGGAGTCTTCCATGTGGTCTTGATCTTTCATCTTTTGTTATACTCTAGTTTTCCTTACTCTTCTTGCTTGATGATCATCTTATCTCCTCAGCTCCTTAGGTGTCTTCTAGCATGTCCTCCTGCTCCATTCTTCATCATCTTGTCATAACATAATAGAGTACCTGCATATGCAATCCACCCATGACAAGACAACATCAGTCCAATAAACCCCTAGTCTAAGATACTGCATGATGATCTACTAACTGAGCTGGAACCGGGTGGCAAGCTGAGGGAGAGGCTCAGTGACTGCGCAATTACGCAGCTTAGGCAGTCAAAGGTGAATCTTGAGCCTTGAGACTACGCAATGCGCAAATCAAGTTGGACTGGAAAAGTAGATTGCGCAATTTTGGAGCTCAGTGAGCCAGGCTGAAGGGTTGAGCACTGATTTCGCCCACTGTGCAGTTCTGGAAGGCAGAGGGGCCCAGGTGATTGCGCAATTCAAGAGCTCAAGGGTTGGGCTTGAGTGTTGAGAAGTTGAGGCTAGATTGAGCAGGTAGATTGCATAGTTTTGGGACTCAATGAGATAGGATGAGGTGTTTTGCATTGTTTCAACGAACTGTGCAATTCTAGGAGGCAAAGCAGACCTGGTCATTGCACAATTGCGCAGATCAGGAGCTCATGGGTTGAGCTTGAGCTCAGAGGCTGCGCAATGCACAGTTGAGGCCAAGATGGAGGGTTGAATTGCGCAATTTTGGAGGCCAAGGTCCGGGCTTGAGCACTGGAACTGCGCAGTGTCAAGGGGTAGAGTTACAGGTTGAGGGTTGGAACTGCGTAATGCACAGTTGAAGGGGGTCAAATGAGGCTAAGTTGTTGGGAAATTTCAAGAATTTGGCTAAGTGTGGGATCAATGAAATTGATGTGAACAGTGATATGACTTGATTGAGATCACACACTTTGAACACTTGATGACACAGCAACATAGATCATCCAAGACACATGAAAACATACTTCCCTCTGTGTGACAACTTTGCGACAACTTACAACAAGTGCGACACTAAAGATGTCTTTGCGACGACTGTGACGACACTTGTGCGACAATGCTTAAAACTTTGGGAATGAGTGCGACGGATGTTTACATGGTTAGATCAACTAATTTACACAAAGACGACCCCTTGAAACCACCAAAACAAGGTTATGTACATCGTGTGACGTTTAACATGCCAAAGACAACATTTACTATATGAAGAGAAAAGGGGGGGGGCAACACTTGCGATATGCAAACGACAGTGACAAAGACACATGCCATAGCAAAGATAACATGAAAAAAACCCTAATTAAAGTGAAAGCAAGCAAAAGTGACAATCAAAAGCATGAAAATGACACTCACGAAAGCGAAGATACGCAAAAGCGACAATTTGAAAAATTCACCAAAATATTAGTACAAACGCAGCCAAAAGTAAGGAACTGTCAATAACAGTGTGCACTGACTATCGACATGGGTTGAAAGTTGCACAGACACTTCCTTGATGGACTGTGATATATTTATTCAAGCTTGCGTAAAATAAAACGCTCATGAACTTGTTGCAAACTAAGCATGTGTGAGCAAGTGACTCCAATCAATCAAGAAGTGACCCTAGAACGACCGATCACAAGATCCACAGTAGGCTCCAAAATTCAAGTGTAGGTGAATTTTGGAGGGTGTTTGTTGCAGCAACAACAAAGCCCTAAAAAACTTCGCACATGCGAGAGAGAGATGCCCAAGAACTTTGATTTTGTCTTTCTCAACTACTTTCTTCTTTTTCCTTGCTCTTCGCTCTTCTTTTCTAGTCTTTGAGTTGCAGATCGAACTTGTGAGCGAGATGATGCCAAATAGGTTGAATTGCACTTTTATCTATATTACTTTTGTTGGGTCGAATAGCCCTAATCCAGGACGACTTCATTAGGACAGAGCCGACTTGGTGTGGAGGTGACAAGTGACATTTTTTACTAAAAAATAATTCTTTTTACATGATACAAAAGGCCAAGAAGGGTCTAATAATTATGACAATTACTCTTTTCACTCTTGAGAAAACCTAGAAACCTTCAATGGAGGCCTAGAAAATAAATGTAAGAGCATGAAACCCATGCTTAAAAAATAATTTTTCTTTCATGATAAATTTTCTTTTGATAAATATATTACATCATGACTCAAAATACAATTATTAAGACCGACACTAGTTACCTTCTTCAATAGGAAATTTCCCAAAATGCCACTGAGTTATCTGAGTTTTGATGGATTTCTTCAATGAATGGTTTTGTCAAACATGTGAAAGGCATATTGTTGCAGGCATTGTTTTTGCTCATTTTATCTTGAGTGCAAATATATAACGCACCAATATGAGACCAGATTTTAACCAACAACTAATATATCATGTCACACTTCAGATATAACACAAATCATTGCTATAGATCGCCTTTATAATAAACTGGAAAGTACACAGACCATAGATTAACTTGATAATGGAAGACACATTGCAAATAAAACAAGAAAGGAACTTGGTAAGAGATACAAGGATGTGGCTTCAATACAACACTCAAACTCGGAGTTTGCTTCAGCAATGTGGAACACAGGAAAATGGCTCCTCCATTTCTTTTCTCTTTAACCTCTGCTACAACCATGAACTTATTACACGACACCTTTAGCAAATGGACAAATTCATGCTCTCTTTCTACTAATATACACCTTCAACGATATTATTAATTCTGGTCCACAATATGAATGTGGTTTCGACCTCTGTTAATGGTCTGCTCAACTAGCAAGGGGAAGACTCAACATGATTTAGTGTGGAAATTGAGCCTTTCAGCAAGATAACACAGCTTGCAGATGAAGAGCAAGTTCGACCCTCAGACAGATTAATATATCTCCTCTTCAACAATGTCTTGACACAATACACTCAACAGACTTTTCTTTGATATGATAGTGATGAACACAGCCTTAGACCAGCAACTCGTGGCTCCCGAACACTCCAAAATACCACTGTAAATTTGGCCTAAGATATAAAAAAATCTACTAGCAAAAGAACTAGACTCAGGCCCCTTTTCCTCTACGAATCTCGGCCAACCAGTGAGAATTTGTCCAATAATAAAATGGAGGAGCTCGTGCTACGTTTGCACCAAGAAACTTGTCCTTCCTCCTTTAAAGAACTCGACCCATGAGGTTCAACCAGTTAGGGATATAACACAACCTCCTAGAACACTTTTACTCAGCAAATCGATCCCAAAATGGTCTGGAAATTTGATGCCTTCTTGGGTATTTCTCAGCCTATCAAAATGAGATAGAAAACACTATATAAGAAGATAAAATCAATCGATAATAACTCTTTCCTCCATTATCTTATGCAAACTCTTTTCCCATTTGTATCACGATGGTGAAATTTAAGTGATTCCACTCTCTGAACCAACTAGAGTGTATAGTTTCAACACCGAAACTAGCAATTGTGGCTAGGGTTTCTCAAACCCTAAGCTCTTCTCCCCAAAAAAATTCCAAAAACCTCTTTTCTCAAAATGCAAGTGATAGAATGAGGAGAGACTCCTAACTTTTCTCCTTTTATAATTTAGTAGTCACTTTTGCCACCATTTTACCTTTTTTATTTCATAAAGTCACTTTAGGAACTTTTCACTTTATAAAATGAAAGTGACTTTTGATTAGACTAGAATATGTCCCCCTTTTCACCCTTTACGCATTTATAATGTTTTTCCTAGGCAAATCATGTATATTTATTAAAATTTTCCTCGTCTTAGCCTACAAGAACTTATTAGGCTAGTTGAACCCCATCTTTTATCTCCTAAGCAGTCGGGAACATTACAGGTGACCTTCATGTACTCTATCTTGGGTGACTTAAGTTGAACACTAAGAGAAGCTTTCCCTTGAGCCATGATATTTTGGCTCAATGTGACCAACTACAAGAAAAACTACAATGTAGTTGTGCCTACAGTTGGGTGGAGAGTGGCTCTCTCTTCATTAGTTTTCAACAACTTTTGTAAATCAGATGACTATACTATTCTTTGCCAATGAGATGATATTTTTGTCCATTGCTTCCTGAAAGTTGTTATGTTGGATCATTGAGTATTTTGTGGTGATAAGATAAATCAATGTACAATTGTGCTTGGTTATTAATTGTTATTTCTATCATGAATAAACACTATATGTAGAAGTATTCCCTAAAGTATGTTTCTTGCAATGATTCTGATATATATATATATATATATATATATATATATATATATATATATGATGTGTTGTGGAGAAAATATAAAGGTTGACTTGAGCCTAAGGCTCTTTTTTTTTAAATGTTAGTGTGCATGACTGTTAAATTTAGATAACCATGGTGTTTTATGCTTAATGCAAATTTACTTCAATCTTTCTTAGGCCCGATTCAAAATAGAAATCACATAAACATGAAAGTAAAATGCTGATAGAACACAATAATAGATCAACAAAAGACAAACCAATAATATACATCATATTTTACACTTCAAAGATATAGGTTGGTGTGTGTTACGGCAGTCAACAGGATGCTTCAGCCAGCAACGTCTTTCCTAGATCAGCCAACCTCCAAGTGTCACACCCACAACCCTCAAAAACAACTCATCACAAGTCAACATTGGTCAACCAAAAGTCAATGCAGGATAGCAACAGAAAGTCAACACAGCAAATTAGGGCTTCAATCAAACAGCTCATTTTCCCTCGATTTTTGTGCCCAGCAGTAGGCCTCCAAAAATCAAAATTTCAGCAAAAGTTTGAGGTCAAACGAACAAGTGTTGACCACGGTCAACGCTTCAGCAAATCAGCCCTAAATAGATCCGAAAAAAACAACAGCTCCAGCTCCACACGTGTGAGGGGAAAAGGCCTCCAAAAGCTATCGAACCAATTAGATCACAATGAGAGATGTGTGATGAGTTGATGAGCAAAATGACCTCCAAGTCTCTCCAATTTATATCCATCAGTGAGGGTGTGTGACACATCTATTAGACATGTGAGCCTACATTACAAATCTAGTCGACCTTGCACATATGTGGAAAATAAATTCAAAATATATGTTCTGCTCATCCAAACAAGATGATCTTTAGATCAATATTGCACCTCTCTGAAAGAGGAATCCAACAAAAATATGACCATCATCATATGAGCAATGCAACATGGAGTTTGGACCTAGTTTCCCAAAATTAACACTCCCTCTCAACTAGGGAGAACTTCATCTGTCCACCTGTGCCATCCATCAGTACCATCATGTACTTTCATCTAGCATCGTGCGTCATCCTGTTGTAACTTGCTTTGTTGGCTCTTCTTCTCAAATAGAACAAAAGGTGAGTCACAAAGACATTACGCTCAGCTGACCTGAAGTCAGCTTCGAGGTTAAAACCTCTCTTGGACTCAAAAAGAGTCGCATACTAAACCGAAGTTAGTTTACTAACCCGAAGTCAGTTTCGAGGATAAAACCTCAATAAACTCAAAAAGAGTCACATAATAACCCGAAGTTAGTTTATTGACCTGAAGTTAGTTCACTAACCCGAAGTCAGTTTAGAGGTAAGAACCTCATCATACTTGATCCCAGATCAAGGTGTTGGACACGTGCCATCCTAGACATATAGAGTACGGCAATATTCAATGCATCCATCGATCTTGCTATTGGTCTCTATCCACATTTCCCACCTCATTGGCCAAATGAGAGGTACTTCCCATGAGTCTGAAACTCCATGGGTAGGATGCGTGCGGGGCATAGATCAAATAGAGGTGAACCAACTCAATATCATAACAGTGGGGTAGAAGCACAACAAGGTTCGGCAAGCCTAGCCCCATGTGTGCTTATAGCTCCAAGAAGCTATCCCCAAGCCCCCTAGAGCTCCCATAGCTCATAGTCCAACTCAAGCAGGACCCTCAGAATAGTGTCTTTCCACGATTCCAAGCTTCTCATGGAAGGTTAGGAACTTGACCTTTCCTAGGGGCTTCATGAGAATATCCACGACCTGCTCATCAGTTCCTATACGATCGAGCCTTACGGTGCCTCGTTGTACCATATCCCGGAAAAAGTAGTACCTGATATCAATATGCTTGGATCGATCGTGGAACACGGGATTCTCAGAAAGACAAATCCCACTTTGGTTATAACAAAGGATAACGGTGGTATCTAGCACATGCCCAAACAACTCACTGAAGAGCTTTCACAACCAAACAACTTCACAACAATCCATACTCATTGTAATGTATTTGGCCTCAACGGTGCTCAAAGCCACTAACTTCTGCTTCCTGCTCATCCAAGATATCCAAGCAGAACCAAAGGTGAAGCAACATCCAGATGTGCTCTTGCGGTCCACCACACTGCCAACCCAATCAGCATCAGTATATCCATGGGTCTCAAACTCCCGACAGTGTATCTCAGCCCATGGTTGATTGTGCCCCGAAGATATCTCAATAGATTCTTGGCACTAATCCAGTGAATGTGATGAGGATCAACCATATGTTGACTCAAAGTGTTAACGGCAAAACATACGTCCGGACGGGAGTTCACTAGGAACATCAGGGCCCCCACGAGTTGTCGATACTTGGTAGGATTTGCTAGCACAGGTCCAACAGCGTTTCCACACAACTTCTTAAAGTTGAGTTCCATCAGTGTCGACACAGACTTATAGTCCACCATACCAAATCTCTCTAGTAGCTTCACAACATATTTTCCTTGAGAAAGGAAAATCTCACCTGGCCTCTGCCAGACCTCCAAGCCTAGGAAGTAATGCATCAATCCTAGGTCTTTCATCTCAAACTCAAAAGCTAGCTCCCTCTTACACTGATGAATGAGAGGGTCAACACCTGTCAGGAAGAAATCGTCCACATAGAGAACCAGAATGAGAGGCCTTTCTCTATCGACCTTAAAATAAAGGTTTGGATCAGCATTACTTTGAGTGAAGCCCAGCTTCATCAAGTAGCTATCTATCCTCTCATACCAAGCCCTAGGGGCTTGCTTCAACCCATAGAGGGCTTTCTTCAACCTACATACATGGGTGTCTCTATCTCGGACTTTGAACCCCAGAGATTGCTCCACATACACCTCTTCCTTTATAGAATCATGCAGAAAAGCGGTCTTCACATCCATCTGATGGAGATTCCATCCTTGCAATGCAGCAAGGGAAATGATAGATCGGATGGTGGTATAGCAAGCCATAGGTGCAAATATATCATCATAATCTATGCCTTATTTTTGAGAGAAACCTTGGGCAACAAATATTACCTTGTACTTTTCAGCACTACCATTAGATCCATGCTTGATCTTATATATCCATTTTGAGGTGACAACAGATTTGTCCTCTGGTCTCAGGACCACTTCCCAGACATCATTTTTCATAATGGACTCATATTCTTCGTGCATAGCATCCTTCCAAACTTGATGCTTTATGGCTTCTTCAAATGATCCAGGCTCAGAATGTACTATTGTACTCATGGCTGCTAGATACCCTTGGTATCTATTCGGCTTCTTCCTTTCACGGAATGTCCCCCTTGGAGCAATATGTCTCTTAGCATCTGCGAGAGTATCCCTAAGCCATGAGGGTCTTCTCTTATTTGAAGAAGGTAGATTAATAGCATCCATAGGTCCTTCAACATCGAGCATCAGTTCATCCTTTGGCTCTTCCTGCTTCCCTACTTCTTAATCTTCTTTATCTTCCTTGGAGCTAGGAAGATTTCTCACTTTCTTGAGGGCAAACATCTTCATCGAAGGTGACATCGTGGCATATCTCCACTTCTCTTTGAGCAGACACATAGATTCTATATGCCTTCGAAGTTTCACTGTAGCCCACGAACATTCCCTTCTTTCCAGAAGCATCTAGCTTGCTTCTCTTTTCTTTCGGCACATGAAAGTAAACAAAACAACCAAAAACTCTCAAATGATAAACATCAGGTTTCTTACCAGAAAAGACTTCTTCGAGAGTTTTGGAGTCCAGAGCAGAATGCGGGCATCTATTTTGAACGTACACAACAGTGTTCGCAACTTCTCCCCATAGGAACTTCGGAAGCCCTTTGTCACATAGCATGGCTCAGGCAGCTTCCACAATGGTCCTGTTCTTTCTTTCAGCAACACCATTTTTCTCAAGAGTATACGCAGTTGTGGTCTCCCTCTTAATGTCAACTTCTCTGCAAAAGTCATTGAATTCATTTGACTCATACTCGGTCCCATTGTCGGCCCTCAAAACTTTGATTCTCTTCTCGGTTTGATTTTCCACCAAGGCCTTGAAGGTACAAAACCATTTGAATGCTTCATCCTTCTTCTTCAAGAAATATATCCAGGTCTTGGGAGAGAAGTCATCCGTAAAAGTCATGTAATAGGAACATCCTCCCAAGGATGTCACGGGCACCATACCAAATAAGTCAGAATGTATCAACTGCAAGATATCAGTTGTCTTTGTGACACTTGAGGGGAATGGTCCCCTTATATTCTTCCCTTCGGCGTAGCCCTGACATATACCTTCATGATCATCTCTAAATTCGGGCATCCTTGTCACCACCTTCCTTGCTTCGGGAAGGGCTTTATAATGAAGGTATGCAAACCTCCGATGCCATAACTCTGTTTGACGAGTTGTATCATATGACATAGCCCCCAATGGACTCCTCCAACCTAGTAGAGTGTATCAACTCTAAAACCAATAGTAAGAGCTTCCTTGAAGTTCTTTCAGATGCGTACCTTTCCATCAACAAATGCCACCTTAACTCTTTGTCTTCCATTGCCGAAATAGACACAAGGTTCTTCCTCAAATCAGGTACGTACAACACATCTTGTAAACGAAGGACTTGACCTTGAGATAGATGAAGGGTCATAGTCCTTGTCCCTTTCACAGGATAGGTGGCATTATCTCCAAGGATAATTTCCAGATTAGTATCCTTCTCAATCAATTCAATGAGGGCTTCTTTATAACTAGTGAGGTGCCTTGAAGCACCACTATCAATCAACCAGACATCCAGGGTGTCAGGAGGAGATGCAGCAGAGAGGGTAGATACAAGAATAAATTCATTTCTCTTATTATCAATAACATTAGACTCATCGTACCTGGAATTTCTTGACCTCTTGAAAGGTTGCCCATTTCCACTACGATCAGAGGGAGCCTTCCTTTTTCCTTTGAACTTGTTGTTCCTTTGATTGTCATTCCCCCTGGAGTTGTTGTTGTCATCATCCCTGGGAGAGTCCCTTCTATTAGGGCACTCTCTTGCATAGTGACCAAACTTGTCATAGGTGTAACATCTCCCTTCCTTCCTTTGGGCCCCGCTCTTCCATGGTTTTGATTTCGTGGACCACCATTGTTTTTCTTCTTTGCATGAGCAGCGAAGGCAGTAGGGTCACCTCCATTTCCATTAGAGGGATGATCTCTCTCCATCATTCTTGTCTCCTCTTGAGTGCATCTCGTCAATATTTCATCAAAATTAGGAATCACATTATTATTAAGAATAGTAATACTGAATACATACCAATCACGAGGGAGACCTCCAAGCGCAATAAGAACCATCTCTCGATCAGCTATTGCTTCCCCAATAGCTAGGAGGTTATTCCTGATTTCAGTGAGCCTCATAAAACAAGATTGAATGGATTCATCTTTGCCCTTCTTGATATTCTTCAATTGATTCTTGAAGAAAAGTATTTGATTAGCATTGCTAGCCCTAAACATGTTAACCAGCTTATCATACATCTCGTTAGATGTGCTCAGCTCAGAAATGTAAGAAACCAAGTGCTTATGAATAGAATCCTAGATAATCATCTTTGCTTTGATTTCTCCTTTTCTATACTTCGTCTTTGTGGCAGCAGCTGCATTTGATGGATGCTCTTGAATCTTCCCCTACACATAGTCCATGACATCTTGATCTTCTAATACCAAATCCAAGGACATCTTCCATGCATGATAATCAGACTTTTCAATCAATTTATCTTCAGCCTTGAAACCCTTGTAGGTTGAGGAGGCCATTTTCAGTCATCAATAGTCCTTATCTCCCTCGTTGTCTTTGTCTATCCTTGTTGCGGCTAGGGCAAAGAATTTCTCCTCTCAAACGAGTCTTTCTTAAGTGAGAGAGTTGCACAGATGGATGCTCTTAGATTGGTGATTGCTCTCAACACAAGATGGGTTTTGTCTTCTCCTTAGCTCTGATACCATGTAAATTTCTGAAGATGTTCTATGCTAGATGAAAATTTACTTTAATCTTCTAGGGCTCAAATAGCAATCATATGAAAGTAAGATGCAGATAAAACATACCAATAGATCGGTGGAAGACAAGCCAAAAAACAAAGATGAAGAATGGTGGCGTTACGGCGATCAGCGGGATGCTTCAACCAGCAAAGTCTCCATAAGGTCAGCCACCCAAATGTGTCACACAACCCTAAGACGGCTCTTCAAAACGCTGCATCAAAAACACTGCTCCAAAGAAAACCCTAATGCTACTCCATCCGTGAGAGAAGAGAGTACCTCCAAAATTGTGTGTGAAATGACTTCCAAGTCTCTCCAATATATGGAGGTGTGTGAAACATCTCTTATGCATGTGGGATAAATCTGGCAGACCTTGCACATGTGGAATAAATTCAAAATACATGTTCTGCTCATCCGATCAAGATGATCTTTAGATCGATCTTGCACCTCTCCGAAAGAGGAATCCAATAAAAATATTGGCATCATCATCTGAGAAGTACAACATGGAGTTTGGACCTAGTTGCCCAAAATTAACAATTCGATTGCAATGAGGGGCAGTGATAGTTCAGGGGGAATATATTTTCCTAAGTCGGGAATACATCGCAGAAAAGGCAGAGAAGAGGATGCAGAAGAGGCAGCGTAGGGGCTACGCTGGGTAGCGCAGTGCCATGCAGAGGCAACGCTAAAGCCTTGAGGAGATTCGAAGTTTTGTTGAGGATCAGTCAGATCCAGTGCCAGAATGTCGGGTGGTGAGACCGAAGGGGCAAAAGATTAGCATCCAGCCAGCAAAAGGAGGTGATGCAGTCCTAGCTAAAGTGACGCAGATCTGCACAAAGGCAGCGCAGGGGCAACGTGGGGTTGTCCAGTTCAGTGGTGGGTCAGTGTCGGATCTCCAGTGTTAGTGTGAGGTAATCCTCACTAATTCTCTGTAGATAGTCAGATTTGGGCATCCAGTTGTATTCAGAAACTTCTGCTTAATAATATAAACCCTCAATTGTTGCACCGGTTTTCCCGCATTGGGTTTTTCCGGGACTTGGTCCAAAAATAATGGGATAATGTGTGTCTAATTTTCTTGCTTGGATTTTGTTTCTGCATTTATTTTTCCACAGTTTAATTAGTGAAGGTTGCAGTGCAATTGCTTCAGTATTTACTTGTAGAACACAGTAAATAACTTGCATAATTTATCATGTAGGAGAAGTAATATCAGTTTGCCGCAATAGGATTCCAGGAGTTAGGAATTTTCACATTGAATCGGTTCATGGTGGAGCCAAAGCAGGAGCATTAGGTAGCAGCAAAACATGTGCTCAAAAATTTGAAGGGTACATTGGAATATGGTCTAAGATATCTTGGGGATGGTGAAGTGAAATTACAGTGGTATTTATACTTGGATTGGAAAAGCAGTGCAGCATATAGGAAGAGAACCTCAAGGTGTTGCTTTAGGTTGGGATCGGTGACGATATCATGATTCATCAGGAAGCAGACTTACATAGCACTCAACTTACCCGATGCATAATGCATTGCAGCCAATACTGCTAGTTGTGAGGCCATCTAGCTACGCAAGTTACTTGCAGGATCATTTTATTAGGAGTTGAACCCCGCAGTCATTTACTGTGATAATTGGAGTTGTATCAAACTCTCTAAGAATTTGGTGTTTCATGGCAGATCAAAGCACATAGAGATCAGATATCACTTCATACGAGATAAGATTCAAAAGGGATAGTAAAGCTCTAATATATTCCCATAGAGCAGCAAGTAGCTAACATTCTGACCAAATCCTTAGCAAAAGGGAAGCTTGAAGAATTCAGAGACAGACTTTGAATTCATGTCTATATAATTATATAGACATCAAGATGTACACTTTTTGAATAGTTAGAAAATTCCCAATAGACATTCATCAATGATCAAACGCTATTGTCAAGGATACAATGTACATCATAGATTTAGAAATGACCATAGTGTAGTTTTTTCCTTCAATGTCATCCAAATGTACTACATAGATAAGATCATAGATGGGAATGCCAATTGAAAAACACAAAATAGGGAAGTAGATGAATCTCATCTCAGTAACAGCAGTAGTATCACCATCGGATGCAGAGGAGGAGGAGCACTACCATCAACATTCTTCCCTTTCCTTTGAGCTTGGGCAGTGGCCCTTAACAATTGAGCCATAATTTCGATAAGATGATTGTAAAAGAATATGCTGTTAGTGAAATGTTAAACACAGCAAAATAATATCAGCCTTTAGATTCTATCTCATTCGCTGTTCCTTGATATCCTTCTCCGCTAGGATTTCTGCAAAAACTTGTGAGTTAAATGGGGCCAAATGTCCCTTTATTTCAGTGTTGGGTGCGTTTTTTATCATCCTGCAAGTCTGAGTTGTTGGGACTCATCATTCTATAAGTCGGATTCACATGGGACACGTATCCTACATGGAACACCTATCACACATGAGTCCAACAAATAGAAAGGCAAATCACTGGATCAGCGAGTCTGATTTACAATACGTAAAAAGAGGGGAAGTATTAGGTATGCTAGTTCTAAAGGAATTTTATGGGTTTATTATTTGCACTGTCAAGAAGAATATACAAAAGAATTCAAATAATATTGCACCATACAAGTATGAATTCAGGTCTACATAGTATAAATTTCTATCATAAGAGGATATAACACTGCCTCTGGGTAGGAAGACTCTAAACTAGTCTTCCTTCAGTCCAGGAGGGCTGGTGCACTATTGAAAAATAATGTTATCCCTTAGTAAGCAACCTATATTCATTATGTCTCATTTCAATCAGTTTCCAATTCCCAAGAAGGTTTATAGAGAAGAATCTAGCTAAAAGCATAATAGAGGGTTTATTTGTGCATTAAGCAGATCTAAGAAGGAGGCTGGCTCTTCCTCCCAATCATGACATCTCCAAGCCTCAGAAAGAAGACAGCATGCCATTGCATCTGGAACTTCAGTCCATTGGAGGAATACCATAAATATAGAGGACAAGATGCCGGGATGGAGTTTTAGATGGAACCTAGGTATAGTGAGTTTAGTAAGTTTGATCCAAAGATATATCTACTCTGGATTCCTTTCATATATGCAATCCAAGTATCAGCATGCTCGAGCCCCCTTCAGAGTCAAATCATCAATGGAGAAAGCAAGATAATGTCACTATAAAGCTACACAAACCTCTAGGTCCACCCTACATGTCATGCATAAGTGTCAACATGCTTGAGCCCCCTTCAAAGTCAAATCATCAATGCAGAAGGGGAGGAAAATGTCACTTCAAAGCTACATCAACCTCCAGGTCCAGCCTACATGGCATGTATTAAAAAACCTGTTCTCTCATAGTTTGATCCTTCTTTGCATACTTGAAGTCCAGACCAGTCAAAAGATGTGGTCTTTTCTTGTTTCAATAGCACTATTGTGGCCTAGGAGTAATGAATTCAAAAGAAGGCCGATAACTCCATGTCAATGTTCCAGCTGATCCACAATGGAGAATAAAGTAGGTAAATACGACAAGTTTCCCTTCCATCAAGCGTAGCAGAAGATCATCATAATTCACCATACCCTTCGAATGAAGATAATTTCCATCTGTCTATACATATACATAAATTCACTTCTAAGCATTAACTCTATTACAATCTTGTCTACTGTAAAGGAGCCAAGTTCCAACATATTGAGTATCGTGGTTACATTGTATTTAATCGGGTTTGACATTTAAATGAACGGTAAGTTACAACCTGTAGAATAGTTCTCTCTCCAATTTGGATGAAGAGAAATGGACAAAATAAAAATTGGATATGAAGGCATACCCTGTAACAAGAAGTTTTTCAAATAACACTTTGACCATGTCCAGCCCTCGCTTGACTAAAATCAAGTTATTGGAATAGCTACCACCCGTCATGGAACCAGATTTGATGTCCAATTCCACTAATGCCTGTAAAGTTGCAGAAGAACCCGATGCTTCTGTCAAAGATTGGATCTGCATCAAATTTCCAAAATATTCAAATTGATATCTATTAATCTGCAGCAATATTCCTCAGTGTGTTTTTACTTCCACAGATTCCAAAAAACATGCATACAACTAGTTTTCTTTTCTTCTACTTCGACCCAGTTTGTTCCCTTTTATGCATAGCAGTAAAACATGATAAATATGTCAGCTGACGGTTAGTGTCCTATTATAATTTAGAAGTGACAACAGATATGATGTCATTTTGATATACAGTGAACAGAAATTAATAACTTGGCATCCAGATACCAGGGAATTTTGCGCTCTCTTCAAGTCCTAAAAAAGTGTATAATGTGACCAAAGACTTTATTATAAGCAGGCATTCTGTTTTGAAACAGAGTGCAATCTTCTGGAAACGATAACCAAGAAACAGATACATAAGATGCCTCCCGACTTTTGCTTCCCTTTACTTTTTATGGTTTAAAACATTCCAATATTTAGCCGAAGGGTCTGTCAATTAAAGAAATCATTCCTTTGTACATGCTACACTCTACCGATACCATTGCTTGTTTCACATCCCCAGTCATGACTCCTTACACCTGCGAAGGTACTGAATTGTTATTCCTCAGCGAGTCCTCACTTACATAAGCTAATATTGAGTGCTACCCCCGCTAGTCCTCACTTACATAAGCTAATATTGAGTGTTACCCCCGCTAGTTATCACTTATAGTTAAAAATCAGTGAAATCGAAAACAGCACAAAACAAACAAATGAACAGATTTTTTAAGCTTTTTTCGAAAATTTTAAATAGATATGAACCATAGAGGGCGACACAGTTAATATTTACTGCCAAGCTGCAGGGTATGAATCATGATTAAGTGTTAAATCAAGTGCACTTTCTTGACAAAGACCTGGGTTCAATCCACCTGGACAGGATGCCATTGTGCCAATGAGTTCATTTTATTTTGATATCAACTTATCTTGTGATATGCGAAAGAGTTAATGAGCCTAGGTCATTTGACCGAGGCAGGCAAGTGAGGCCAATTGTAATTCCTGGTGATTTTGGTTGGACAGATATCCCTTAGATATAAGCGAAATGTTTCCACAGCCCACATGGACTGGAACAAAAGAGTCTCTAACCAACAAAAAAAAAACATGGTAATTTTTTACATTGTAAGATAAGACTTAATTATCAGACCTCCCCCTTCAACTTTCACTTGAGGATTTCATTTTTTTGCTGATTGCTAAGTGTACTCTTTATTGCAGAGGAGATGTTCTTTTGATCCTAATCGGGCACAATTCAATCTCACATTGACTACAAGATGTAGTTTTCTTTAGACTGCTTCTACTGACGGAGTCGTAGAAAACTATGTTACCGGAATGGCAACGAAAAGCAGGAAATGAGAACGCCGCGAGAAATGGTGCTAGAGGGTTTTGGGAGATAAGAAGGTGAACCGACTTTCTTTCCAGCTTATATTATGCATTTAAAAATTAAGTAGAAATGTACTAAACTCACGAGGTGTAGATACAAGTCAATTGGTTTCTGTGGATTTAGTCTTTACCAGGTCTCAGCTTCAAATTTCATTTCATGGAAGGGGTGGAAGATAGAAGCCATTTTTGGGAATTAAACTATTAAACTATGCAAGTTGCATCCAAGCTAAACAGAACTTCGTGTACTGAGTTATACCTTGTCAACAAAGTCCCTTTCTGCAAATTTGAAGGCGATACCCAGGCACCCAAAGAGCACTGAGACCCGGGAACAAGCACGACAAAAAGGGACCAGTTGAATATCACCATTGCCTGACTTAAGAGGCAAAGCCAATTCCTCAAACGCTACTGCAATCTGCCTCAGGGGCATGTTCGTCTGGGTGTTTGCCGCCATTGTTCTCTACTTGGGCTTGTGCTGGCAAAATGTAAATTTCTTCTGTGATATTATATCTTAAAAAGACGGTGCAGGGTGATGCAGTATGAGATCACGAGGGAATGCATGTGCAATTGGTGGAGAACTCACTCAAATAAACTTTAGAGAGGAGACGAGTTGGTATTTCATTTACCTGTACAGGCTCATTTACCTGTAACCTGTACTTTAGTAGCAGCGTTAAGAACACCATTGAGTTGTTTAGAGTATCGGGACTCGGGAGAATCATGGGCATCTTAAACTTTTTCTTTTATCTTTATGACATCAATTCAGGCCGAGAATCAGCATCAATGAGACATAATCAGCATCAGCATAAATATTCTCCATACTTCATGCTTACTTTTTTTTATTGTATCTGACGGTTGTAAAGAGGAAAAAATATTTATGCGATGTTTTGAATGAATATTTATGGGATGTTTTGAAGGTTTTTTTGGGTGGAATTTTCTGGTGTAATTTTTGTAAAATTCTATAGGAATTCATTGAAAACAGAGGTTTGATGGGTAACCTTGCACAATCAAAGTGTCTTAAGAGTTTTTTGGTGTTGAATCTATATGTACAGTTAAAAAAACCAATTTAAATAAAGTAAATCAAGATTTTACCTCAATTTTTTTCACCACATTCTGACAGAGACACTCCAAAAAGTGTCATAAAGATAGCTCCATCATTTTATGCAGAAAAGATATTACAATATTGATAGGTACTTTACACTATTATTTAATAGGAATTAATATTTTAATATAGTATATAAATAAATATTTTAAGTTAGATAAATTGTATGATATTAAATGAGAATTATATATATTAAAAATTATAAGTTTGGAGTTTTGAGATTGCTTTTTTTAATTAGAGGATGTTGTAAATAGAAATTTATAAAAAATCCTAAAAATCTAATGATTCATAATAATTATTGGGCAAAATCTACAGGACATAGTGTTGGCTAGTCACTATCCTCCTCTTAGGAGAAAGAGATGATGTTTGATTCACTGGCTAGAATAGTTATCATTTTTTTTCATCGAGCTCATATTGAGTCTTGTACCTCCTTGTGTCCCCTACAATATTCAAGAGACGTTTAACCTTGTGCCAACTTCGTGCCATGATCAATGAAGTGACCAAAGTAATAAGAGCCGTAACGCCTTTTCATGGTAATTGGTTTCATATCAAGGCAAGAGGAATGCCAACTCCTAGGCATCCTCTTTGGGGAATAATATATTTTAATATTAATTTTTATTTAAAAAGTATAAATTAATAAGTTTTTTTTTTATTAGGAATTGTGTAATTATTTTAATGTTTGATATGGAGTTGACATATGACATTTAAAAAAAAAAAACTATCTTCATTATAAATAAAATGTTTTAATGTTCACTTTAAGTAAAATATTTCAATATTATGTGTGTGTCTATCATAATTAAAAGAGTTTGTAATTTCTTATATGTTCTACATGGATTTGACAAGTCAAGTCTCACTAGTACAATCAGTTGAGGATGGGCCTCCTTAGTAAGGCGACCCAGGATCAAACCTCACGAGGGGTGGTTGTGCCCTGTGCTAGGGGGAGGAGACATGCTAAACAATCCAGCCAACTTAGGGTGGCCCAGGCCGGGTGCGATCCTTGGGTGACTTTGGTGTGGCCCAGGCCGGGTGTGATTGTTGGGTGACTTTAATGGATTAGATGTCCCTGTGTTGCTAAAGAAAACAATCGGCTTAGGGTGGTGTGATCCTCGGGTAACTTTGATGGATGCGATCCCTAGGTGACTTTGGTGTGGCCTAGGCCTGGTGTGATCGCTGGGTGAATTTGATGGATTAGATGTCCCTGTGTTGCTAAAAAAAACAATCGGCTTAGGGTGGTGTGATCCTCGAGTAACTTTGATGGATTAGATGCCCTCCTCGAACCACAAGTCAAGCCCAAACAAAAAAAACATGAATTTGACAAATAGCATATATATAATAAGCCTAATAAATTAGCTTGATTAAATGTTGTAAAAAACCAATCAAACATATAAATTATGATAAATTATTGATTAAATTAGCTTAAATTGTCAATATCTTATACAAACATATAAATTATGATAACAATGGAGAACTTGTCAATATCTTATACAAACATATTGATTATAAAAACAATAAAATTATAAATATCTTATATAAATATGTCCATTATTGTTCATTATGATAATAAAAAACTCGTCAATATCTTATACAGACATAAAAACAAAAAAAATTGTAAATATCTTATACAAATATGTCCATTATTCTCCATTATGATAATAATGGAGAGGTTTTCAATTTTTTATTAAAACATATTAATTATCATAACAATGGGCATATATATATTTGAATAAATTAACTTAAATAAGTTTATAAATTACAAGATATCACAAAATTAAGTTTTGAGTGAATTAGGTTGTTAATACCTTATATGGAAAAAGAAAAATTATATATATATATATAATTTTAATATTAATATTAATATTTATTTATATTTATTTTATATACCTAACACGTTTAAAAAATGAAATATTATTTTAAGATTAAAAAACTTTAAATTAGAAATATGACAATGACTTGCAAAGTTATTCATGCTTAGCATTCATTGTTTGAAATATATATAAAAGAAATATCATTCATGCTTAGCATTCATTGTTTGAAATATATATAAAAAAAATAAGTGTCTTACCTCTAGGATGAGATAACTTTAAAAAAAAGGTGGATATTCTTTTTAGTGTTAAAAAACTTAAGGGGAATCTTTATAAATAAATTCAAGAGTTGTTTGTGCTTAACTTTGAAGTTAATTTCAATGGACAAATATAAGTTTTAACTTCAAATATAATTGGATCCAGCATGTCAAAGTACAATGTGTCACCTAACCTTCCCTGGTGGAGAGTTGCACCTAATTTTGTTCTGAACCGTTCATCGTTGCATTTAAGATTTTGTCAATTTGTTCTTTCATTGTATGTGAATGTCCAAGTGTCCTGCTTTTATTATTGATTAAAAAGGTAGTTTGAGTAGTTTAAATTTCTTCTTGCTTTTATTTTTTTGGTCAAAAACATTAAAAAAATAAAATTATTGATTTTATTTCGAAGTTAAAAAAAAATTGCACACGCATAATTTAATTATACTAAAAACAATCATTTTAAAATTCAAAATTATTATTTTACCGACAATTTAAAAATCAAATCTTAATAATATAAATATAAAATTAATAAAATATTCCATACCATGTCTATTGTGGATAAATCATATAGATGTTTTAAAGTTCATTAGCAAGACAAAGATAGATAGTCAAATGCAAGAAACAAATAAATACAATAGAATAGAAAGATTCTGCGGAAAATGCAAGAAACAAATAAATAAAATCAAAAGATACAACTAATACATAATCAGGGAAAAAAATAAATATTATAATATTTAAATGAAATAGTAAAAAATATATAAAATTTATTAAAATTAAAAAGAATCGGGAAAATATAAAAAACAAAATTCAAAATAGAAATTAACAATAAAGAAACAAAATAATAGCTTAAAAAATAAATTTATAAAATGAAATAATAATATATATAGTAATATTATATATATATATATAGCTTTTGGGATTTCTTATAATAGCCTGGTGGGAAAACGACCTTTTATGTTTGGGTATGGTCTTTCATAGGGAACTCTTTATTGTGGTGGTCTGTAAATGGACTCTTTTGGGGTGTTTCATTTATTTATGTTTGCATTTTATGTATGTGAGTAGTCTTGTTCCAGAGAGAACATGGTGGAAAGTGGCTCCCTTTGTACCTGGGTATTCAGCTACTACTGAAATTGGATTCTCCTTTCTAGTCTTGGTTTGGGGTTTTATTAACTCTTCTCCTGGGGATATTCTTTGGTTCTAGTGGTGGTGCTCTGGGTTGAGTAGGCTAAGAACTCTTTAGTGTTTATTGTGGTTAGTATGGCTAGTCTGGTGGGTAATTGGGGGTTTTGAGATTTCTCACTCTTGGTGTGCGGTTCATATTTGTGGTGTTGGTGTTCTCACATGTGACATTTGGTTTATGCATGTTGGTTGGGCACTGCATTTCTGGCTAGGTGGGGAGTTGTTTCGTTGTGTTGGTTCTAGGGTGTTGGGTTGTTTTGCTTGTGGTTGGTTTGCTCATGAGCCTGGGCGCACTCAGGGTAGCTCGTTTGTTGGCGACCTTATTAGCTCGCTCTCTTTGCATTGGGGCTTGGTGGTGGAGATTTTGTGCCAACATCGATTATCTTCTGGAGACTGGGTGGCGGGTGTTGTTGTTGGTGGTACTGGTGGCAGGATGAAGCCTACCAGGCGAATTTTTCGTGCTACTGTGGTGGTTGCAGCCTTGGTGGAAGTAGTGTCCAAGATCATGGTCAAAGGACTGGAGTTGTGGCTAGTCAAGGGAGAGGCAGCGGTCAAGCACAGCGGGGTGGCCGCGAAGGTCAGGCGCCCCCCAAAAGTTACGGTTAAGAGGAAAACCAAACAGTCGTTGCAGGCATTGTTGGAGGAACAAGATAAAACTCTTCGGGAGGAGCATGAAGATTAGTTATTGTTCTAATCAACTGCAGTATTTTTAGTGCCACGTTTGTGAGTGTGTGGTTGTAGTATGGCATGGACAAAATCTTCTTTATGAGAAATTGGACAAGTTGGAAGCATGTTTAACTCACTTGAAACAACATGTTAATTGCACCTGCCGCCCTCCACCCCCTCCAGGTACAGGGACGAATAATCCAACATCTATTAATTTCGATGATTAGGTATGCTTTCTGGAGTTTTGTTTATTTTGTCTGTATTTTGAAATTTTGGCCTGCAAGGCTTTAGAGTGCGACATTATGTTTATTTTGGATCATTTGTAATTGTCAATTAGATTAATAGCTTGAGAGGTCTTGACTATAAATACATAGCTTTGTATATAATTTTATCTATATAAATTTTGAATTACAAAATAATATATATATATATATATATATATATATATATATATATATATATATATATATATATATAATTTATTTATGAAATATAAAAAATAAACCTATAAATTAAAAATTATTTTAATAAATATATAAAACAAATTAAACAAATCATAATGAAGGTTTAAAATAAATATTTTCATATATATTTATGAATAAAGATATATAAAAAAAAAAAATCCAAAACAAAAATGGACATGAATAAAAGATTATTTAATTATTTTAAAAAAAAAAATTAAGAAAATATATCAATCCTTTATAGTGATAAAATAGAATTTAAGAAAGTATATCAATTATAGTGATAAAATATAATTTTTTTTACAAATAGTATTTACCAATAATTTTATTATTATAAATGTGTGTATTTTTTATTAAGGTTTTTGGAATTTTAATTTTAATTAATAATTATTAAGTGGATAATGGGGATTTAACCTCCACATAATATTCTAGAATATTCTTTGTAGTAGTCAACAATCAAAGATTGTCATATTAATATGAGTTATGGTTTTTTGGACATGTGGTAGAAGTAACTCATGGCATTGGCCTATGATATTGTATCAAAGCCTATTTATAGATTAAGAATTTCCATAGTAAAATGGTGATGGATCTCCATAGTTAAAAATCTTGTTGCTAAAGATTTCTTATTTCAATGAAGATATGTTGATTTTTATTTTTTTATTTTTTTTATTGACAATTGATTCTCAAGGGAATATGCTCAGCATATGCTTCATCTCAATGATTATCAATGATTGAAGTGTATTACAAGTTTGCTAGGTTTCATTAACTTTTAATCAATTTAAAAAATTATATTCACGCCATGTGGCTCCCAGCCCACCAATTTATTAGGGATTTGAGATTATTCAAGTCTAATAAGTTCCTCCATATGATAAGTTCATCATTATTATTTATAACAATCATTTATATATAAATGAATTGTATTTAGCAAAATGGTCCAATAGTTTTTAAAAAAATTAAAAAAATTACTTAGTGTCAAGTGGCCCCTTTCCTAGGGATTTCAAATTATTCCAATTCTAATAGGTTCCTCCATGATAATTTCTTCATTATTATTTATAGCATTCAATCATATATAAGCAAATTTTATTTAGCAAAATGGTTCATTTTACAATAAGACGTGCAATTCTTATTTTTTTCTCAAGTTAAAGTTGACCCATAACATTTTTATACATGGTTAATGAGGTAAATGTGTGCATTGGTAAGGCATTCTTAGCGTTGCGGTAGTTTTTTTTGTTATATTTATGAAGTTTTAAAAAGAATTACACATCTTATTGTAAAATGGACTATATGTATATGTATATGTATATGTATATGTATATCTATATCTATATACATATACATATACATATACATTGATGATTATTAATGTCCACTAAGACCAATGTGGCCTATCAGACTTCAAGAAAGGAAAAACGAATCTAAGTTTGATTCTTCAAAATCTTGTTTCTATGGTCCAAAACAAGAGAAATAAGCACTCCAAGATCGCTATAGGTGGGTTTGCTTAATAGGTCAAGAAGATTGGAAGTGTGGCATATGTTAGGGAATTGAGAGCGAATGTGAGTAAGAGTTGAGCAGTCTAAAAGGAATTGCTTCTCATCTTCCACCTGCTTAGTATCGCAAATCTGATAGATTCTATTGTTCCAAGGAGTCTTGGGAATAGACCACCGCCCAGTCTCACTCTGAAGCTCATGAGAATTAGTTCTTATCCTAGCAATATTCATTTTTTTGTTAGTGCTAGTCAACACAGAGAGATAATTATGATTATCAAGGATGGGGTTTATCACCTCCTTATAGTATCTTAGCTTCCTTTTACCTTCTAGCTCCTGATCCCCCCACAACTTGTCCTTAAACTTTGAGGTAATAGTATTTTTGGCACTATCTTTGCTTCCATACTAAGCTCCTCCTTAATTCCCCAATGGTTGAGCCAAGACTAGGCATCCTTATGTCACCTGCGCTTGAGGTGAAGGTGGGGGTTTTGACTACAGTTAGAAGCAATTTTTGGGAGCCTTTCGGATTCCACGTTGTAAAGCTTCTTCTTATACATCATATATCTAAACATAGTTGTACTCTCAATGGGGGACAAACCAGCTTCAATCAAAAGGATAGGATAGGGAGTATTTCCCTTGATCTTAAGGTTATAGGTTATGAATTTCTTTTGAATCATCTCAATCTTCCTCCATGACTCTTTGGATATACTGCAACATCCAAACTTCACATTCGTATAAGACAACAGGGGTGACAAGAGTCTCAAAGAGCAACCTATTTTTACTCCAAATGTAATGATCCACCGACTTACAATTGTTTTCAAGCTCATAATAAGTTTTCCAGCCTCCAATAATCCTCTTCTTGATGTTATAATTCCAGTTGAGTTAATGAGGGAAGTCAATGCCCAAATATTTATAAGAAGAAACCTACTATAATAAATGGTTATTATACATGAAACTACCATGGGTGGTCTTTTTGGATTTAATGATCATGGCTTTAGTCTTATAGGTATTAATTGTCATACCCATCTTGGGGCAGTAGGCATGAAGAGTTTGAAGCTGCTTGTCAAGGTCCTCATGGATTTTGGCAAGAAGAACGATATCATCGGCATAAAGGAGAAGAGTAATGAGAACACCAGTAAGCTCGATGCCCTTGCATCCCACAGTTTCCAGACACTCCTCTAGCTTATCTATGTATATGCAAAAAAGGTTAGGGGATAGGAGACACCCTTTCTTAACTCTAATATTGCATTTGATGTCCTTAGAACACCCCTCGTTGGTCTTAATCTTGGCATTGAAGGTCTCGTAGAGATGGATCACCGCAATCCTCAACTCAGGAGGGACCATGATCTCTTTAAGTCTCTCCCAAATTTTATCACGAGGAACACTGTCGAGAGCTTTTATAAAGTCCACAAAACAACATAAGAGATCGGCTTTACTATTTAAAAATTCTTTCGCAATGATTCTGAGAGTG
This sequence comes from Pinus albicaulis, assembly GCA_034641835.2. Taxonomy (NCBI): domain Eukaryota; kingdom Viridiplantae; phylum Streptophyta; class Pinopsida; order Pinales; family Pinaceae; genus Pinus; species Pinus albicaulis. The sequence goes on from CM076583.1 coordinate 1,103,064,770, forward strand.
AAAAGATGGTCAATAGTCGAGTGATGTCTTCTAAAAATAGCTTGTCCTTTAGCTCTTTTGCCCTTCATTCCAAGCCAAAGGCTAAGCTTCTTTTCCAAAATGAGCCCATAAATCTTGGCGAGGATGTGGCTAATCATAATGGTCTTGTAGTTAGATGGAATGCTTTTGTCCCCATTTTTGAAGATAGACACAATAAGGCTTTGCATCCAAAGCTGAGGGAATCCATGTGTTACAGCCAAATTGAGAAGCTTGGGGAGATGAGAAGTGAGGATATATCTTCCCATTTTAAGGATCTCATCTTGGTAACCCTCAATATCTTTAACTTTCCCATTAGTGAGCTTATTAATACCAGACTCAACGTCATCATGAGAGAATACATCCTCCTTAATATGAGGCATTAAGGTGGTTCCCATATTGTCCGAAGAGTAATACAACTTCTTAAAATAGTTGTCCCAATTTTCTAATGGGATGGAATGGTTATCTTTGGTTTTACGAACAAGCACATTCCGCCAAAATTTTCTGGGCACGAATTTAGAAAGGTGAAGAAGACAATCCCATCTTTTATCAATATATGACCTTTTCTTCCTCTTGATGATATTTTTGTATATATTGATATTCTGGAGCTTAATGATTTCATGAGGAGCATCTTTGATCGCTTTCCTAGCAATCTTACAATCTTTGTCATGCCATGAATTAGAGGTACAATTAGTCTTCTTAAATGAAGTCTCATTATATAACTTGCTAATGGTATTGGAAAATATAGTAGTGAAATGGTAATAAATTTCATCAATGTTATTATTATAACTCATGGAGCATAAATCCCTCTCTAAATCCTTTAAGAAGATGTTGATTTTACTTCCATAGAAGCGAATGTGTCTTTCGCTTTCATTAGCCTCCTGCATGTGGGTGGTATGCATAAAAAGATTGAGGGATAGGGATAGAGGTTTGTGGTCAGAGTCAGGCTCAAAGCCATTAAGTAGCTCAAAATTTGTAATAGGGTTGAGGACGTGGGTGTCAAAAATCATATAATCCATGACACTACTACCCAGCACATAGAAACAGGTCATCTGACCGTAGAGGGGCCACTTGTTAATACCATTACAAATGATTAGGTCCTGGGAACTTCAAAGTTTGAGGAGCTCTATGCCGAATAAGTTCTCGATAATGTCTTCGATTTTTCTCTGGAATTTATTAACTAAGTTACTATCTTCATCAAGCCACAAGGGGTCGGGGTTAGAGTTGTTACTTAACGTAATGAATTGGATAGTAGAAGTTATAACATTAAAGTCACCAAGAAAAAGGATATTACCTTCATTCCTCAGGTTGAAGACGTCTTTTTCTAAAGTATTGAAAGGACAATTCTTATCCAGGTTGTTCTTCTTATAGGATGTAGAGTTGGTAGGAGCGAAATAGCAGATTGCAAGAAAGATCCTATTAGTGGTAGAATTAGAGATTTCGATCCAAATGTATTGATTGAAGGGGTCAATTTTATGAATTCAAATGCGAGAGGAAATAACGTTCCTTATGTAGCAGGCTATACCACCAAAACCCCTCCGAGAGGATTTCTTATTCCAATGTTACTCGGATTAATCCATCTTATGGACAAGAGTGATCTCCCTAGTACTCCAACGAGTAACTAGAAACAAAGATCCATTGAATATCTCTTTCTCCAGATTATTTGTACTTTAGATTATTACAACCATGAAATAAGGAGGTCATGCTCCTACCTTCCAATCGAGACATTCAATGCAGCCTTTTGCCTTTCGCTCCAAATCAATTCCTCAATGCTGAGAATAACCTACAATCATAAACAATACAAAAGAATCAAAGCACATGCAATATATAATAATCATAAATACTAATCTAACTTAGTGATCAAGGAATATAAGTATTGACATCATTTCCATGAATTCGGAAACAAGACAATGAGAAAAATAGATCCATATGTATTATTGGAAATTAAAAAGAGCAATCTTACAACCTATACCTTGATGTTGTACAGATTTCTCCCGTATGTCTGAGCAATTATTTTCCTTCAGTCTGATAAGCCTTCCTCTCTAGAATGATCAGCATGAAGTCTTGTGCATAAATGTGTAATATTCAATGTGACAACAACATTATTCTAGCTCATAAACTAAGAAATCTATGAACTCTCTCTAGCTTAAAATCTATACAAATCAATATCTACCCTTCAACCTGAAACTTTAGTTCAATTTATAGAAAGATTGAAGTATTTTCAAATCCATTAAGAAAGGGATGGGTTCCTCGCATGAAGGGATTTGAGTTCCTTTGACCAAGGGATAAGCTCCATGAGCAGAGGGATAAAGCTCGAACTAGTGCGACTCTAGAGGTTTCCAGTTGGGAGAATATTCTACCAACTAGGCTTCTAGAAGTTACTTTTTATATTTACTTTCTTTTTACGGGGGTGCGCGGGTTTTAGTGGCGAATAGAGCGACGATCGCTACAACTAATGGAAGAAGCATCAGCGCATGTGCAGGAAAAGGCTATAAAAAGTGCACAGGCAATATTTTAAGTCTTTTACAGAGCTTTTCTCCAATTTCCAAGACTTTGTTAAGGAACATTAGTGTTTTTGAGGGAAAATGATATGGATGGTGATAGACCCATATTGACAGTCAAATGTCATGGTGACAAAATGACATGTAACATGAAAGCAGACCAAAGAGTGAAACTGTCAAGGTAAGGGACCCTAGATTCATCATTCTCCCAAGTTTCAACTAAGAGAATAAGATCAATATCACTCGGGATCCAACTTAACATAGGACCTTTACACCATGGAAAGCCAAGACAGTTCCAGAAGAGGATCTCAACTTGGTTACCTTCGATATCTTTAGCTTTCCCATTAGCGAGCTTATTAATACTAGACTCAACGTTATCCAGAGAGAATACATCCTCCTTAATAGGAGGGATTAAGGTGGTTCCCATAGTGTCCGAAGAGTCATACAACTTCTTCAGATAGTTGTCCCACTTTTCTATGGGGATGGTATGATTATCTTTGGTTTTACGAACAAGCACATTTCGCCAAAAATTTCGGGGCGTGACTTTAGAAAGGTGAAGAAGACAATCTTGTCTTTTATTAATATGTGACCTTTTCTTACTCTTGATGAGATTTTTGTATATATTGATATTCTAGAGCTTAATGATTTCATTAGGAGAATCCCTGATAATTTTCCTAGAAATATTACAAACATTTTCATACCATGAATTGATCCAAACGATTTGAAGTCTCTGAAAACAAAGATATCAAAGGTTCAAAACTCCCAGTTGTGATCTAGTTTACAGAGAGAAGGACAAGTAGTAGACCCATAGGTTTACTAGCCATTAATTTATATGTTTATGCCAGTTTAACCACAATCTTATTCACATTATTATATCATACATATTCTCTAAATAACAATCTATATTCTTATTCAAAAAAATTATACATTTATTAAATTATAGAACCATCTTTATCATTTCTCACACAATTTATAAAAATATTAAACCACCTTTATCTTCACTTACACAACTTATTATGTTGATAAGAATGTATATTTTGAAATAGGACTGATAGAATTTTAATTTAATTATCAATGATTTTTAGGGTCGTAGTCTAACTTATAGAGGAAATAAATTTTTTCACCGGAATTCACCAAAAAATGTCGTGAAAAAAGTTATTTCGTGTATAAGTTAGACTAAGTCATTTTTAGGTGGATGGTAGGGATCTAATCTCAATGGAATATTCTAAAATATTCTTAATAGTAGTAACTGCTAGAAATACTAAAAGAGAGGTGGATCAATATTTCTTTTACAATTTAGTAAAAATTTTATTAGAATGTGAGTCATCACTCAATTTTTGTATGTTTTTTTGCTCTTAAAATTGTTTCTATTTTGTTAGTAATTCATCTTCCTTAGAGGTAGGAAAACATGTTAATGGTCTAACACCCAAAAGAATATGGCAAGAGTAAAAGCATGTTTTCTTAATGACCATCAAAAAGTATTTTCAGGTGGAATGGTTTTTTCTTGAATAACAATGACGAGTTAGCGTGCGTTTGTTAATAACAACCAATGATAATTCTCCTCATTATTTGTTTAACAACTAAATTATAGTAGATTTTCCCACTTAAACAAACAAACTCATTTTTCATTATAAGACAACTATCATCATTTATTTATAAATGTGAATTAACTAGATAAATTATCCACTTTATTTAAAAACAAAAAAGCAAATAATTATCATCATTTATTATTTGTAAATATGAATTGACTCAATACTATACTTTAAAATAATTCATCTCTTAAAATAATCTAATATCAATTTATAAAATTAAAAATATAAAAATAAAAGTTTAATAAAATATTTAAATCTTTATTACGCTAAAGGTTAGATGTGTAGGCATAAATACATTTAATGTAAATATTTTTAAATTCAATATCTTTTTCTTTTTCTTTTTCTTTTTTTTTAATTGTAATTTTGTTTTTATTAATAAAATTACTAACAAATTTGTAGATAAAAGAAAATTATAATATACATATCACTTTAAAATATATAAATATATAAATAGTAGTTGTCTATTTTAATGATTCTGTAAACCTATTTAAATTTCATTAATAAGCACATAAAAAAATTAATATTTACAATATAACAATATTCTTAATCATGCATATTCACTCACATTTTACCATGATATTATTACCTTCTAAATAAACTTTCTTACAATACCATGGTTTATCAATACCACATACCCAAAAACCATAACTCATTTCAAAATTTAAAAAAAAAAAAAATACAAAAAAAAAATTATAAATATTTTATTTTATTTTTAAAATTAAAATTTAATACTTACAATAAATATGCAATATAACAAGATTATTTACTAGGGATATTCACCCCCATTTTACAATGGATACTATTAACTTGTAAATATGCTTTGTTACAATACATGGCTTATCAATACCATTTGCCCAAAAATGATAACTCATTTCAAAATCAAAATATGCAATGGGAGGCAAACTTAGAGGAACCATTGGGAGCAAATAAAGTCAGACATTTTCGAAGACATTTGATTGAAAGGTCAATGCATCAGAAATGCATTCAAACATGACAACGAGACAAGAAATTTCAGAACCCGTGGAAACAAATGATCTCGGACAAGTGAAAACTATCTCATCAGCCAAAGCTGGGAAGTGACTTTGGGTCAATGCCAAACAATATTGGGGCATTTTAAAACAAATATTAGCTCGTATAAAATGGGAAAAAACAAGGAAAAGTAATCTCAAAGGGATAGTACTCAGGCCCTTTGCAATAATCAATATTCAAACAAGTCCCATTTGCAATCATGTAGCAACAACAAACCTAGAGGAAAATTCATTGATGACTTTGCCCTCTATAGTCCCACATCCACACCTCTCACATGGTTCTCTGATCTTTATGTGAAAGAATTTTTAATTGCAAAAAAGTGGTTGGAGGTTTTAGAAGCTAAAGAGAAGGAAAGTGATCATACAATTCATGTAATAACAACTTAAAACCAGGGCTCTCTTGATAGAATGGAAACACATGAAGGCGGATGTGCAAAACATGAAGAAATTTGTAGTGGAGAGTACATAGGTGGTGAATGTGAAACCATCCCATGATAAAAGGAAAGTGGTTTCCCAAATAGACAACCATGAATAGACAACAAGAGATGAAAGGAAAGGAGGTTCCACAAAAGTTTCCAAAATTTGGGCTTAAGTTATTAGCAATTCTGCTAATAAGGAAGGAGAAGCAAACATTCGAGTTGGCAACATGCATGATAGAGAAAGAAAGGAAAGGAAAGATAGAGCAGTAAACATAATTATTAAAGGGGTGAAAGACTATGAGAAAAATGAATGTACTCTTGAACTTGCAAGAGACTTCTTGAAATACAAGTTGTTATGGGAAGGACAAATATGCCAAGAAGGGAGGGCATGTAAGTTTAATGATGAAAGAGTGAAGCTCATAAAATTCATCATGCCTAGCTTATGTGATAAATATATCATTCTAAGCAATAAGAAACTCTTGAGTGGTTCTCGTTTTTTTCTAGAAGAAGATTTAACTGTAAGAAAACAAGAGGAAAGGAGGGAGGAAATGTCAAAAGTTCAGGCAGCAAAATTTGAGGGCAAGAGAGCATGGATCTATAAAGGTAAAGTTGTGATAGCGCGATTTGGACGTCCTTCAAAAACAAGACAACAAGATGATAATAAAGAAGAGGCAACAAACTCTTTAGCAGGAAATCAAGAAGCAAGGGCAGTATGGGCAAGCATAGACAAAGACTCAACCGTGAGTCTTGCATGTCAAAACATATAACAATCAAGTCACACCCAGTTTTCCTTAAGATTATTTTTTTGGAACTGTAGAGGTTACCCATGGAGATGAGGACTTGGGTTAGTGCCTATTGTGGAAGATAGAGACATAATTTGCCTCATAGAAACACATGAGCATGGAGGGTGCAAGACACCTATGTTTGAAGGGTACTGGAAGATGGAAGTGTGGAACAAGGAATGTCAAAGGACACGGGGGTATCATGGTATTAGTGAGAGAAAATGAAGGTCGTTTCATTCAGCTAGAAAAATAAGACTTAGATAAACAACTTGTTTGGTTTAAAATATCAGAAAATGGAAATCACCTCAGAATTACAACACATTATTTTGTGTCACAAGTTTCAAAAATCTACAAAAGTAGAGGGCTTGACTATAAATATCCCTTTGCATCCTTAAAAGCAGATATTGCAACATATTCTCATCTAGGTGAAGTCCTTATAGTGGATGATTTTAATGCTAGGATTGCAAGTGAGCAAGCTAGCATTCTTTATTGTAAAGAAGACTACAACCATATTTTTCTTATAGAAGAGAGTAATCATAAGTGGGAAAGAATATTTTAGGACAAGGGTTGCAATCTCTTTGGTGAAAAATTGCTTACTCTACGTGGGGCTTTCGATTTATTCATTTGTAATGGTTTGAATAGATGGGAAAAGTCTAGTAATTTCACTTTCTATACTTACAATGGAGCAAGTGTAGTAGATTATGTAATTTGCTCGCATAGCTTGTGTGACAAAATGGAGGAATTTTTTATTGGAGATCAAATTTGGGACTTAAAATAAGGTCACAAGCCAATTTATTTAAGTTTCTCTTGGACCGGAAAGAAGCATTTAGGGTCAAAAACTCACTGTGTTCAACAAAATCTCCCAAGGGCAAAATTATTTTGACTCTAGAAAATTTTAATACCTTCAAAATAATGCTAGAGAGGCTCTTCGAGAAGGATAAAATCCCATTTCATGACCATAATAGTAAAAAATTAACACATTTAATTCAAAGCACACTTACAGAGTGCAAAAGAGCAAAAATTAAGAAGTTTGAAACAAATTTATTTCTGGTTAATGCTTGGTTTGACGAGGAATGAAAAAAGGCAAGAAGAAAGTGGAAATAGTCAAACAAGGATAACATAAAGCTCAAATCTTACAAGCATACATTAAGAAAGAAAAAGGTTGATTTCATGGTTTCGAGGAGAGAAGAAATAATATTCCTTGGGAAAAATAACCCCAAAGTATTTTGGAAGGAGCTCCAACTAAGAAAGTTGAAAATTGAAAACAATATTACAACTTCTAAATGGTTTGAATATGCAATACAACTTTATGAGAAAGATCCCAAAGTTGACCCTCCTCCCTTGGTCAACACTGATACAAAAGTCTTCATGGTGCAAGAGGTAGAGATGGGTATCAAGAAGTTGGGTGTTGGAAAATAAAAAGACTTAGCTGAACTCCAAGAAAAGTATCTAAAGTGGTGCTTAAAAATTATTGCACCTCACATTACAAAAAAATTCAATAACATCATACAATAGGGGTTCCCACATATTAGACAACTAGTCTGGCAATACCTCTTTTCAAGAATGGTGACATCAATAATCCATCCAATTATAGGACCATAATGATAAACCCCTTGTTTGAAAAGCTATTTGGAAGCATGTTAGAAAATAAAATCAACAAGTGGGCAGAATAAAGAGATAAACGTGCTAAAGGGAAAGCATGTTTTAGACCTAAACAATCCAATGTTGATCATGATATAACTTTAAGACACATCATTGAAAAATTTTGGGAGAAAAAGGAAGAAGCCTTTTGTTGCTTTGTTGATTTCATAAAAGCCTTTGACATGGTTCCTAGGGATAAACTTTGGCACAAAATGGAGGACTTGGGGTTCCCAAGCATTTGAGAGAATAATTCATAGGTTGTATGAAGAGGTGAAAGTTAAAATTAGAACTTTAGTAGGCATTTTTGAAAGTTTTAGAAGCGATATCGGGGTCAAGCAAGGTTTCCCATTGTCTCCTAACATTTTTGGGTTATATATCACCAAGCTTGAAGAATGGCTAAATTCACAAGGGGGTGACAGTATCCCTTGGGAAAGTTTGATATAAGGCTTCTTTTGGACGCAAATGACCTTATTCTGATTACTAAATCTTCTCTTGGTTTGCAAGAGAACTTACTTTCCCTTGAATTTTTTTTTAGAAGGGTGGGGATGTAAGTCAATATTAGCAAAATAAAAGTAGTGGTTTTTTCTAACAAAATAAAACATAACCAACATAAGTTCTACTTTGAAGGAAACATTTTGGAAGAAGTTACAAATTACAAATACCTCATAATTGACTTCAATAGAAATCTAAGTTGGGATGGTTGTAGAAAGAAAAGAACTTTGGGGGGTTGTGTTATCACTCCGCCATATCTCAAAGGTTTAAGAAGAAATCCCAACAGAGGTACCACAAACCAATATTTTAGCTTGGTAGCTAGCCTTACCAAACTGGAGAGGGCTCTCTCCACAAAGTCATAGCCAAGAGGGCTAGATGAATTAGGGTTTTAGGCTAGGTATAAGTATAGGGGTTTGATTTGGTTGAATTGGGTTGTTGGATGGGTGAATTAGGTCAAAGACACTAGTTCAGGGAAAATAGGATTAGAGTTGCATAGATTCAATGGGGCAAGGTAGGTAGAAAACATAACACTTTATGGTTTCTTGAGTGGGATGGATCAGACGGGTGAGGAGCTAAAAAGAGCAAGGCTAAGAATGAATTCTTTCTAAACTGAAGAAGATGAAAAAAATATGAAGGTTTTCCCAAAACAGAGCATGAGAGATGTATTATGTTTATCAACTTAAAAACCAGCATATCATAGAAATGAAATGAATCATGAAACAAAACATGCATACATAGTGATACTTAAGAAGAACAATGCTAAATTTCCATACCACAAGTATCCCAAAGAAATAGCTGCAACCTTTTCATTAATTTCCTGCCAAATAGATTACACTAGAGTCTCTGATCAATGCATCAACATCCAACCTATGAAATGAGTAAAAAAGTACATGATATAGACCTCAAACAACCTCTCCCAACTTCATGGGTCGAATTCCCAAGTTGAGGATGTGTTCCACCAAAAACCGAGGTGAATACCTAGAGTGTAGGGAGGTCAAATTGACTCATCTCTCACTTTTTGCAAACTAATTCATTACGTGTCATCAAAACTTTTCACCTAATGAATTTACCCTAGGTAAGTAAACCGCATCATATTTACTTTCACATTCATGATTTACATTGGTAAAAATCCCATTGACCATGGTCAAACTGGAAAAAATTGAGAAAATTGAAAAATATCAGCAAACTGATAAAATGTGTCCTATGCGCAGTGCCATTGTCCTACACGCAGCGCCATCTTCAACTTCAATTTTGAGGGGGTTTCAAGTGTCCAAATTGAGCTCAGGTAGCTCATTGGAAAGCCTATCCTGTCTAGTTTCCAGATCTGTGCCCAGTTTCCAAAATAGTCAAGGTTTTACCCTACAAAAGTTGAATCTCCAAATACTGGTCAGGAGTGCAGCGCCAACCTCCAAAACAAGGAAAAAAGGTCATTTTTTGAGTGTTTTTTGACCTTTTGACTGCCTCTTTGACCCAATTTTTTTTTGTATAGTAGTAGTTTTTTTTTTTTTTTTTTAAATGTACTTGGCCTTCTAAATCCAATGGTGGTTTCAGTTTTTCCATTGGAGGTCCCTAGGAAAAGCGCAGCTCCACTTTCCTATGCGTAGTGCCTCTCTCCTATGCACATCACCACTTGCCTACGCGCAACGCCACCCTGTAAAAGCGCAACGCCAACTTGAAGACTGCTTTTTGAGGCCTTCCCAATGTCCAAATTGAGCTCGTGATAGCTCGTTGGAAACATATATCTCTTGGCTACACAATGGACCTATCAAGCACTAAAAATGATCAAGTATAGCCCCTCAAAAATCAATTATTCCAAGACTAGTCAAAAAGTGCAGAATGGGGTGCAAAAATGTCGTGTGATTTTGCAGGCAACTTTTGGAGGCCTTCCTCAACTAAAAATTCAGCTCATGATAGCTCACTAGAAATATCTCTCTATCTAGTTATCATTTTACTTATCAATCAAGTCATTTGGACACTCGAACAGGGAGAAAAATTGATTTTCCCAAGGTTATTCCAGAAGTGCAGCAACTCTCTTGTAGCAACTGTATTTTTGGTATTTATCCAAAACCATGACATCTATGTAAAAATTGAAGGAGGTTTTTCTTCCTTCACCTATGATGGACAAAAACCGCTTTCACTTTTGTAAAATTCATCACCATTTGGTCATAAACATAGTTTTAATAAAAAATGGCCCTATGTGTGGCAAGTGATTTGTCCCTTGGAATGACTTCTTGAAAAATGATGGAGACATGATGTTTATGAGTTGGAATGGCCTCATACTTGCTGATATGACCTTCCTTATGTCTCCTTTGCTTAGATGTCTCTGATTCCATAGAAAACCCTATCTTGATGGGAGAGGAAATTAGGGTTTAGTGCTTGTGGAAAATGATGATTTTGTGGGTTAGGAGTGATGGGAAGTGTTTAGGAACACTAATGCCTTTTGGAAATTTGACTAATTTGGTTGATGGAACCTTGAGTATGAATCTATCTTGGAACCATGAGAACTTATTACATTTTGAATGACATAAAATTACATAATGAAAATTAAAATTACATCTTAAAACCAAAATTACATGTTGAAACGAGAATTTCTCTTTACAAATAATCTTCACATGGTGAAGAAAATTTATTGGATCACCCTTTACTTGCTAGTATTTTGTGCATGCAGATGGTATTTTTATGGACCTTGAAAAACCCTAATGACAAATCTGGTGAGTGATAAGAAGTCTATTGGTATGTCTTGTTTTCAAGTTGTGTATGGTGTCGATACTGTGTTTCCTTCATCATTAGCAGTCTCGGTAATGAAATTGATAGAAGAAGCAGGGAATGAGGAAAATAACATACTGGCGTCATTGTCAGAGAAGCGAAAAGACAAATATTCCCTGGGAAAGAACAACAAAGATCAGATCTGATTGCTGATGGTGAACATGTTTCAAGCATGTAGGATGCTTTAACTTTTGTGAAAAAATACAAAAGGTCCAACATCACTCTGTTTTGAGCAGGCTTTTCATCTCTAATCTTCATTATAACCAGGTAACCCTTTCTAGTGTCACTTTCATAGTATCCACAAACATCATAGCAGATGCCACTGGAATTCCAAATGTTGGTGAAAAATGGTACAAGACAAAAGACTTGGAGAATCATTATTATGACCCATATATCAAGCCAAGGTACAAGAATGAAGGAAAAAGGTTCTTTCCTTTCTCCTACCTCCTGGATAGGTATGCCCCCATGATGAAAATCATCATGATGTACTTTTCTTGTGAAGGAAGGTTCTCTAGACTCTACACCTACCCTATCAGGTTATTAATGCACTTCACAAGGGTCAAAATGCTCAACATACCTTATTTTCTCTTTAGGGACATTGAAAAAGTGGCATACATTTTTCAAAAGAGATATTATGACCACCAAATGAGAATTATTTTTCACCACTCTCTCATCAAGATCATTGTCCTCCATCACCTTGATCAATTGAACATCTCATGGGAAAATTTCATAGCTAATGACATATTTACTGCTCCACCAATTCAACATGCTCAAGTTGTCCTTCCACCATATCATCTTTACACATCCATTCCTCCATCTCAACCCACGGTATCTATTTCTTCATCAGCGCAAAATACTTCACCCATTTCACCACCATCATCACCATTTCACACTCATATTGGGTCATCTAGCATGGTTAAGATCACTGAGCTTCAAAAGACCAAAGTGGTTAATATAGAGACATTGGAAAAAACATATAAGAGAGGTCATAGGCAAGTGTTTGCTCCATATATTTTGGAAGGGGCCTTGCCTTCTTCATCGAAAAATCAGGGAGACAAAGGAAAGCAAAAGGCTATGGAGGAAAATATTCAGGAAAATATTAGGCATGAGGAGGGAAATCTTCATGAAACAGAAATGGAGTTTGACCTTGTTGACTTGAATCAACAAGATGATTTTGAGATCACTATAATAATCATCAAGGAAAAAGAGGCCAATATTAAAGAGCTACAAGCTAATCTTGATATATTTAAATTTGTCATTACCTTTCTTGAGCAGGAGAACCAACAGCTAAAGACCAAACACTCCATTGATGAAGTGAAATTAATCAAAGCTGAAAGAGAGGTAGAAAAAGCTAATGTCTTGCTTGAAGAGACACTAGAAAAATATGGTTTGCTAGATGAACCAGAAGAAAAAGTTTCAAGAAGAAGGCCAAGTACTAGAGGTTTGAAGAGATCCCTAGAACTAGAAAGGCAAAAAGAAAGAGAACTAGTAGATGAGCTCACTCTTAATGAACAATTTGTAGTGTTAATCAATGAGAACTGGGAGAAATGGCTTGACAGGGCCAACCAACATCTTGAGAAGCTCCTAGAGAAAGAAAACAATGACAATGATATTCAGAGAAGGATGGAAAAGCACTATGTTAAGAAAAACAAAATTGCAAGGTCAAAACTTAAACAAGCCAATGCAAAAATTGAAACCTTGACCATGCAAGAAGAGAAAATAAGGCTTGTTATCCTTGCTGAAGCCTCACTCCATGCCTAATCCTCATCATCAGCCACCATTTAGAAAATTTTGGCAAGTTTTGATACACTTTTGCAAAATTTTGAAGTGTTTGTGCATTCCTGGATAGTCATGCTAGGGCGCTGCACACCTTTTTGAGGCATATTTTGGTTAAAACGAGACCACCATTGGGTTGATAATAGAGAAAACATGCAATAAAACCACTTTTATAGCCTTGTTTGGTCAAACTGGCAGGTGAAATAGTAAAAAAACCTTCAAAAAATCACAGTTCTATCTCTTTTTTCACCTTGGCGCTGCGCATAGAACAGTCTTGGGAGAATCACTTTTTGGGAGTTCAAATCAAGTCAACTCTGCCAACCAAGCACAAATTTGGAAAGTATACTGGATAAGATTTCCAATGAGCTATCTTGAGCTCAGTTTGGGCATTGGGAACTCCCGCAAATCTTGGCTTGAAGATGGCACTGCGCACCTGACCAATGTCCGATTTTTCTGAGTTTTCTCTGAAATTTTTATTTTCACCTTGAGAAATAATGTTTTTACTTATATAATTGATGGAAGTAAATGTAATTATGGTGTTTTTACACTTACCTAGTGTAAATACATTAAGTGAAATTTTTTGATGACATGTAATGAATCAGTTTGCAAAAAGTGAGGGATGAGTAAGTTTGACCTCCCTACACTCTAGGTATTCAGCTTAGTTTTTGGTGGAACTGCTCCTCCTCTCATGGATTCGACCCCTGAGGATGGGAGGAGTTGTGTTGAGGTCTATATCATGTACTTTTTGACTCATTTCACGGGTTGGATGTTGATGCATTGATCAAAGACTCTAGTATAATCTATTTGGTAGGAAATGAATGAAAAGGTTGCATCTATTTCTTTGGGATACTTGTGGTATGGAAATTTAGCATTGTTCTTCTTATGTCTCATTATGCATGAATGTTTTGTTTCATGATCCATTTCATTTCTATGATATGTTGGTTTTTAAGTTGATAAACATAATGCATCTCTCATGCTCTATTTTTGGAAAACCTTCATAGTTTGTCCATCTTCTTCAGTTTATAAATAATTCATGCTTAGCCTTTCTCTTTCTAGCTCCTCACCTGTCTGATCCATCCCACTCAAGAAACCCTAAAGTGTTAGGTTTTCTACCTACCTTGCCCCATTGAATCTTTGCAACCCTAATCCTATTTTCCCTGACATAGCCTCTTTGACCTAATTCACCCATCCAATAACCCAATTTCAAACAAACCCCTATACCTGTACCTAGCCTAAAACCCTAATTCTCCAACCCTCCTGGCTGTGAATTTGTGGAGAGAGCCCTCTCCAGTTTGGTAGGGCTAGATACCAAGCCAAAATATTGGTCGATGGTTACCTTTGTTGGGATTTCTTCTTCAGCCTTAGAGATCTCACGGAGTGATAACAGGTTGGAAATCATTTTATGCTTTTCAAAATAGGTGTAGAGAGGCAAATTTATGGGACTGGAAAACCACTCTAACTCTTTTTGTGCTTTTAGTGATTCTGGTGATTCTCTGCAGTTGTGAATTGTCAGCTAGAGTACATCTGACATGTAGTGGAAACAAATTGAGAAAATTCAGTAGTGTTTGATCTGAATTTGAATGTTAGTTTTGGTGTGCAAATTTCATCTTCAGATTTTAAATTAATTTTTTGATCTTATGCTTTATGTGCATAGGTTTCCTCAGTGTTTATGAGTGTCAAATAGGGAAATGAGCTGAGTTTTTGAGCATAAAGCATGAAAAACAAATCTTGAACAACAACAACAACAAAAATTACAACAAACCATCACAATTGATTCGTTAACACAATTTTTTGATGAAGGAGTTCACCCCTCCTAGGCTACATCTCCTTGGTCCAGCTTCCATGGCTTGGGCCTCTGTATTAGCTCAAAAGTGAAAAAAAAAATTGTTTGCATTCACCTACAGCTCTTGAAACCCGCTTCAATGAGTCCATAATGTCCAAATCTATAAGAAATGACTCTTCTTGCTCTCAATTTGGTCAAACATTGCAAAATATATGGCCAACATCTTTTTTCCTAATAAACTGCCTCCAAAACTGGAAAAGACTCCAGTTAGGGCCACCAAAGTTGGGGGCAACTCCTAAATTGGTGGTTCTACCGAAAATTCCACCACATTAAACTGTAGTTAATTAATTCTAAGCTGGAGTTTAAAATGGATAAGTGCGGATTAGAGCATAAAGCACAATTTAACACTAATCCGCATTTAAAAAATGTATTAGCTCATAATCTAGAGTTTAGGGTTTAATTAAACCTGCTTATTAAACTTTAATCTGTGCGTTTATGAACTCCGCTCTGTCGATGGTTAGCATATGTTAAATTGAAATTCAAATTTAGGACTTTGGATAGGGTCCACCAGAGGGGGCACGTGGCGGCCCCTGGCTGAACCACGTGTCAGCCTCTGGTTGGCCTGTCCATCCATAAAAATAAAAAAAATTTGAATTCAACCTTAGCAGCAACACTTAAAAATTTCACCTTCAAACCAAATTGGAGAATCATGAAGTTGCACTCACAGTGTCATTAGGAAAAACTGAAGAATATTCCATGAATATACCCTGTATGCTGACTGGGATGCCATGTCATCCTTCTGTCCCGTTCTGCAAATTTTTTCGCTGTTTATAAAAATGAACAACAGGCTCTATCTTCTTCATCCGGACTCCGTTTTTGATGAAATGAATTGCGCTAGATTCTTAGCGACGAGATCTTCACTCTCGTTTAGTTTCCATTCGATTTTGAGCACTTTCATTTTTGAGCTTTTACACTGAGCACCTGATCAATGTTTGATTACAAATAAATTCAAAATTAAAAGTGCAGTTCCTTATGCTATATTTTTAAGTGAAACAAGGGTTGCTCCTATTGAAGCAATTGCTATGGTGCGAGTCATAAGGTATGTAAAAAAAAATGAGCAAATGGAAGAGAGAAGATGGCCTAAGGTTGTGTTTAATGACATATTGTGCAAAAGAAAGAAGACTTGGATGCCGAAAAATAACAAATGGTTTAGAAAATGGGGAATTTGCTTGAGCATGTGTCCCACAAACTATAAAGAGATAAAAGATTTTGTTATGGATAAGTTCCACAAATGTACTTGGGAGAAGGAGCTAGGGAGAAAGAAAAAGTACTATAATGAAGAGTTTAATCCCACTCATAATCATCAAGAAAAAGCATACATAAGGGCCAATATTTCTTGGAGATCCAAAATTCTTATTGCTCAATTAAGGACTAATTTTCATCAACTCTGTAGTGAAAAAAGCTGGAAAATGCCAAAAGAAGTATGGGAGGAAAGAATATGTATTTTTTTCTCTTCTGGAAAAGTGGAAATAGAAAAGAATTTCATTTTGGAATGCAAGGCCTTCAAAGACAATAGGGTAAGTTATGCAGATATTTTGGCAGCTAGCTCTTGATAATCTATTTAACGAGGGAATTTTCGACAAGTTGGGAGCGTTTATTGTGAGACTTCACAAGAAAAAGGTTGAATACAAGAGCCAAATGGAGAAGCAATATGTCCCATATGATTTCTTTAGCCTCGTGGACGTTGAAACAATTTATTTATTTTTTCTTTCTTTTATTTCATAACATTCTCACAATTATGTCAAGTCCCACTAGCACAATCGATTGAGGATTAGCCTCGTCAGCAAGGCGACCCAGGATCAAACCTCATGGGGGGTGGTTGTGCCCTGTGCTAGGGGGAGGAGACATGCTAAAAAATCCAGTCAGTTGAGGGTTGGTGTTTCCTAGGACAGGTGTGATCCTGGGGTGACTTTGACGGCTTATATGGCCTTGGGTCGCGGCTCCTCAAGCCACAAGTCAAGCCTCGAGGATCACATACCACAAAAAAAAAAAAAAAAGTTCTCACAATTAAATCTAAAAGCAAAAAGCTATGGGGTGTGTTAAACACCATGTTAAGCACACACATGGTGTATGAGGAGAATGAACATACACATAAGCGACTCAACACACAATGAAAGATAAGCGTGAGGCTTTCTTATTTTCCATTATACAAAGATGTACATTTATAGTACAATGGTGTGACTCTTGGTTTCATATTCCAAGGTCACTTGGACTCCATTGTGACTTTTCGCATTCCACACCTACCCATGTAGGATTAGGTGTTCCAACATCCCCCTTAATCCGAAGGGGTATGTGTGAGTCCAAGAAAAGAGTTGTAATACAAATCTGCAAAGTATACATGGCAGCACTTGGGTTGAATCAACTCTCTAAAATGTTGGAAAAAAGAGGTGGTTTAAGGATGACCACCAACACTGGAACGCAATACTTGTTGCAGTTCTCGGAACTCTTCCAAAACTGGCAAGAAGCTGAAAGCTTCTGCTAGAGGAATTGTCCCTCATAAAAAAGGGAGACCTTCAACCTAAAATAAGGGAGGTCTACAACCTGTGATGGTTTAAGGATTACCAACAACACTGGAATGCTTGAAGCATTTCCTGGAACTCAACCAAAGCTGGCAAGAAGCTGAAGGCTTCTGCTAGAGGAAGTGTTCCTCATATATGAAAGGGAGACCTTCGACCTAAAAGAAGGGAGGTCTACTACCTGTGATGGTTTTAGGTTATCCACCAACCAAAGATGATGGTTTAAGGCTATCCACCAACCGAAGGCATGCTCATGGGCATCCGTGTCTCTGGCTACATCTCTGAATCTGGAATGACGAATTGTGGCTCAGGCTCGCTTGAACTGTTGTGTCTCTGGCTACAACTCTGAACATGGAATGAGAGATTGTGGCTCAAGCTCGCTTGATCTGTCGTCGAAGCTTGTACATGACCACCATTTTCCCCCCTGTCAGGGACAAGGTGAGATGATGGCGAAAACTCAACTGCAAGTTTGTTCAATATCCGTGAACAAGTTCTAACATGTGTCGTAAACATCTTCTTAGCTGCTGATGCCCATTGCCAAGAAGCGATCCATCCAAGATGAATCTTGGTTCTTGCAGGAGGCTTGTGTCTGAAGCATCTGTCTGAAGAATGGGTGTGCCGACCACAGTGCTTGCATGGATGAAGATCAAAACAATGATCTTTCATATGGCCAACTCGATCACAGTGTTGGCATTTCTCAATCTGTTGTGGAAGTGGAGCAGGATCTGGAACAGCTGCAGGTGAACTGTCATATAGGAATCCGGCACTCTGAAATATGATGGGCTTGGTGTAGTCTGGAATATGAAAGGACACATTCTTGTCATATCCAAGACCAGTTCGGTGCTTGTTGTGGACAAGCTCTTCCCAAGGTCTGATGATGGGCTTGAGAAGTGCAGGTTGAACTACTGCATCTGCATGTACATCTGCTCTAGTACAAGGAACTGAATGTGAATCAAATGGAACTTTATCTTCTTTCTTCTGATGAGAGTCCTTCTCAATCTTCTGAACAGAAACAGGTTCAGAATGGTGACTCTTTTGCTGAAGTTCATCTTGTTGGAGCTGAGATTCCAACTGCAAAAACTCAATCTTTTCTTGTGCATCTTGTAAACAATTGTGAATTTTACAAAGAGAATCCTTGCTCATTTTTATCATATCATGAACATTTGAATGAATAAGGTTATTCAACAACTCTAATGCCTCATTGATTTTAGCCATTTTCAACAACTTAGGCTCAAAATAAATGAAAGGGTGTCGGCTTCAACCGAAAATGCACCCGTTTACAATGTGATTCAACAAATACAAATGACTCAAAAGAATTTCCAACTATGGAAATCTCAAAGTACAAAATCTACTCCTCAAATGATGCAGGGCAATCAACAATTTTTCAACAACTCAAGTACTGATTGCAACTATGAAGAAGCAATACAATTTCAATATAATAGAATATCTCTGCAAAATATGTGCAGCTGAAAACACTATGCAAGAAGCCTTTAAGGCAGCTGAATTTTCCTTCTTCAAATCGCTGTTTTGCAATGATGGCAAACTTGTCTTCAGATGGGCAGTGCTGCCTTTCTCCAAACCAATCTCTGAGCGCTGGGATTTTGAATGCTGCTCCTCTTCAAAACACTTCTGAATGGCGGCAAAAACACTGCTGCAGAAACTCTGAGTGCTGCAAAAATGTCAGGAATTTTTGCAGATATGCACAGGCCATAAACACAAATGGCTCACTCAATTTCGAGCAGGGCCAGCAATCGCCCGCTCTGATACCATGTTAAACACCATGTTAAGCACACACATGGTGTATGAGGAGAATGAACATACACATAAGAGACTCAACACACAATGAAAGATAAGCGTGAGGCTTTCTTATTTTCCATTATATAAAGATGTACATTTATAGTACAATGGTGTGACTCTTGGTTTCATATTCCAAGGTCACTTGGACTCCATTGTGACTTTTCGCATTCCACACCTACCCATGTAGAATTAGGTGTTCCAACAGGGTGATATTGTAATGGTGTAAATGTTTTTGAACATTTACATGTGGGTTCACTTAAAAAATAAAAATAAAAGGCTAAAAGTAATTTCCTAGGTGCTTTCCAACCCAATGTGTAGAGATGTTGTAATGTCTTGTAAACATTTTGACTCAATAAAATAAAATATAAAATAAATTAAATAATAATAATAATCAATAAAACATATTGACTTGGTCAAATTACATAAAACTAAAAACAAGAAATAAGATAAAATTTAAAATTAATCATTATAATTAATAATAAAATGAGCTTAGCTTCATCTTAACTTTGGATCTACCAAGTGTTAAGGGATCAAATCTCTTGAGATACAAACCTCTTTTAAAATGAAAGGAGATTTGATCCCTCTCGGCGCTTGGTAGATCTGGAGTTAAGATGGATTTAAGATGGTTTATAAAAAAAATCTTTAAAAGTGTTACTATTTTAATATCTTATTATTAATAATGAAATATTTGTAATAGTCAAGATTAGTTTAATAATTTGGTACGACAACAATTAAGATGTTGGAAATTCAATGTATAAAGTTTTGAGTTGATTCTAACATACTTAGATGTATTAAATTTAATGTTTTCATTTTAAAGTTTGGGATAAAAGAACATGTTAAAAATTTACAATATATTAATTTTATAATATTTTGAAATAATGTTTATAACTAATTTTTTTCTTTTAAATTGTGTTTTAAGAATATTTAAAATAAAATATATGTTAAAATTATGATAATGTTTATTAAGTTTAATGGTTAAGGATGTGTCTTTCTTGATAAGAGGTCGCATGTTCAAATTAAAGGAGATTAGATTATGTACATTTCCATAGAAACCTGGTAGTGACCTACTAAGAAAATAACACAAACGTGTTTTATTTTGATTAATTAAAATATCCAATAGTCAATTTAAACATTAGCCCTTATATAAAGGCCATGATACCGCAAGTGGAGAAATGGTAAGGGGGTCTATGAAATAAATTTTATGTGTACACATGTACCTTTTATCCATTTTCTTATTACTCATGGTGAAGGGAGGACTCTACCAATTCATTTGTTGTTGACTACTATTAGTTTAACATTGACCATGTAACTTATAATGTTCAACTTTGAAAATTATTTATTTATTTATTTTTTGTAGATTAAATATTTTATATTATCAAAATAGCTCAGAGATACATTGTTGCTATATCTATCCAACTAAGTGGATCTTTGTTTCTTCACTGAATACAAGAGTACCTATAGCCCAAAATTTCATGTTAATCCCAAAGAGCAAGAAAGCACAACCATCCAACTAGTCCATATTACAAAAAATCCCTTTATACTAGGTTGTAAAAGCATAACATATCAGAGTAACAAAAACACTAGAAAGCTTAAACATCATTCCACATCAAAGGATGATATGGGAGCATGTCCTGGCACTCGAAGGTGCATTGATCTCTGAATCACAGTGGATGTGTCATTCCAGATCAAAGGAGGAGATGGGAGCATGTCCTGGAACTCAGAGGTGCATTGATCTTTGAATCACATTGGATGTGTCATTCCACTTGTTGGTTCCTCAACATCCTCTTGATGTCCACACCTTTATGTTTTAATAGTATTAAAAAAAACTGGTTTTCAAAGATTTTATTGGACCATAACTTGAAGGTTTTAGCCTTTGCACAATATAATTTCACGTGGATAAATTAATCATATATTTTATGTCATAATTTATGGATATGGTTGCAATATTCATGCATGATTTTTAGATATTTGTGTCCTGGTTTTTTATTATTATTTTGAAGCTTTGCAGGAAAACCGTCTAAAAATAAAATCCTCCAAAATAGTTCATATTGGGGTAAACAACATATTTACCATCAGTTACTTCTCAGCATCATTTAAGCAAGTCTTTGCATAAAATATGGATAGGAATAAGATGCAAATAAATATACTTGCTAGGAGTTAATTCCCACAATAGAGACTTGGGAGTGACCTACTAAGAAAATAACACAAATGTGTTTTATTTGGATTAATGAAAAAATAATATGCAATTCAGATATGAATAAAGAGGCCATGATACGGCTAGTGGAAAAATGGTAAGGGGGTCAATTATGGAAATCTTATGTCTATACTTATACCTCTTGTCCACTTTCCTATAACATTTAACTTTGAAAATTAAATATTTATTTTTTAATAGTATTAAAAACAATATTTTTCAAACATTTGATTGAACAATAACTTGAAGACCTTATTGTAGCCTTTGCATAATATAATGTCATGTGTATAACTTCCTTACATGTTTTATGCCATAGTTTATGGATATGGTTGCAATATTCACCTTTGCATAATATAATGTCATGTGTATAACTTCCTTACATGTTTTATGCCATAGTTTATGGATATGGTTGCAATATTCATGCATGATTTTCAGATATTTGTTTATTGATTTTTTGTTCTTAAGATTTTCAAAAAAAACCATCCAAAAATAAAATTCTCTAAAATAGTTCATAATTAGGTAAATAACATATTTACCATCATTTATTTCCCATCATAATTTAAGCAAGCCTCCCCATAAAATATGGATAGGAATAAGATGTAAATAAATATACTTAGAGTTACTTCTCACCATTATTTATGTTTTCCTCAACACTTATGTAGGAGTAAAAAAATAGATGTGTAGACATCCTAATGGTTATTAACCACCAAAATGTATGCAAGTCCTTGTGCCTGAGAAAGAAATTAATTTATCTACTTTAATTTCTGCCGAAGCAAGACTAGAGGATTACATTTGTCTATTGACCACTATTAATTTAGCATTGACCAATGTAGTTTATTATTTTTTAATGCAATTTTTCCCATAACCTAATTTCAAACTTAAGTGATAAGGGTTGAGCTTCCTTGTAGCACATTTTCTATTTAGTATACCAGCCTAGATCCATCTTAACTCTGGATCTATCAAGCGTCGAGAGGGATCAAATCTCTCGAGGTGAAAACTTCCTTTTTGAGTGCAAAACTTGAGGAAAGGTTTGCACCTTGAGAGATTTGATCCCTCTCGGTGCTTGATAGATCCGGAGTTATGATGGATCTAGAATGGTTTCAGTGGTGTGCTGCCAAGGAAAATCTATCGAAGATATGATTAATTTTATCAATAATATGTAAATATATCAAATATTAATATAATCATTTTAAATATGCCAAATATTTTTGAGATTAACTTGGTCATTTTAATTTTAAATTTTCTTAGTTACCTCAGTTTGTTGAGATGATAAATATTGTTAATAACTTTAATGATGAAAAATGATGAAATAATTTTTTTGAATGCAAAGTGACAATAATAATGTTGAAAGATAGAAAATGTGAATAATAAGAATGTACTCATGTTACAAATAGTCTTCATTATCAATCTCAAACTATTCTCTTCTACTATTCTTATTATCACCCTTGTTAGTTTTGTCATCTTTTCATATCGATTATATTACAAAAAAAATTAAATCGTAAATAATTTAAATCTTTAGCTCAAGTTAGTGTAGTAAACATGATACCTTGTCTCTCTCGCTCTCCAATATTAATAGGTTAAATTACTATAACACAAAAATCAATGTGCATTGTCAATACCGTTTTGTGATTACACTAAAATCAATGCATATTGTTAATCCAATCACTTTAAAATTAATATACCATCATATATCTAATTACATCAAATCCGAAATCAACATCTACATTGAAATCAATGCATTTAATGCAAGCAATCAAAAAAGATTAGAAAATAACTTCTACACTGAAATCAATTCATTTAGTCAAACAATCAAATAGGATTAGGAATCATCTACATTGAAATCAACGCATCTAGTGCAAGCAATCAAATATAATTATAAATCAACATTTACATTGAAATCAACACTTCTAGTGAAAGCAATCAAATAGTATTAGAAATCACCACCTACACTGAAATCAATGCATCTAGTGCAAGTAATCAAATATCATTAGAAAAAAATATCTACACTAAAATCGATGAATCTAGTGCAAACAATCAAATAGGATTAGAAATCACCATCTCCAATTAAATCAATCCATCTAGTGCAAGAAATATTCTTCCCTCTCTCCACCCTCCATCCATATCTATATCACCCTCCATCTCTTCTTTTTTGTCTCTCTATCTCACCCCCCTAAACACACATGCTCTCCGACACTCCATATCTATCAATCTCTTTGCCACTCTCTCCCTCTCCCCATCTCTCTCTTCTTCCCTCTCTTCACCTTCCATCCATATCTCTATCTTCTCATTCTCTCCCTCTTCCCGCTAATATATCTATTTCCTCCTTCTGTCCTCTCTCCCTCTCTCTCCATCTTCCTTCTCTCTCTCTCTCTCTCTCTCTCTCTCTCTCTCTCCACCTTTATCTCTCTATGTATTTCTTCTTACCTCCCTCTCTCTCCCCCTCCAAGTCCATCTCTCTTTCCCTCCCTCTCTCTACTCTCTCACATCCTCTCTCTTCCTTCCGCTCTTTCCCTTTCTCTCCCATCTCTCTCTCTCTCTCTCTCTCTCTCTCCACCCACCAATTATGTTACTGTATCCCTCCCTCTCTCCTTATCTCTCATTCTCTCCCCCCTTATCTCCATCTCTCCTTCTTTGTCTCTTTATCTCACCCCCAAACATACACACTCTGTCTTCGTCCCTCCCTTATCTGATCAGGAGATCAAAGTCCCTTGTAGAAAAATGCTCAAAAATGAAGTTGCTCATAATTGGTCCGAACCAAAACGACAAGAAAGAGCTCGTCAAAACAATCCTGTAGCCGTGAACGGCACTCAAATCCGTTACCGTATGGAAGAGATATTGCAGTTTGAATTTGCCCAATAACTTTCAATTTTGAAAGAAATTTTTTTAATATATTGTGTTGGGATAATTTTATTTTTTATTAAGGTTTAATTAATTAATTAAATTATATATTTATTAATATTTATATGATTTTTATTAATCATATATTATATTATTAATTATATGTTTTAATTAATTATTTTTTTTTTAAATTAAATTAAACCTTATTAAAATTTAATTATTAAACAACACATATATTAATAAATTTCAAAAAAATGAAAAGGGTTAAAAAACCCACATAGCATGTTACGTATGGTTCACATGGTGTTAAATGTTTTAAAAACCCATAAGTCCAAGGTTTAAATGGCTTACGTATGGCGGAGGTTAAGTATTGTTTTAAAAAACGTGTTGTATGACGTCACGTGGAGTTTAAAACTTTGAATGCGGTCGGAATTGAACACGGGTCGAGGCGGGGACAACCCAATGCCCTAACCAATGGGCCACGGTTGTGTTTGTTAAACCTTTCGGCGCGCAATATGTGAGACGTGGTCCCATGGACCGGCGGGAGGAGCGAGGCCACATTTAAATCATGCGGTTTCAAACTTTATTAAAGCCGATTTTAACTCAAAGTTTTTAAAAACTAATTCCGAAAGCCATGGTTACGTGGACCTATTCTTCAGCCCCTCATGACTGGCGAAAAATTCGGCGGCCCCCCAAAATTCAGCGCCTAACTCCATTTCTGTCGGGCTATCTGGCAGTTAGCCAGACTTAGCTGGAGGGAATCTAGGCAAACTTCAGTTAGCCATAACTTTGGCTAGGAAAGTCCTTTTGGGACAATTTTTTTTTTGATTTTGGGGGTTGGAAACATTCTGGAGCTTTTGGAAGTGTTTGTAGAGCCATCAGGGTGCTCTAACAGAGAATTTACTAGCGTTTTTAGTCGTGGAGCCACTAGGGCCTAAGGGAAGAAGAGCTGTTTTGGACTACATTTATCCAATGGAGGTGGTTTTTTAGTCATTTTCTACTGATTTGAGCCTTATGAATCTATTTTTGCAGTGTATTTTTCCATTTGAGGCTTCTATACAGTTGTATTCACATTTTGAGCATTTAATCAAAGAGGAAAAAGCCTAATTAGAGGCTTTTGGACCCAGCGGAGGTAGCCCAAGAGAGGGGTGAACCGCTTAAACAATTATTTGTTGTCATATTGTATAATTTTTCTGCATATTTTCAGATTCTACTCCTTTAAACAGTAGATTTTTATAAGCAAACTTTTCCCAAACAGGTTTAAACAGAGAACAAAACTTACTAGTTCATCTTCAAACCATTATACTTCATTTGCAGAATATGTATACTTGCCTATTCACACATTAAAGTTGGATTAATGAATACTTTACACATAACAAATACTTTCATTGATCGGATCTTTTCTGACGGTATTTATTTCTTTAGCGGAAATCGGTTGTGGGCTGGAGTAGCCTACAGTTCATCCTTTCTAGTAAAGAGTGAAATACTTGATGGCCCTCTTGTCAATCTACGCCTTAAGAAAATGCTTTTATTCTCCTGATTTCAGATTAGGTTGGTATCAGAGCTCAAGGTTTTGCTTAAGAGTTTGTGAAATTTTTGCAAGTAAATTGTATTATTCTGCAAAATTTGATGCTTACTAGGCTAAAATTGCAAAGAGGGGAAGGTCAATTGGTTAGAGAACAAGTTAATCCTCAAACAAGGAGGGCTAGAGTGCCATTACATCCACCTTCCATTTCATCCTCATTAGCCTTAGAATCAGCCACAAACATGTCTTCCAGAGAAGGAGAAGTACATGAGGAAATGGATCCCAAGGAAGAAGAAGGAGTCTTTAGAAAATCTTTCTTGGACTTGACTAAGATGGTTAGGATCCTATACCAGGAGAGAAATGATAGGATTGCTGGAGAAGGGTCTAGAAACCAAAGAGAAGAAGAAGATTCTTCAGGAGGAAATAAAGACAAATATGAGTCTAAGAAAGGGAATGGAGGAAATGGTGATCCACCATCTCCATCATCATCCTCATCCTCCACATCATCCTCTTCAACTTCTGAAAATCAGTCACAAAAAACAAAAACATCTCTTAAAAATCCTTTGTTAAAGCTTGATGTGAAGTTTGAGTTGTCGATGTTTAATGGTGATGTGAATGCAGAAAAATTGGATAACTGGATTAGACAGCTGGAAGTCTATCTAAGGATTCAGAATTTGCATGATGATGAAACAAAAATCCAATTAGCCTCTTTGAGAATGGATGGAGTAGCTTTGGTTTGGTGGGAAGCCAAAACCAAGGAGGAAATCAAAAAGCATGGTAAGATAACTCTAACTTGGAATGAGTTTATTACAACTATTAAGAAACAGTTTTATCCTCTTTCTCATATTCAGAAAGAAATCATGAATTGGCAAAATTTTAGGCAACTTAAGGGTCAAAATGTGCAAGATTATACCCAAGAGTTTAGAAGGAGAGCACTTCTACTTGGAGTAGACTTACAAAGTCAAGACACCTTGTTAAAATACATAGGAGGTTTGCACAATTACCTAAAACATACTATTCTAATGTTCAATCCTACCAGCTTAGATGAAGTCTGTGTGCAGGCTACACATTTAGAAGCTAGAGGAAAGAATATTTTTGATGAGGATAGTAATTTCAAAAACAAAGGAAAGAAAAGAGTTGCAAATTCAAGAAAGGAAAAAGGAAAGTTCTTTTGCAAGAACTGTTCAAACACAAGTCACGATGAAGATCATTGTTGGAAGCTTCATCCTGAACTGAAACCAGAAAAATTCAAGAATAAAAACAAGACCAAAGAAAAGGAGAAAATTGTAGTAACAGTTGAGCAAGACTTAGGGTCAGACTTAGGGGATTAGACAAAAAGCATAGGCATGGTTTTAAAGAACACTAAGGGGAAAGAAGTGGTGAAAGACACAATTCCTAGTTCTAGCTCTTTGAATTGTCACAAAGATACTCATGATGAAAAGAGGAGGATAGAGCTTTTCCATGTGAGGGTAATTTCAAAACATACCAAAATTGACACACTATTTGACAGTGGGTCACAAGCAAATCTTATATCTGAAGACTTGGTCAAGCAGCTTAAACTTGAGACCATTCCACATCCGAAGCCTTATCCACTTGGATGGATATGTAAGGATGCCAATTTTCAAGTTTCAAGGAAGTGCATATTGCTTTTTGCAATAACTGCACACTTTATTGACACAGTGGAACTTGATGTGGTGCCGCTTGATATTTCAGGTATTGTTTTGGGAAGTCCTTATTTATTTGACAGGAAGGCCATCTTTCATCGCCATGAAAACAAGTATCACTTGTTCAAAGATGGTAAAGAGTACATTGTGAGAGCTCACAAGAAGAAGCTGGAATCTTCTTTACTCAATGCAAGCCAATTGAAAAGACTGGTTAATGCAAGTCAAAGTCTAACTTTGTTGATGTTGAAACGACCAGATTTTGAGCATTCACCATTTTATGATGTTGCTAATGATTTGTCTCAGTTTGATAACAATTTGTCTTTGAAAAAAGATGATGTTATGTTGCACGAATTACCTTTTGGGTCAGCCAATGCAGTGAATGAAGTGTCAAAGCAAAGCAGTGCAAGCAAGAAGGACACACCATTCAGCATGGGAAAAAGTTGGTTTCAGAATGGTAGAATTCGCCATGGGAACAGTTTGCAAGGTGAAGGTTATTTTAAGTCTTTCTGGAAGTTTGATCAGTGTAGAAAAAGTTTGTTTTCTGCAAATTACAATTGTTGTTCTGCAAATTTTAATCATTTGCATCATGACTCCGTCAATCTAAGCAATGGTCGATCAGTTGATTCCAGAGACAGATTATCATTTTCTCAAAAGCTTAATTTGATGAAATCGGGTAGATTTCAGTTATTCAAGGGTGGAAGAGTGGAGAATCAGTCTCCACATCATCAGTTTCAGTAATCAGAAAGCTTTTGAGGATCCAAAAGCTTCCCATTTGGGAGGTGTGATCAGGAGATCAAAGTCCCTTGTAGAAAAATGCTCAAAAATGAAGTTGCTCAGAATTGGTCCGAACCAAAACGACAGGAAAGAGCTTGCCAAAACAATCCTGTAGCCGCGAACGACACTCAAATCCGTTGCCGTATGGAGGAGATATTGCAGTTTGAATTTGCCGAATAACTTTCAATTTTGAAAGATATTTTTTTAATATATTGTGTTGGGATAATTTTATTTTTTATTAAGGTTTAATTAATTAATTAAATTATATATTTATTAATATTTATATGATTTTTATTAATCATATATTATATTATTAATTATATGTTTTAATTAATTAAAAAAAATTAAATTAAATTAAACCTTATTAAAATTTAATTATTAAACAACACATATATTAATAAATTTCAAAAAAATGAAAAGGGTTAAAAAACCCACATAGCATGTTACGTATGGTTCACATGGTGTTAAATGTTTTAAAAACCCATAAGTCCAAGGTTTAAATGGCTTACGTATGGCGGAGGTTAAGTATTGTTTTAAAAAACGTGTTATATGACGTCATGTGGAGTTTAAAACTTTGAATGCGGCTGGAATTGAACACGAGTCGGGGCGGGGACAACCCAACGCCCTAACCAATGGGCCACAGTTGTGTTTGTTAAACCTTTCGGCGCGCAATATGTGAGACGTGGTCCCATGGACCAGCGGGAGGAGCGGGGCCACATTTAAATCATGCGGTTTCAAACTTTATTAAAGCCGATTTTAACTCAAAGTTTTTAAAAACTAATTCCGAAAGCCATGGTTACGTGGACCTATTCTTCAGCCCCTCATGACTGGTGGAAAATTCGGCGGCCCCCCAAAATTCAGCGCCTAACTCCATTTTTGTCGGGCTATCTGGCAGTTAGCCAGACTTAGCTGGAGGGAATCTAGGCAAACTTCAGTTAACCATAACTTTGGCTAGGAAAGTCCTTTTGGGACAATTTTTTTTTTTGATTTTGGGGGTTGGAAACATTCTGGAGCTGTTGGAAGTGTTTGCAGAGACATCAGGGCACTCTAACAGAGAATTTACCAGCGTTTTTGGTCGTGGAGCCACTAGGGCCTAAGGGAAGAAGAGCTGTTTTGGACTACCTTTATCCAATGGAGGTGGTTGTTTAGTCATTTTCTACTGATTTGAGCCTTCTGAATCTATTTTTGCAGTGTATTTTTCCATTTGAGGCTTCTATACAGTTTTATTCACATTTTGAGCATTTAATCAAAGAGGAAAAAGCCTAATTAGAGGCTTTTGGACCCAGCGGAGGTAGCCCAAGAGAGGGGTGAAACACTTAAACAATTATTTGCTGTCATACTGTATAATTTTTCTGCATATTTTCAGATTCTACTCCTTTAAACAGTAAATTTTTATAGGAAAACTTTTCCCAAACAGGTTTAAACAGAGAACAAAACTTACTAGTTCATCTTCAAACCATTATACTTCATTTGCAGAATATGTATACTTGCCTATTCACACATTAAAGTTGGATTAATGAATACTTTGCACATAACAAATACTTTCATTGATCTGATCTTTTACAGTGATTACATTTTATTTCTTTAGGCAGAGTCAGTTTGTGGGCCAGGTAGCCTTTGGTTTCATCCTTTCTAGTAAAGGTGAAATAACCAGTAAAAGCCCCTTACTGTCAATCTCTGTATGAGAAATACTTTGTTATCACAATTTCAGATCATTATCACTCCTCTCTCTCCAGTTCTCACTCCCTCTCCAACTCCTACCTCTCTCCCCCTCCAACTCCATCTCTCTATCGATCCCTCTCTCCTCCTCTCTCTCAAGTCCTCTCAAGTCCTCTTTTTCGTCCTTCCTCTCTCTCCCTTTCTCTCCTACCTCCCTCTCTCTTCCCTGATCTCCCTCTCTCTGTCTCTAATACTTTCTCTTCCCCCATCATTCTCCTCCTCTCTCTCATCCTTTCCCTCTCTCCCTTTCTCTCCTACCTCCCTCTCTCTTCCCCATCTCTCTCTCTCTCTCCCTCCAACTACATTACTATATCCCTCCCTCTCTTCTTCTCTCCCCCCTTCTCTCCATACATCCTAATTTGAATCTTTTCTCACCCCTAAACATACACACTCTCTCTCCATCTCTCCCTTGCCACTCTCTCTCTCTCTCTCTATATATTTCTTCTTCCCTCCCTCTCTCCCCATCCAACTTCTCTCTATCCCTCCCTCTCTCAAGTCCTCTCTCTGGTCCTTCCTATCTCTCCCTTTCTCTCGTACCTCCCTCTCTCTTCTCCCATCTCTCTCTCCCTTTATCTCTTACCCCCCTTTCTCTTCCGCCATCTCTGTCTCCTCTAATCCTATGACTATCTCCCTCCCCCTCTGCTTCTCCTTCTCTCTCTCCCTCCTCCATATTTGCGTCTCCCTCTCTCGCTTTTCATTCCTCCTCTCCCCTTTCCTTTAGTTTATCTCCATCTCTCCCTTGTCAATCCCCCTATATCTCCACCTCTATCACTCTATATCTTTTTTCTTCCCTCCCATATATATCTAGAGTTAATATATATCATGATACATTTATATATATTATAATATAATAAATTTAATAGTGTATTAATAGAAAGTTATTAATTTAATAATATTAATATTATAATATATTAATATGAGTATTAGTTTTAATAATAATAATAATAATATTAATAATACTAATCTTTTAATATTATATTAGGGTTAATAATTTTTTTTTTTGCATGGTATTAATAATAATTTAGCTTATGGTATTTGGACCATAGGATTCACCTAAATAAAACCTATTTTTTGAGTGTTCGTAAATATAAAGCAGATTATGGAGTAAATATGAAAAGAGGTTTTATCAATTACCATACCTATAGTTTATTTATATTTTTATTTATTTACAATGCCTCTTTTATTTACTATGGTATTTGGCTCATAGGCTTGTTATATAATTATATTTTTATTTATAATCATATTTGATATTTTTTTATTTATTTACCTTACCTATGTATACCTGTTTTATATTTATTTATTTACCATATCTCTTTATACCTATTTTATATTTATTTATTTATCATATCTCTTTATATCTTTTTGTATTTATTTATTTACCATACTTCTTTTATAAATATGGTATTTGGCCCATGGTATTTAGCCCATCGTATCAATATTAATTTGTCCCATGGTATTCGTCCGATAGGCTTCATCTAAATAAAACCTTCCTTTTTGAGTTTTTTTAAATATAAAAAGGTTTATGGAGTAAATATAAAAACAAGTTTTTATTTATTTACCATACATCTAGTTTATATATATTTTTACTTATTTACCATAGCTCGGGAGTAAGTATAAAAATAGGTTTTATTTATTTACCATACCTCAGTTTATTTAGATTTTTATTTATTTAAATTTTGAAATATTGCAATTTTGATGGGGAAATATTTATATCTTTAAAGATTTTAATTTATCCATGGGTTTTCTTTTTAAAGATTCATTTTACAAATATTTAATTAAAAGAAATATTAAAATATTTTGGATTTTGAATGTTTGTGTTGAATTAACTCTTTTCCTTTGATTTAGGAAATGGTATTGACTTTAGTAAAGAGTAAAGGTGTTTAAAATTTTACTTAATTTTTTTTGTTAAAGGTAAATTTATGATCCATTCAAATTCACGTATATAATAAAGCAATTATTAAATGGGTGAGATAATTTACTATCCATTCAAATTATAAAAATAATACATAGTTGTATTTTAATAATTAATCTCAGCCTATTAATAAGTTAAAAAAGTTATATATAATCTATATATTTAAGTTATATAAAATTAAAGATTAGGTTAATGCTTTGGCCGACATTAGAAAAATAAAATTTAGTATTTTTTGAGGACGTGACATACTTGACATCAGGGTCATACTGGGCTGTAGATGGTCATACTGGGCTGTAGATTGCGCCTCTCGGTGCAATAATCATTTGAATTATAACTATGAACTTAAGCCTTAGTTTTAAAAGAATAATGTCTATTTTTAAATAAGGTTTAGAGAATTTTAATTTAATTATCAATAATTATTTGTTGGATGGTAGGGATTTAACCTCCATGGAATGTTTTAGAATATTTTTTGTGGTATTCACAAATCAAAGGTTGATATTTATCTCCAAAGTAGTTATGATTTTTTTTGCCATTTTAATTAAATTGATTAACTAAAAGAATATTACACAAAAAAGTGTCATATGAAATGAGTTATGGTTTTTTGGGCTTGCGAGCATGACATTAGCCCATGGTATTTATTAAAGCTTATTTAGGAATTAAGAATCTCCATGAGAAAGTGGGTGTGAATCTCCATGGTTAAGAATCTTGTTACAATTTTAGTTTAAATGTATATCTATTTATCTCTTATACATTAATTATTTTTATCATTAACAATAATAAAATAATTTAAAATAAAGTTATAATTAATTAATTAATTAATTTTTTTTTTTTTTTTTTTTTTAAATAGTAATGTGAGATATATCATGAAATAAGTGTTACATTTATCAACCATTTAATTTATATGTCTATGCTAGTTAAGCCGTTTCAAACTTCCTCCCAAATTCTTGGACACTTGTCTCCTAACTTCTTTAAACTAGTATGTTAGGATTTAGGTAGTAAACCAATATTTTACCTCATGACAAAAAAATGGAATTCAAAAGGGAGGCCATTCTTTTGGGGTTAAAAAAAGAAGATAAAAGAAAATATGACAGGGAGCACAACCATTTGAAATGATAAAACTATTTTAAGGCCTACAAATAAACATGGGAAGACATCTAACTTTGTGGAGTGTGAAGGTTGCAATAAGTGGAATAGTTTGGCAAACAATATAGGCACGAGGAAGGGGAGCAATTAAGGAATTGTGTAGAAGAGAAGGTGCTCACTTTATTGTTAATAAATTCAACAAAAGAAGCACTTGAGATTATGGAAACCCTATAGTCAACAAAAATAAATCCTTACTAAAACTCATATTAGTGGGATCATGGTTATATTGATTTCTGAAAAATTAAGTGTTATTATTTTTTCACCCTAGTGGTATCATGACTTAGCTCAGGGGTAGCCAATTGTAATAAACTTGGTATATATATGCCTATGGTTAGGTAAAAATATTTTTGCCTCAGCTGGTTTTCTAGAGAATTCTTACAATCTCAAATAAATATTATTTCTATGCTTACTTTTTAGTGGAAAAGCTTTTAGCCTCAATTGGTTTGCTAAAGAATTTTTTTTTTTTTCTAAGTAATACTAATTCTATTATGTATAAAAATTACTGGTACAAAACTGCCACAACGTCATCTGTGAAAGCCTGAACACTGGGCTTGATAGTCATGCTAAACAAAATGCGTCTGGACTGCCCTGGGAGGGAAACCAGTCCTTTAAGAAACAGTTTGGCTCCCCTTGGAAGGGAAACCGACCTACAGTTCATACAAAGCATCCTAACAGAGAAATATATGCTAAAAATAACATTCAGCATTTCCAGCTGAGCCTTGAAACATGTAAACAAAAAATTCCAACAGTAATTGAGCAGAAGTACCAAAGAAAGCTGAAGGCCAAGAGAATCACTGATCATGAGCCGAGAACGGTGGTTCCTCCACAACTCTGCACCAATATTCATCTCTTCTATCGTCCATATCTTCTTTGGGAGCGCCTTCCTTGTGAGCAACCACTTCCATCTTGCGCTCCTTGTCCTGGGAAGGTTGAGCGATACCTATAGGAAAATCCGGGCTTTTGGAGATATTCTTGATAGGAGAGGGCAGTGGAAAGGCCGCAAGGGAGGGGTTAAGGTGAGGAGACTCTTCTCTAAGAGTCACAGTGACAAAATCCGTGACGATGGGTCTATATAGGGAACATTCAAAGCGGAAGTCTACTCTCTGAGAGGTTTGACGCATGGGAAGGCTGGCAGACCCACGGAAGCCAGGAGGAATAGCCGCTCTGGGAGGGTCAACAGAGGGGGGAGGAGCAGGCTGAGCGAAATGGACGTTTTCAAAATGGCAGGCACGACCCCTGAAGTTGCGCGTCACCGGAGGATGGTCTCGCGTTGCTTCACCTGAGGATGAATCTGAAATCAAGCTAGAAGAGGGTCGAGAATGGGAAGTACGGCCCGGACTAGAGCCACGCCGACACCTCATTCTGTGGCGAAGGCGCGGCATAGTAGCAGGGGCGGGATGGTAGTATATGTGACAATTGGAGCAGACAAGAAGCTCAGGAAATCTATAGTTATCAGTAGGGCGAGCACAGTGAAGAGAATTGACACCACAGAAAAAACTTTGATAGAAATGGTGCCCCGGCAGCGTTTCCAAAAAGCCAAGGAGAGTGTAGCGGCGTTCTGTTTGTGTGCGAGCGTTGGGCTCAGCACAACCAGGAGGGCAGGCACTGCTCAGAGGAGGCGGGGAATCGCAACTGTTACCGTAGCAAGCCGAACAATCGAGAACATACGCCATTGCAGAATGAACGAACAGAGCGAATTGATGTAGCATCTGAGCAGGAGGAGTAATGGCTGTGCAAGTTGGCAGAGTAATGAGCTCGTTAATGCATGTATAGGGGGCCATATGGCCACCCCACTCGAGCTCCTTCGGGAGTCGCGTAGGGACTGACTTCCCATCACCCCAAGTAGACATCCGCATCCGGAGGTTTGCTAAAAAATTCTTACACACTCATATAAATATTATTTCTACACTTACCTATTTATTTACGAACATTCTTTCATTGATTATGATGTATATTGATTATGGTTGCGAGTGAAATAATGAATATAATGGCTTGAAAATAAAGAAAGCACTATTTCTTTGACATCTTTGGATATTGTCTAGGAATATTCTTAAGTATTAATTTGAAATTTTGTAGAATGATTGCTACAAGTTTGTGGTGTGTTTCCTATGCATTTCCCAAGGGTTTCCATGGTGTAAAATTTGATACAAAGAAACATATTAACATCATTACAAACTTCTTGTAGGATTTAAAGGCTATGCATTGTTAAAGAATCACATTTAAATCCTCTATACTTTTTGGTGTGTCAATAAATGCGCTTTTTTGTGTACTATTCATCCAATAGAGAAAAAAGTGTTTGTAGAAAGATTTCAATGGTTGAAAAACAAAACTGCAAATTGTTTAAAGAAATATGCCGGCTAAGTATTTGTAAAAATATGTCAATGGTTGAAATAAAAAGAATACATGCAAAGTGTTCATAAAAATATGTTAATGGTTGAAAACACATGCATGCGTACAAATTGTTTGTAAAAAGTTGTCAAAAATTATATTGCAATATATAAACCCAAAGTCTTTGTGTAAAAAAGTGTTAATGGTTGTAATAAAATATATGTGTGCAAAGTGTTTTTGAAAATGTGTCAATGATTGACATGAAATGAATGCTCTTATGTTGACACATTTTGTGGGTAAAATAAAGCTTCAATCATATTTTTAAGCTTTTGTGGAAATAATATCTCAGAATGGATTGTTAAGAATAATGAAGAGGACAAGTTGTGGAAACCATGAGTATTTATGGGTATGTGTTTTTTATTTTTGAAATCCAAGTTTGATTTGCTTTTAAATTTTCATGTTCGCCCTAATTGTTTAAAGATGTGTTTTTGGATGTTGAATCCAAGTTTGATTTATATTTAAAAAGTCATTTTAAGCCATAAGTAAATTTGAACAAGATTTTAATTGAAAATATCATGTTTCAAATCATATGTTCATATTTTACAAATATTGGCTTTAAAATCATATCTAGATTTGCATTTCTCATGAGTTTGAATTGAATTTTTATTCTAGTTTAGATATTATGTTCAAAAGCATGTGCTTATGAGTGTTTTTCATTATGGGAAGTTTTATTTTAAAATTTAGTCAATATTGATGAGTTGAATAATTTTTGTAAAGCATAAAATGAGAGTAAATTTCCTACTAAGCAATTGAAGATTGAATAATTATATTTGATATTTTATTACATTGTACTCTAGGGAGATTAGAGAGTGAAAAGGCCAAGTTGAGGAACGATAGGGTTTTTTCAAGATTCACACTCCCCACTATCGTTGTCAAGCTTCATAGTGTATCTCAGGCTCTTGACGCCCAATTTTATGGAGAGCCGTTGTACTGGCATACACCAAGTCATGGAAATGGATAGGCTAGTGTGCTCCTGAGGAATTTTAGGCCTCTTTCAAGATTGTTGATACTCCATGTTTATTAAGACTTTTTTATGTTGGCAAGGATGTGATTTTTTTGGAGATTATAAAGGATAGAAAACTACAGCGAATGAAGTCACTTGGGTTGTAGATCTGCTCTATATCCCTATAATTTGGTAGGAAAATACTTCGATATTTATTTAAAAATCCAAAGAATATATTTCTTGTCACCTTGGATCTGCAACGATCTGTCAGGTGTCACACAGATCTAGCATTTAAAGATCTAGAGTTTTTTCCTTATGTCTCTAAATATATTGATCTAGATCATTACAATTTGCAGTTTTATGAAGGGCCTGTCCATCGGTTTCTGGTCCAGTTTCAACCTAGATCTCATATTTGGACCCCTCCTCTCTCTACTCAGCAACACATTCTCCATAAATTGATTTTAGATCAGGAGGAGTCTTTTCAAATTTTTGTGAAGACTCTAAATGGGAAATCATTGCTCTTAGGGGTTCGTTGTTTGGATCTAGTGAAATATATGAAAAAGAAGGTCCAGTATGGTTAGTGTAAAATCTTTCGGCAAGTGTACCAAAAAGACCTTACTTAAGCTATGGATGACATATAGCCCTAACAACAGAAATGGTTGTTCAACCCTTTAGATCTGCAATATAAAATTAAAACAAATCCTGCAAAAACCCAGATCTATGCAGTAAAAGCAGTTAAACAACACAAAGGAAATAGTAACTGATGTAAAAAGCAACTCCAAATAACCAATGGAAAAGACAAGTTTAAAGAATAATATTTTCTACTATATAACACTTGGTGAAGGAAACAATTATATGTTACCAGTCCCCCTCAATGGGATGGGTTCTTGGTTGTCCTCAATGTTTCAGCTTCGTGAGCCTCTCTCTCTCAATGTGGAAACCCAAAATATGTGATGAACTTAAGTGGGTGTTCGGATGGCTAAAAAAAAAATGGTAGCGACAATGAGAATGATCAAAGTGAAGAATGAATGGAAAGCCCCTGTTATTTATAACAAAATATTGAGTTATCCTTGAAAATGGAGAATAATAAATATTATTAACCATAATCTAGATCTAACTACTTACAATATTTTATTATATTTTGTTGGAGGAAAAATATATTTAAATTGGTTAAATACCTTTAATTAGAAATAATAAACAAATAAATGATTTATTTATCATTTCAAGAATATGGTTAAAGAATAATAAACAAATAATGATTTGTTTAATTATTCCTAGATGATTTAGTCAAATTTAACAAGGAATAATAACTAAATAATGATTTAATTAATTATTCCTAGAGAAAATAAGACAAATAATGATTTATCTAATTATTTCTCATAATTGGGTCAAATGTGAGAAGGGATATTAGTTAAACAATGGTTTAATTAATTATTCCTAGAGGAAAATCAAATAAATATTGATTTATTTAATTATTCCTCATGGGGTTTCTTGTTTTAACCAAAAATAACTTAATAAAACATAGTTTATTATATTATTTAGTATAGTGAAAGTAATTTTACTATGGTAAAATTGGTCTTACATGGTGTATTTTGATCCACCTCGGTAGAAATATTTAGGTGATCAGTTTTTGGTGATAACAAGTATCACTTGGATACACCTGAAAATCTACAAAATATTATTCATGAAGGAAAATCGTTACAAGATGCCATCTAGTCAAAAGATTATGGCATTGAACGTAACTCCCCAATTATCATAAAACTAAGGTTACGGGGCAGAGTTTTGGGAATGAGTAATAAAACTAGATCAACTTCGTCTACCATAAATCTTATGATTACAACCTCATTTAAGGATGTCGTGAAAGGGAGAGTGGCTACATCTAATGGATAGACCCAAAATTTGTCGATACCAAGTCCTTACCTTGTTGAACAGATGGAAAAAGTACCAAATATGTTTAATAAATTTTCGAGAAGTAAGTGGTATTTTTACATCCCTCCAAGCCAGAGCTCTTATCTGCAGATTTAATGGTTTCTTATCCAAATCCAAAGAATAAATGTGATATCTACATGTGTGGAAAGGGTTTTTTTGTGGTACAGTATGATAATCAAGAAGATATAGAATTTGTTTTAAACGAGGGACCATGTTTTTGTGGAAGGGTGATTCTCTTCACAACTCTACGATTTCCAACTTTTGACGCTACAACAATGGTGGTTACGAAGATGTCGGTATGGGTGAGACTGCATAATCTACCTCTTCCTCTCTAGCACCACCAAGTTGTAGAAGTTATTGGAAACATATTGGGGAGGTTTATGAAGATGGATCAAGAAATAATGTAAAAGGGTATATTTACCTTTGTCATGATCTACATAGAGATAGACTTTAGTAAAGGTCTACCTGACCGCATCAATCTGGTTCATAAATATTTTAAGTGGAATCAATTCTTATAGTTTGAAAACACGACTTTCAGATTTGGATTTGTCTTCAGATAGGGCAGTTGCAGAATACTTATCCTCAAGCAAAAAAGGGACAAACAAAAGATCCAAAAATCCAAAGGGGTGCAAATTTATAGATTCAAAATTTTCAGAAGACGAAGACGAAGAAATGGAAGAGAATCATAAAAAATAAGAAGAACAAAATCCACAAGGTTCCCAAGTGAAGGAGGACGAAAAGAAGCAGAATGTTCCTAAAAGTCACGTCGAGAAAGGTAATGATTTAGCAATGATCCAGGTTATAAAAAACAATGCAACCATCCTCCCCGCATTTACCCAATTTCACAAGCTCGTTAGGGTAAACATGAGACGAGTGTCACTATGACATGACCCAACCTCCAAGTTCCAGTTATAGATTTGGGGTCAACACATTAACAACTCACATACATCCCTCAAGGCACTAGGTCACCCAAAAGTCAGTCCACAACCTCTGATGACTAGATCCTGAGTTGGGACTTCGTTTTCACTAACCTAACCCCAAGTTGCACCCAAAATAAGGCATGTATGTAGTTATGAGGCTCCAACCACCCTCATAATCCTAGCTACTAGTAGTTATGACCTAAATTCTTCAGTTCTGAGGATGCATTCTCGGGATTTTTGCCACCTTTTTGGGCCTGCTCCTAGATTGATGCTTGGAATTGCCTGAAAATTTCTAGAATCATAATTAACATGATGAAAAAAGCTAAACATTCAATCTCAAATTATAAACTTGACTGAGACTGCCTAATACATAATAAACATTCAATCTCGAATTAGAAACTTGACCTAGAATTCCCTACCCATAACAGACATTTAATCAAACATATGGAAAACATGTAAGCTACAGGTCATGAATGCATATCTTATAATAAAAAGATAGTCTTCACTTGAGAATCACCAGGAAGGATCTAATCCATCTCTAGCTAGATGCAATAGCACTTGTTAGTCTATACATTCATCAAAACATGTCAAGAGTCATGGATAACATACATCATATAACCAATATATAACCAACATAGAAACCATGGAAACTTAGCCACGATATCCCAACATAATCACTACAAGTATTCACAAATCACAGTAGAAAAATAGTTCTTATTAATATATGAAAATACCAACCAAGTCAGGGACTTCCACGTACCACCCGACCATAGATTGGGTTGAACCAAATCTCTTTTTCAGCCAATCACCCCTGTGCCATATTCCAAGCATGAATGTGGGGTCTCATAGAATAAACCAAAACAAAGCCATCGAGGGTTGCCAGAGGCTAAACCACCTCAACCCTCAACCACATTGATTCCACCTCTACGATCCATAAGTCACTAACCCCAACCAGGTCTCTACCCAATTTGTCTAGGGCTCTGGGAACTTTAACTAAACCCACAACCTTCCAAGGCTCCAGTGCGTTTGTTCCAACCACGGCTCTAGGAACTAGTAACTCAACCCACCAAGGGTTCCAGAGAGTTTGTCCTAACTGGGCTCCAAGAACTAGTAACTCAACCCAAGATGTTCCAGGACTTCCAAATCATTTGTTCGAACACATGACCACAAGGAACATGAGCACCCAAAAAAAAAAAAAAAAAAAAAAAAAACCCACAACACCATGGCTATCTGGAAATGTCAAGTTAAGGCTAAAACCACTATCATTCAAGGAAAATATCCATGCCAATGACAACACAAAACTAGAGAATAACATCCATATATCATGTATCCATAAATCAACAAGGAAATCACATATACAACATCTTACCTGCAAAGAAATCTAGTTGTAGTCGTTGATCCAACTATTTCCTGGCTCTTCCATGATTTCCTTTTCCTTCTTTCTACAATTCAAGTGAATGCCCAAGTGCTCCAATATTTCTTTAAGCGTGCAGGAGTATGAGAGAATGAGAGAATGAAAGGAGAACTACAAAACTAAACTTGCAAAATATGTGAATTGATCCTCATAATCCCTTTTATCATTGAGGCCTCTATTTTCTTCATTTTCATTCATTTTTCCTCTAATTTTCCTTGCATGCAAATATGTGTCCCTTCACCTTCCTTTTCTCTTATTTTCTTTTATTTTCATAATTAAAATGCCATTTATTGCCTCTTTTCCTTTGCCAATTTCCATAGTCAGTAATTAATCACAAGTGATTCCCATCGCTATGTTTTTTTTTAGGATATTCCGACACAAAGGAAATAGCTAAGTATAACATGGTCTAGCGTAGAGTTAGGTAAAGTGTGTTTCTTTACTATGTACATTTGTAACTTATAATCTGACGGTCACGATATGTAGTGATCCGACAGTTCACTCTCTCCTCAGTATTACCGACACTTGATCTGTGGCTTAAAACCCGATTGGTCCATGATCTCTATTTAAAGAGCATGGAGGGTCATTTGGCCGGTAAATGTTTATGAGAGAAGCTTATGTAAAATTATTTTTTCTTTATATTAATAAATTGCCTGAAGTGGCCGCATTGGCTCAGGCCGTGGACTGTTTCCCTCTTCGAGGGTTTTAATTACGTCAAATACTGGTGTACTGATCTGTGATCTGTTTGTGAGTGGTGACCTTTGGTGTTTTATTTAAGGAACTTACCCTGTATATTCCTACATGGTATTACAGTTATTTTTAGGGCCGCATATGTTGTTGATCCAAATCTAAAGCTGATTTGATTGCATGCGACTGTCGTTTTCCAGATCTATTGTTTTTGACCACTTTTGGCTTAGGATAACTTCTTTGTTGTTTATGGAGCATCTGTTACAGTGGGGAACCCCTTTCGTTTCATGCGAAAAGGTTTATGGTTGCCCAAGTTATGTCATTTTAGATCTGGAGGTATAAGCATTTTTTTGCAGTTATATATATTAATCTCTTTGTTTATTTCAGTTTATAGTCTTTTTTTTTTTTATTGCCATATATATACCATCTTCTATGTGTATGCTATTTGCTCTGCACTGTGTGCGATCTCGGCAAATCAGAAACAGGAAGACGAGATTTTTCTGCTACATATTATCTTTCCCCGCGACTTTTTGCGATCTCAGGAAATAAAAAATAGCGAGAAAAATATATAGTTGTCGGATGGAATAACCAAAAATCTAACGTTTTTCCATTATGCTTGTATTTTTTGCAGTTGTTGTATGCACGGATTGTGTCTTTTTTTGCAGGAAAAAACACGCACAACGAAGAGCACAAAAAAACAAAAAAAACAAAAAAAAAAAAAAACCTTCATCGTTTCAAACAATTACAAAATTCTTTTACTAGCTCACTTGGTGTAAAGTTACTTTACGAGAATAGAAGTCTTGGGCTCAAGTCTCTTTGTCAAGCTTATTTTTCTAAAAATCTTTTTGTCAAGTTACTATTTCTTAAAAAGCATTTTGGCAAGTTGCATTTAAAAAAAAAGGGGGTTTTATTTAAAAAGCACATGTAAAAGTGACTCTCACTTATTTATAAAAGTGGGTCACATAAAGTAGTATTTTTTTAAAGTGAGTTTATTATATTAAGTTTGGAAATGGGGGAGGGACGGGGGATTTTTTTTAAGTACAACGTCATCATCAAATTTCAACCTATCACATAACTACTCAACATCTACTACAATTTTTTTTCAAAAAGGCATAACTTCTTCATCTAGAAATCGTTTTTTTTTTAAACGACTTAATTTTTCGAGATCTTTCCATTGAAGCAATTAGTTTCAACATTTTCAGCTTCAGTTTTTTTTTTAAAATGGAAAGTGCATGCCTGGTTATTCTTAACGACACCAATTATTTCCAGTGGTTATCCTACATGGTAGACTTACTTAGAAGTAAAGGGATTTATAGAATAGTCACAAGACAAGAATACAAACCTATCGATGGAGATAAAGCCGCTAAATGGGAAAATAAACAATATCAAGCACGAGGGTTGATACGAATGTCCATTGCTCAAGGTCTTAGATTTCATATCCAAGAAATTGACTCCTCTGTTGAAGCTATGAAAAAGCTAAATACTGTTTTTGGCTTTAAATATGAAATCAAAGCCTACCAGCTTGAAAATGAGTTGCTTACTTTGGACCCCAATAATTTCTTCTTTATTGAAGATTTTTTTTTCCAAATTCAAGACCCTTAGACTTCTTTTAGAAGGTTATAAGGTCAAAAAGGAAGATGGTAGACTTATCTATTCCATTCTTACTAAGCTTGGCCCTGCATACTCTATATTTGTTTCCACCTTCCATTCCACTAGAGAAGCCCTCATTTTTCAAGGAATGACCTACAAGTCCCCCTCTTTTGATGCCTTTTTCAATTCTTTGATAAGAGAACAAGAAAAACTCTTACACCTTGGTCTTATTAATACTCTAAACTCTTCTAAGAAAGACTTAGCATCCCATCAACGACCATATCAAAAGAATCGTAAGAAGCAACATCCTAAAAAGAATGGTCCTAAACCAAACAAGGGTCTTAAGCAATTTCAACCGCAAAATGAAAAAGAAACTCAACCAACTAATAAGGTAAATAAATCAATTGTGAAGAAGACAAATAGACATTGCAAATTTTGTAATCATGATAGCCACGTAGAGTCAAAATGTTTTAAGAAGATGGAAGTCTTGGAAGCAACAATGAAGAAGCATAACATCAATTTGGACAACTCTTCAATTCATCTTCAAGAATGACAACTTCTTCTTGTGGTTTTCAAGCATCAAGATATGGTTATGCATTGAATGTATCTTCTTCTTCTCATTCTCATGAGTGGTTCATTGATTCTAGAGCCTCTTACCACATGGCCAAAAATAAAGCCATGTTTTCTTCTTTAAATGACTATAACACTAAATTTTTTTATGTTGGTGATGATAGATATCTTAGTGTTGTAGGGTTTGGAACCATTCATCTAGATAATGGCTAGTTTAATGATGTATTATGTGTTCCTACCTTGTTCTGAAACCTTCTATCTGTTTATCAGATAACTCATTCAAATGAAGGGAAAATAGTAGAATTCTCACCTCATGATATTGTAATTAAGG
This sequence comes from Pinus albicaulis, assembly GCA_034641835.2. Lineage (NCBI taxonomy): Eukaryota > Viridiplantae > Streptophyta > Pinopsida > Pinales > Pinaceae > Pinus > Pinus albicaulis. The sequence goes on from CM076583.1 coordinate 1,103,108,473, forward strand.
ACCTAAGAGATCCTAGAATATTTTAGCTACTGGAATTGTTGATGATTCCACAAGGTTGTATAAGTTTGACAACTTTGGGTTATCATGTATTCCCTCCATTTTTGTTGCTCATAATGATGAAGAGTATGAGCGATTTGGTCACTTAAATTATTGTTCTCTTGAAACACTATGTAAATAAAATATGGTGACAAGTCTTCCTATGGTATCTTGCCGAGATGGTGTTTGTTCGAATGTGTACTCGGAAAACATCATCGAGATACTTTTGACAAACGTGCCTCTTGGCACACTTCAGCCCCTTTGCAGCTTGTGCACAGTGATTTATGTGGTCCACTTCCAGTTGTTTCTTTCTCTGGCTTCAAGTACTTAAATTTCATTGATGATTTTTCCAGATGCACTTGGGTATACTTCTTAAAACTCAAGAGTGAATTTTTTAACATGTTCTTGGCCTTTAAGCCATTTGTTGAGAAACAATCTAGACATCACATTCTTAAGTTAAGATTTGACAATGGAGGAGAATATGTTAACAACAAATTTATCCACTTTTGCACTGAGCATGGAATTCAACTGCAACATATTGTTCCGTATAATCCACAAAAAATTGGTATAACTGAAAGGAAGAATCACACTCTAAAAGAAATTCCTGATTGTATACTTAAATCTAAAGGACTTAGTCTTAATTTTTGGGCAGAAGAAATTAACTGTGCAAATTACATAGTAAATTGCACTCCTACTAAGGTTTTAAGGAATATCACTCTAGAAGAAGCCTGGAGCTCAATCAAACCGGATGTAAGTCACTTTCGTGTTTTTGGCAGTGAAGCTTGGGCCCATATTCCAGATGCGAAACAAAAATCCTTAGAACCTAAGGGTGAAAAGTGCATTTTTGTTGGATATTCTGAAGATGTCAAAGTTTATATAATTCTTCAACCAAAATCCAAAAATGTTATCATTAGAAGAGATGTAAAATTTGATGAAAATATATCGGCCTGCGAGCCTAGTTCAGCGCGTGTGCCACCTTTGGCATGCGAGCCTGATTCAGCATATGTGCCACCTCTCTCTATCTCTTATATTTTTGACAAGCATTCCTTCTAGTTCAGATGATGACAGTGAGGATGAAAATCCTCCTCTACCTCCTCAAGATCTTCCTTCAGCTCCACAGCTTCAAAAATGGGTACGCTCTACTCGGGATGCAGCGGGTTCTCTTGCAGGTGACCCTGCAGATCAACATCGTACATGTTCTCAATTCGATAGAGCCTCTTCCTTATTGGCTGAAGTTCCAGAAAATCCTGATCCAAACACCTTTGAAGAAGCTTCAAGTCATCCAAATTGGGATGCAACTATGAATGAAGAATATAGTTCCTTATTGGCAAACGATACTTGGGATCCCTTTCCTCTTCCAAAGGGAAGAAAACATGTCAGATGAAAATGGGTTTACAAAACAGAGTTTGGACCAGTTGGAAAAGTAGATAAACATAAAGGTCATCTTGTTGCTAAAGGATTTTCACAAGTTGAAGGAATTGACTATATTGAAACCTTCTCCCTTGTTGCCAAAATTAATTATATCCGCCTTGTTCTTTCCCTTTTTGCCTCCTTTAAATAGGAATTCCATCAGATGGATGTTAAATCCGCCTTATTACATGGGGATTTGCATGAAGAAATCTACATGGAACAACCCCCTGGATTTATCCAAAATGACTCTAGCCTTGTTTGTTGCCTTAGGAAGTCTCTTTATGGTCTCAAACAAGCCCCTCGAGCTTGGTATGCCAAAATGGATAGCTTTCTCTTAGACAATGAATTTTCTAGATGTCATTCTGACAACATTGTCTACACCGAGAAAGTGGGTAACTCCTTAATCATCCTTGTTCTTTATGTTGATGATCTTATCCTTACTAGTAGTGATCCCAACCATATAAACCATGTGAAGTCTAGCCTCAAAAAGAAGTTTGAAATGACAGAATTAGGTCACTTGCATTATTTCCTTGGTCTTTAAGTATTGCAATCCAAAGAAGATATTACCCTTTCTCAGTCCAAGTATGCCTGTGATCTTCTACGCCACTTTCACATGGAAGATTTTAAGCCAACCCCTTCTTCCTTTCAGTATGGATTCAAGATTTCAGTCACTTGTACTTCCCCTGAAGTTGATGCTACCTTATACCATCAACTTTTTGGTAAACTTCTGTATCTAACCCATACCCATCCTGACCTTTCCTTTGTCGTTGGTCTTGTTGCTCGGTTTATGCACAAACCTCATGAAATTCACTGGAAAGAAACTAAAAGAATACTTCGATATATTCGAGGTACAATTTAGTTCAAGATTCATTATAGTGCATGAACATCTCCATTGTTGATTGGTTTCACTGATTCTGATTGGGCTGGTGACCTTGATGACCGAAATTCTACTGCAGGCTATGTATTCACTCTTGGTTTAGGACCCATTACATGGTCTTGTAAGAAACAAAGTGTCATCTTTCTTTCTTCGGCAGAATCAGAGTATCGTGGTGCAGTTGAAGCCAACAAGGAAGCCCTGTGGCTTCGTGAGATCCTGACCGAATTTGGTCTTCATCAACAACATCCAACTACACTTTGGTGTGATAATCAAAGTGCCATTCAAATATGCAAATATCCAGTTTAGCATCGGCGCATGAAACACATTGAGCTACACATACACTTCATCAGAAAGCTCATTCATGATTGTGTTCTTGAAGTGCAATATTTTTCAACCAATGATAAAGTTGCTAATATCTTTACAAAGGCTCTCACAGAAGCTTAGAGTTCAGGAAAGTTATCATTAAGGGGAGATAGGCTCTAATTCCTCCTTCCTTCTCCTATTGTGTCACCTTTGTAAATCCTTCAATCCTATCCCAAGTATTTCTTAAGGGGGGGATGTTAGGATATTCCGACACATAAGAAATAGTCTCCTATTGTGTCACCTTTGTAAATCCTTCAACCCTATCCCAAGTTGTTCTTAAGGGGGGGATGTTAGGATATTCTGACACATAGGAAATAGTTAAGTATAACTTGGTCTAGCGTAGATAGGGTAAAGTGTGTTTCTTTACTATGTACATTTGTAACTTATAATTTGATGGTCACGATATGCAATGATTTGACGGTTCACTCTATCCTCGGTATTACCAACACTTGATCCATGATTTAACACCCGATTAGTCCATGATATATATTTAAAGAGCATGGAGGGTCATTTTTCCGGTAACTATTTTTGAGAGAAGATTATGTAAATTTTATTTCTTTATATTAATAAATTTCCTAAAGTGGCCACGTTGGCTCATGTCATGGATTGTTTCCCTCATCGAGGGTTTTAACCACGTCAAATACTGGTGTATTGATTTGTGATCTGTTTGTGAGAGGTGACCTTTGGTGTTTAATCTAAGGAACTTACCCTATAAATTCCTACATTTTCCCCAACAATAAAATTGGAATACATGTCCCATGAACTTGGTCTTATTTTATTTACATAGAAAATCAACTAGGGGTCGTTACAAAACCCTCCCCCTTAGGGTAACACCATCCTTGGTGCTTTATGACACCTATGACTAGAAAATCACTGAAAACAAAACATATTTCCCATGGGGCTTTATAACATAGCTTGATCTAGTATTTACAATGAACAACTGCTACAAACCATGACCAACATGACAAACATGACAATAATACCGCTTAATAGAGCTTTATAACACAACTCATTGTGGCATCTACAAAAACATATATATATATACATATACATATACCAAAAAATCATTTGCTTGAACCAACAAATAATGAAGGATATATAACATGCATCTGATTAACCATCTCCCATGTAGCTTCATCGGACCTAAAGTGCTTCCACTGCACTTTAACCTGCTTGATTGCTATGTTTCAGAGCATGAGTTATTTCTGCTGCAATATGCATTATGGTTCTGGCTGGAATTATCCCTATGGTTCCACCTACAATACAGACCATTCAATCACATGATCAACATATTGGACATACTTCTTAGGAAATGAAACATAAAAAAAATCATGGCATTTCACTGTCAGAGGCAGTGCAAGTCGGTAGGCCACTGGTCCAATCCTCTCAAGGATCTCAAAAGGCCCACAATACCGAGGTGTCAACTTGGCACATGACCCAATCCTCAAGGAAATATCTTGGGCTTGATGTGCAAGTACACATGCTCCCGAACCTGAAACTCCTTGAACACTTTTTTTTGATCCGCATAACTCTTCTTCCTGCCATGTGCTACCTTCAATTTCCTCTTAATAACCTTCATTTCTTGTTCCATTCAACCAACATATCTGGTTTAATCAGTACCCCATTCACTAGATTACTCGAGATAATAGGAGTATTACAACTCTGCCCGTAAAGAGCCATAAATGGAATCATCCTCGAGGACTCCTGATATCCATTATTATAAGAAAACTCCACCAGTGGAATATACTCGTCCCACTTCCTCTTTTGATGCATGAAATACATCCTCAACATGTCCTCAAGAATCCTGTTAACCCTCTCTGTTTGTACATTTGTCTTCGAATGATAAGTTGTACTCAAAGCCAAATCTATCCCCAAACCTGCAAACAACTCCTTTCTAAACCTGGAAGTGAACTTGGCATCTCTGTCTGATATATTATTCTTGGGAATACCAAACAATTTCACTATCTCCCTGATTGAAATCATAGCTACCCAACTAGCTGAATTCGTGGACTTAAAAGCTACGGAGTGAGCTACCTTACTTAACCTGTCAACCACAACCATGATGGAATCATGTTGTCTCGATGTCCTCGACAAAACTGTAACGAAGCCCGTGGAAATTACCTCCCATTTCCACTCTAGAATCAGAATCGGCTACAATATACCATCTGGATTGTTACACTATGCTTTTACCTACTCACATTCCAAACATCTCGCAACAAACTATGCCACCTCTCTCTTCAAGTTTGGCCAATGTTATAATTTCTCAATTGTTGTCAATGTCTTCTGATATCCCCGGTGACCTGAATATGGATTAACATGAAACTCCCTCAAGATAATATTCTTGAGCTCACTGTCATCCAACACATAACTCATGTTCATGAATCTAACCAAGTCATTTTCAATGAAATGATACTCCTCATCCCTATCATCTTCAGCCTGCTACTGTAACCTGTGCCTCAACTGCTAATACACGTCATCATAATGTCCTGCGTGCAAGATCCGCTCCTGCAAGTTTGTCCCATAAGAGCTCACTGTTGCAATATGATTCACTTGCACTCTCCTACAGAGAGCATCTGCAACCCTGTTCTCTTTGCCCTTAATGTACCTAATCTCAAAGTTAAACTCACTAAGGGTAGCCAACCATCTAGCTTTGCTAGCATTCAGAATGGGTTGGTCAAATAAGTACGTCACTCCACTATGACCACTCATTAAGATGAACCTCCTTCCAAGAAGATAATGTCTCCATATCTTCAAGGCATGAATGATAGCTTCCAACTCAAGATCATGAATCACATAGTTATTCGTGCTCATTCAACTTCCTTGACTCATAGCATACCACCTGTCCTTCCTACATCTGAATTGTACCAAGTCCTCTCTTGCAAGTATTTATACAAACCTCACACTCTTTATTATGATCTACAATCTTCAATATTAGAGCATTTGTAAGAAAATGCTTCAACTGCTCAAAACTAGTTGCACACTCCTCAGTCCATTCAAAATTATTTTCTTTTCTCTGCAAAGATGTAATAAGATAACAAATCTATGAGAAGTTCCCAATGAATTTTCTATAGTAACCTACTAGTCCCATGAATGATATGACCTCATCCACATTCCTAGGAGTTGGCCACTCCATGATAGCCTTAATATTTTCTAAGTCCACTGCTATACCTTCCTTGGAAACAACATGTCCCAAGTAATGAACTTCATACTGAAAGAAACTGCATTATTGAGCTTAGCATACAACCGATGCTCTCTCACCAATATTAACACTACTACCAGGTACTCTACATGCTCTTCCTCATTCTTACAATATATCAATATCTCATCAATAAACACTATCAAAAACTTGCCTAGATAAGGACGTAACACATTGTTCATCACACATGAAAGTAGTTGGAGAATTAGTAAGACCAAACATAAATACCACAAACTCATAACGCCCACACCTGGTTCGGAATGCGGTTTTGTAGATGTCCTTTTCTTTGATGCGCACTTGATGATATCCCGATCTCAAGTGAATCTCAGAGAACATTATTACTCCCTTCAACTGATCAAATAAATCATCGATCTACGACAAAGGGTACCTGCTCTTGATCGTCACCTTGTTCAACTGCCTGTAATCAATGCACAACCTAAGAGTATCATCCTTCTTCTTCACAAACAATAATGGTGCACCCCAAGGTGACAAAATTGGCCTAATGTATCCCTTATCAATCATTTCCTTAAGTTTCAACTTCAATTCCACCAACTTTGGAGTGCTCCTGGTACCAACTCAATAGAAAAGTCCACTTACTTGTGAGGGGAAACTCTAAAATATCTATAGGAAACACATCTTGAAATTGTTGAAAAACCAGATACCTCTTTAGAACTTCATCATCCTCAACATCCTTCCCCTTTTTAATAGAAATATGAACTGCAAACAATACGCATCCTTTCCTGCAACTACACTTTGCCTGCATAGTTGTAACCATTCTCACCGATGTAGGCTTCTTTCCTAAGATTATTATTTTTCCATTTAGTCCTATGAATGAACAACCAATCCATGACCAAGAACATGCTATATGAGCCCAAAGGAAGCACATTTAGATGAGTTTATGTAGGCATACTGTTAGCCACCTATAAAATTTGTCATACCAAATGGTGGCTAAAACTTTTTGAACCTTCAAGGAACAAATTTTATTACTAAAATTTTTTGGCTCTTGAAGTCTCTAGAAGGCCTCATGCCTCTGCCCAAAATCTTCATTGCTGTTCTCATTTTATACTTAGAAATTATGCTAATTTCATGAGAAGAAACTACTGTAAAACCACCATTCTTCCTCTCCCCCTCTTCCAAACTTACCTTCATTTGCGCCCCTTTTTCTCCATAAAAACCCCTTTGTTTTCATGATTTCTTTTCTCCCCCTCATGAAAATCATTTTTATAAAGTTAAAGACCCATTCTTTAGCTTTACCGAAACCTCTAAAAACCATTGAAAACTCTAAAAATTTCATAAAAAACAAAGTTTTTATCCTATGGACTTAAGCCCCTTGGCCTAAGTCCTAACCACTTCCCCCACATGCCCTTTCCCCGAAACCAGGCGCTAGTCCCATTGGCGCTTATCGCATCGGAATAAATCAGATGAGCGCATATGTTTTGTTACACAAAAACCCTGATGCGATCGGCTCCCTTTGATATAACTCCAGATCTCATGTTTCTTTTAAAAAAACCAAGAGTTATTACCCTGAGCGCTAATCGCATCGGAAATATTCAAAAGTTCCGATTGCGATCATGCTTTGTATTGAAACATCCCCAATGCGATTAAATCCTTTGTATTATAAACCCCCGATCGCATCATTATTATATATATATATCCTGTGGGCCCGCCTTCGCCCTTAAAACCTTGTAAAATCCTTCCCGATCACCTGTTTTCTTTTATAAAGTCAAAAACCCATTTATCCAAACTTTTGAACTAAAAACCAAAAGCACGTGTTAAATATTTTAATGGGTAGATTGAAAGATCGATCGCGCAATCGCAATCGGAGAAATCCAATGGGTTGATCGAAATAAACCACATCAAAAGTTCCGATGCGATTAAACCATAAAGCCCGCCTCGGCGGTTAAACCTTGTGATATTTCATTCCCGATTGTTCTTTTCCTTTGTAAAATCTTAAAACCCACTTTTCCAAAGTTTTTAACTTAAAAACCCAAGTCACGTGTTTAAATATAAAAATGGGTAGATTAAAAAGACTGTCGCGCAATCACAATCAGAGTTTTCACAATGGTTAGATTGAAAGACCCGCATCAAAGTTCCGATGCGAATGGGTCTTGTATGTTAAAACTTCCCCCCGCCTCTGTTTCATATGACTTATGCCCAGGATCGAGTGTCGAAGTCCCAAGTGCTGAAATCGCATCGCAAGATTTTTAAAATGGGTTGATTGAAAGACCAGGCCCGATGGCCCGATTGCGAATAGCCCTTTTTGTTTTTTGCACGCCCCGGGCATATTAGATTCCGTAAAGACCACAGGCCCCGTAGTCGGGCGCCTATCATATATGTATATCCCGATCCATTAAAAACCTTTGTTTTTGTTGAAAACTTTGGGTTTCATATGTTATAAAGATTTTTCCGCCAAATCATTCTAGAACTAATCCCCGCCGTTGATCGAACGCCGATCAAACAACCATCGCTCCGTCGCATCGGCGATTTCAATCTCATCGCACGGTTCAATCGCACACATTTTGTTCGTCCCTCCGATTAGTCAGTCCCCCGATTCATTCTCCACTGTTGATCTTGTCCTTAGATCAACGACCATCGCTTAATCGCCTCGGCCCTTTCGATCGCATAATCGCATCGGAGTTTTTCATCGCACTCCTTTTTATCCTCCCGTCGATTGCAATCCCCCGATTAGATCTGGACCGTCCACATGTCCAGATCCAACGGCTACGCTCCTTCCCCACCTTCTGAAGCAGTTTAACCTTTTTTCGCAGGATTTCATAACATTTTGTTTGTTTTGCAGGTTCCGAAGGTTCTGTCCATATTACAAATGAAAGAAAGCCAAAGGCCCCGATCTTTCGGCCTTTGTTTATCAAAGGGAAAACGACTAAAAAAGGGTTCCGCTCCACGATTATCAACGTTTCATAGGCATTGATACTATAAAGGCCCTGCGTGGCGCTGCACATCGATAAGACACTGTTTTATTCAAAACACAGTTAAAGAGTATAAGTTTTGAAGAACAAAGCGCAACCGAGAAGAAGATTAAAGACATATCTTGGAATTACGGCTAAGAATAATTATCAAAAGCCTAATTCGCTGGATTAAAACGCAGTCAAAGGAAATCATAAAGTGTTTAAACAGACGAAAGGCCTCCACCACCACATTTGAGGCGAATTGATTCCTCCCAGCTACCTTGAGTGCCACCTGTGCCTCAAAGCATTCAACAGAGGCCGAATTTATTGTTCAAACTCAGATATTTTGCCTCCAACGCAGCCGAAGAGTTACTTCTGCAAGGAACTTCAATGCAAAAAATATCTGCAGAGTTACTCCAACGTTACGCAGAGCCTCAAAGTCAATAAAAGCTCCCACCAAGCTTTGATATTTATTGTAAAACAGTTAATACAGTAGTCCACCTGTAAACTTCTCCATCGAGCCCCTCAAAAGGCCGAGAAGTCTCCGATCTGTATTAATTGTCTTAAAGAGATCTTTTTTTAGTTCTCACCTCCTCATCCTTCTATAAATACTTCAGTAGAAGATGAGCAACTGTTGGTTGATTAGGTTGCTGAGCATTGTTATGTAATTGAGCTTGAAACTTCTGATTGTAAATATTATTCACTGGCCCTTGAAGCTCTGTTTGTGCTAGATAAGTTAGGCTGAATAGTGAAGATGATTGCTGAACTGAAACATTGGACTTGATGACTGTAACTGGTTTGACATCAATAACAAGCTGTTTCCTGGGATCCTGGTCTATATTACTGGTGAAGTCCCCTTTCTTTGTTATTGTTTTTTCCTTCTATGTATGCCATATTGTTCATGATTCTCTTATAAAGAACAACATTTACAGAGTTAGGATCTACTGTTTATCAGTTCCCTTCTCTTACTGAAAATATTTATCTCAATGTTTTCCTCCAAATTGTTTATTTAAGAATGATTCAATACAGTTTAAGCAGTTAGGAATGCTGGAGTTCCCTCATCCTACTGTTGGCTTTAAACATTGTTCTTGAAAGTTATTTTCCTTGTTTGCTTATTAAAGTTAGACTAGAAAGTGATGGTTTGCCCTGTTTCTAGCTTCTATTCTCCAAAGGCAGATTCTGAAAGTTTCACTTGGTGTTGGCTGAAAGCAGACTAGATTTAAAAGTACTTTATATGATCTTAAGTTACACTTTGTTTTCTCTTATGTGTTTTCATACTTTCTGAAGGTAATTATGTGGGTTATTGGATTGTTTGTCAATTAAGCTGCTTTAATACAAACTTGCCCAAGAAGTCAATGGTTAGCCCTGCACTTGGTAGGTTTTAAACAGTTACTTAAGAGGCTTTTTCTTGTTTGGACTGACTATAAATCCCTTGTGAAATTATTATCAGTTTCCACCCATCCAAAATTTTATTGTTTCCATTCCATCATTTTAATCTCAATGATCTTGTGATATATATGACTTTCCCCTTGGATCACTCTTGATGTTTTTGCTCAATTAAAACCCTGTTATGACTCCATAGCTCAATGGACTAAAAACCGGCGTTATATCTATATTTTTAGCCAAAGCTGTTCTACTTGCTTGCAACTTCTCACCTTTGAAACTCTTTGCACTTAGAACTTTCCCCTCAAACAGTATTCATGCTCAACCATCCAAAAACAAACAAAACCCTTGGCCCTCATAACTAGCCTAATATCATTACCCAAACTTCAAAGACAAATCCATCTTTGCACTTATTAGAGAGATCCCTCTCCGGATTCAAGAGGGCTAGATCCTAGAATCCAAAATTTGGTTGAAACGATGTTGTTTCTGTGATCGGACTTTGCCAATCTTGTTGATTACAGAATCCTAACATTTCTGGCGACTCCACTGGGGAACACTTTCCTTAAAAACTTCATAAAACCTTGAGAGTAAAAAGCAGCGTTTTCAAGCACTACCAAGTCATGGTAATCATGGTAAAACTTGTTTGAATCAGTGACAAACTAGGTAAGACCTAGGATTCTCTTAAGACTTTATCTAACCTTGAAAGATCAGCTGGCTTAGCCATAAGAGTAAACTCTTTTTGTCTTATAATCGTAGCTAAGTTTTGAAACAAAGTTAGGATATTCTTAAAAACCAGACAACTGAAAAATAACTTAGAAAAACCTAAAAATATTTCAGATTGGTTCTAAATAAACATGGTGGTGGACCATAAAAACCTTTTACCTCCTTAGGAGCTAAAAAATTCCACTTGGCGACTCCACAATCCTGAACAGACCTTAAGACTCCACTGGGAAGAACCCTTATCATTATAATATCATTAAAACTCAGTTAGAGGACTGTAGGATTGAATTTCAAACAGACTAGTTAACCTTTTAAAGATTGTCATATCTGGTTGAATTTTTTTTGTTTATTTGGGTCTGAAAAACATATCATAGTGGCTCCTAGAAGGATTCACACTAGAGCCCATCCTGACCCTAATCCACCTGAGATAGTTGATGACCCAGAAAGTATCCTTTGGAAGTCTCCTAGGATTAAATTATCCACTATTTTCAGATCACCCTTGAGAGCTAATTCAGTTCCTGAAAACCTTTCAGCTCTACAACAATCTCAAGTTGACTTAGTAAATCCATTTAGAACTAGGTCTCTTGGTGATTTAGATCAGTTAGATTCTGAGTCTTCACTATCATCTCATGAAACAAGTGAACCTCTTGGTAGCAGAGAAACAACACCTCCTGATTTACATTTCCTTCACAACTTAGGTGTCTCTCATCCAAGATCAGCTCAACAGTCTATTCCTGGTCCATCCACTTCTGCTCACCCTACATCCACTGTCCAAACCACTCCACTTCAGCCCACTTTTCCTCTTGTAAATCCACCTCCACCTCCTGCCATGGTTGCATGGTATGCTCCCCTAGTCCTTCCTGTACCACTAGTCAATCTTCCATAGGACTATCAGTCCAAAATTCCATTATATGATGCTAGCAATGCTACAACTGCATCACAACATGTGGATAAGATGAATGACTACTTTGACAGAAATGAAATTGATGATGATTTGGTCAAACTCAGACTGTTTTCTCAGAGCTTAGGAGGAGAAGTAAGAAAGTGGTTCAAAGGTTTAGCCCCCATAGTATTAATGATCTCCAATCCTTCCATCAAACATTCTTAAACAAATGGGAAGTAAAGAAAAACCCTCTCCAAGTCCTTTCTGACTACAAGAACCTCCATAGAAACACTAGGGAAAGTGTGCGAGCTTATTGCACCAGATTCAATAGTGTGTATAATGCACTTTCCCCAGAACTAAAACCTCCACAAGGCTCAGCTTTAAACAAGTTTCCTGAAGGGTTTGATTCTGACATGACCTATCAGCTGAGAGAGAGATTTTGCAACTCTTGAAGATATGCAAAGAGGTGCTCTTTCTGTGGAAGTCAACTTAATGGAGAAGAGAGCAAGAATGCAAAATGAAAAGAGAGTGTCCTTTAGAGAGGAATCTGCACCCTCTACTTCAAACTCAAAAATGGAGAAAATGATGGAAGAAATGATGAAAGAAATGAGCATAATTAAGAGAGCACAAGCAAACCAAAACCAAAATGCTCCTCAAAATAGAAACCAGAACCAAAACCAGAATTTTAGAAGAAACCAACCTCCAAACAGGCCTAGGGAAGATGATCAACAGATTACTCCTCCCTTTCATCAAAACTATGTAAGTGAGGTTGAGGAAACGGATGAGATAACAGAGGGAGATGATATCAACATGTTCGGGGTAGAGGATGATGATTTTGAGATTCATTATGATAAAAAGCAAGGTCTATATACACCTTATGATGACAAAAGACATGATGATGATAATTCTTGTCAAGATATGGAAAATGTCATCATAGAGCCTCAAAGAGACTATGACCTTAGAAGCAAAACTAGTCAACAAACTCCCAACACCAAAACCTCTGAAAAATCTTCACAAAACAGCACTACAACCAAGCCTAAAGTTATCAAACAAAAGGATAAAACAGTGGCTGTAAATTCTGAAAAAGGTAAAGGGAAAAGCACTCTAAACAATGAAAAACAGAGTGCAGACATTAGTGGTACTAACACTTCAGCTAGTACTCCTGTTAAAACTATTTTTTCAAGTGTAAATAAAACAAATCAGCAAGCTGATATTGCTGATAGAATAGCAGTTAATAAGGCTGAAACCAATACTTTAAAAAGCCAAATTCCTTTCAGCCTAGAGCAAGAGATTTCAAAGATCAAAATCTCTGTTCCCTTGACTGAGTTAGCTGCCCAACATGTATATAGGACCCAAATTTTGAAGGCTTTAAATATAGAAGAGAATGGGGATATAGTCAATCTTAATGATGACTAGCCAGAGCTTATCTTCGGTCCAAATATTGAAGGCAATTATCAAGAGGGACTTGTTCCTCCCTTTTATGTGAGTTTAAACATTCATGACAAAATTTTGCACAACGCTATGCATGATTCCGGGGCTTCTCATAATTTAATGCCTAAAGCTGTGATGGAGAGCCTTGGTTTGGAAATTACCAGACCGTATAAAGACCTGTATTCCTTTGATTCCAACAGAGTAAGGTGTTTAGGATTAATCAAAGACCTCTGTGTTAACTTAGCCCAGATTCCAGCCAAATGCCTAGTTATGGATATTGTTGTGGCTGATGTTCCCCCCAAGTATGGAATGTTACTATCAAGGTCTTGGGGGGCTAAGTTATAGGGGACTATGCAAATGGACATGACCTACGCGACTATCCCTGTTTTCAATTAGAATAGAAGACTTTACAGGGAGTCTCATATGCAATACACGGTTACAAGTCAAGACAGACCGCAAAAATCCCCTTTATACTCTGTAGATACCGGCCTTGATTCATTTATCCTTTTTAACGAAGAAACATTAGATGAACAAGTAACTTTAACAGAGTTAATGGCCGATAGAGAGGAGGAGGTAAATACCACAGAACTGAAAAAACAGTTTGCTGCGTTGGAAGACGTTAGCAAACTAAACAAAAGTTTTGAACTACAGGTCATATGTCCTTCGCTTTTGAACCTGGACACTAAAGAAAACGAACCTCAAATGAATGCAAAACCTGGGGAATCAAAATAGGTATGATTAAGTGCTGACATTCCACAACTGTCGAGCACGTTAGTTGAAGAGGACAGTAACCAGAATGAAACAAGAACAATCCTCTATGGAGTATGTTTTTTGATGGATCCTGCACTAAAACTAACGCAGGCGCAGGTGTTTGGATTACTAACACTGAAAACAATCACATAGAAAACATTTCCTGCAAACTAAAATTTCAATGTTCCAATAACATAGCGGAATATGAGTCCCTTCTCCTAGGCTTACGTTTGTTGAAAAATATAGGAGCCAAAAGAATTAAAGTTCACGGGGATTCAGAGTTAGTCATTAGGCAAGTCAATGGGGAATATAATGCTCATCATCCCAGAATTCGGGCCTACCGAAACGATGTCGTGGACCTTTTGGAAATTTTTGAAGAATCCCAATTGATTTTTGTCCCAAGAAAGAAAAACATTGCGGCCCACAACCTAGCCTACGCAGCAAGAACATGCTTAACGCCGTATAACACCAAAGACTGTACAACTCAGATAAAATTTAGACCAGCTGTGCCAGATAATGAGAAGTATTGGCAGGTGTTTGACAATGACAAACAAATAGAAGACTTCATGCAATTCAGAAATGAATTCGAAATAAACAGTTCGGACTCAAACTATGAAACAGACTGCAAGGAAGAAAATTTTCTTGATGAAGAAGAACCGTCTCCTGAACCTGCTAATATAAATCTGTTGTCTAGCAAACTTAAAAGCGAAATAGAAATGAATGCAGACTCTGAAACAGAGGAGTTAGAAACTCTGCATTCTAAAGATGAAATTTTGCCTAAAGGTCTGACTCCTTTAGAAGAGTTGTTCGATTTTAATGATGTGGCAAATAAACCAAAACTGGAACCTGTAGAGACCGAGGTAGAAGAGTGCAATATAGGCAGTGAACTTAAACCTATGATGATTAAATTGTCCAAGACTTTACCAGCTCACATTAAACTTAAATACATTGAGTTGTTTAAAGAGTTTTATGATGTTTTTGCCTGGAGTTACAAAGATCTTAAATCCCATGACACTGAAATAATACAGCACAAAATTACCCTCAAAGAGAACCAAAAACCATTCAAACAGAAGCTGCGCAGAATGAACCCTGTTCAGTTACCGCTGGTTCAGAAGGAGATCATGAAAATGAATGATGCTGGTATTATTGTCCCTATTAGATATTCTGAATGGGTATCTAATCTGGTGTCTGTTAGGAAGAAAACTGGAGAGATCAGGCTTTGTATAGACTTTAGAGACTTAAACAAAGCTTCATTAAAGGACAACTACCCTTTTCCCAAGATGGATCATATTTTGCAAAGAGTGGTAGGGTCTAAAATAATTTCTTTGCTGGATGGCTATTCAGGGTACAATAAGATCTTAGCTCACCCTGCTGATCAATTAAAGACAACCTTTACTACAACACGGGGCACTTTCATGTATGTGAAAATGCCTTTTGGTCTAATGAATGTTGGAGCAACTTTTCAAAGAGCCATGGACATAGCTTTCTCGGAAGAACTGGGCTACTTCATCATTATCTATCTTGATGATGTTACTGTGTTTTAAAAAACAGATGAAGAACACTTAGAACATTTAAGAAAAGTTTTCGAGAAATGCAGAAAGTTTGGAATATCCTTAAATCCTAAGAAGACACTATTTGGGCTCCAAGAAGGTAAAATTCTTGGGCACATTATTTCTGAAGAGGGTATAAAGATCGATCCAATGAGGATTGATGCTATATTGCAAATCTCTCATCCTCGAAACATCAAAGAGTTGCAGTCTTTCATTGGAAAGATTAACTTTTTGAGAAGGTTCATCCCCAACTTGGCTGAGCTCCTTAGGAATATCACAAACATGTTGAAGAAGGAGCAAGGGGTTAAATGGACCTTGGAAGCAAAGAAGTCCTTTGAGCTGGTGAAACAAGCCTTAACCAAAACACCAGTTCTTATAAGTCTTGATTTCTCAAAAGATTTTTATATCTTTTCATTTGCATCGGAACATACCATAGCTATTGTCTTTTTACAGAAAAATCCATAAGGACAAGAGCAGCCTATTGCATTCTTTAGCAAGGCATTGAGGGATGCCCCTTTGAAGTATAACATTATGGAAGAGCAAGCTTTTGCTTTGGTTAAAGCGTTGAAAGACTTCAAAGTATACATCCTTCACTCACGCATCATTGCCTTTGTCCCAAATTCAGTCGTTAAAGACATTTTAACACAGGACCCAGATGGTAAGAGAGGTAAGTGGATTGCTATTATTCTTGAATATGATCTAGAGATAAAACCCACTAAACTCATCAAAGGCCAAGGTCTAGCTAGATTAATGGCTGAATCCAATTTTGAAATTCTTGATATTAATATGATTAATGTTTTGGATGACCAAGAAGAAATCTCAACTCCTATTGTTGAAAACCATTTTATGAATTATCCTTGGTATGCTGATATTATTCATGTTTTGCTTAATTTGAATACACCTCATGGTTTGACAAAGACAAAGGCAAGATTCCTTAAATTGAAAGCTGTAAACTATTGCATTATTGATCAATGCCTTTATTGGAAAAATGCAAGTGGTCTATTGCTTAAATGTTTGCCTGAGTTTGATGCAGAGAAGGTTAAGCACGAGTTCCATGAAGGAGAGTGTGGAGGTCATTTATACTGGAAGACAACAGCCAACAAAATTTTGAGGGTTGGTTTCTATTGGCCTACTCTTTTTCCTGATATCCACAAGATGATCATAGCCTGTCATAAATGTCAACTTTTTGAAGGCAAAAGAAAACTCCTACCCCTTCCTCTGCATCCAATCACTGTTGAAACCCCATTTCAACAGTGGGGACTTGACTTCATAGGATAAATCCATCCCCCATCTTCTGCCCAACATAGATGGATTCTCACTGCCATAGACTATTTCACTAAGTGGATAGAAGCCATACCTTGTAGACAGGCCAATGATTCAGTTATTATAAAATTCATGGAGACTAACGTTCTCTCCAGATTTAGCTGTCCTACCAAGATCATCACTGATAATGCAGCAGCATTTGGATCAAAGAAGATGGTTGAGTTCTGTCATAGATATCAGATAACATTGGGGCATTCCACGGCCTATTACCCTCAGGGTAATGGACTTGCAGAATCTTCAAACAAAAGTTTAGTGAATATAATCAAGAAATTGTTGGAGGATAACAAAAAGTCTTGGCACACAAAGCTTGTTCATGCACTTTGGGCTGACCGATTGACTTTGAAGAAATCTATTAGCATGTCACCTTTTCAGCTTGTGTATGGTACTGATGCAATTTTTCCAAACAACCTTGGTGTACCAGTAATGAAGTTGATTCAAGAATTGCAAACTGAAGATAATGACATGATCAGAAGAATAAATCAGACCATTCATCTTCAGCAAACCAGAGAGGAAGTTTATAACAAAGCATTGCAGAAACATGACAGCATTAAAAAGCTTTTTGACAGAAGAACAAAAGCCAAAAATTTCAAGATTGGAGACAAAGTTTTAAAATGTGACTCAAGGAGGGAAGACAAGGGCAAGCATGGAAAATTTGACAACTTAAGGCTTGGCCCTTACTCTATTCATTCTGCTGCTGGTAACAATGCATTTTTCTTGCAAGAGTTGAATGGAGCAGAATTGTTTGGAGGTCCTTTCAATGGCAAGATGCTTAAACATTACTTCTCTTGATCCTTGACATGTTTTGAAGCCTTTTTATCTTTTTACATTGTAAACATCTCATCCACCATTGCATTCAAAGTTAGAAAAATAAAAAATACAAAAACAATGAAAGAAATAAAAGAGGGCAGATTGATAAAACAACAAAGGTACAGTCCCATACCAAAAAAGAGAAACCAATCTGAAAGTGTGCAAGCTTAAATGCCACTCCTACAAAACACACTTCTACTTAGTCAAACAACTTAATCTTGACTAATTAGATTTTAAATTTTTTGCTGATAGGATAGTGAATTAGATTTGCCAAACTGTTTAATCTTGGCTTATCAGTAGGTAGATTAGGAAAGAAATGACAGGTTTAAACATGTTCAAAACCTGAACCTAAATTTCCAAGAAAAAGAATGACTCAAATCTGTTCTATTTTCTGAGTCAAGAGATAAAAAAATCTGGTTCTAATCAGCTCAAAATCTTAACCAGAAAACAAGAAAAAACAGCTCAAGCAAGAGTCAAAACAGAGCTGTAAAAGGATGAAGGAAGTGCTTGAATTTTCAGATCTTAAGGCTTCCAATTTTGATTTATTTTTCTGCATAATAATTTCTATGCGTAGCTTGTTTTTATGCCATAGATCACAGCAAGTCAAACAACTTAATCTTGACTTGGCTGTTTTTAAATTTCTGTTGTAGAAATTAGAGAATAAAAATCTGTTAGACTGTTTAATCCTAACAGATTGATAGAATAGGTAGAGAATCATATGGGTTCAACCGTTTAATCTGAGTCCATGGAGAAATAAGGAGTAGAAATAGATTATATTTTTGCTTTCAAAAAGAATAAAATGTTGTAAAAGAGTTTGCCAATCCAAGTGCACTCTAAGAAGAAATTTTTTTAGATCTGTAGGATTGGGTAGGTAGAAAGCTTGTAGATGAAAAGTCCATTGGTTTCCATGGCTGCTAACTTATTTCCAGAGCAAAAGAAGATCATTCAAGTAAAGAAATCAGCCCAATGGATGAGACAACTGATCAGCCTCCCAGAGAATGCAAGTCTGAAGTTCTTGATGCCTTCAAGAAGGCACCATCCCCAAGTGGAGCCACTATTAGCCACCTATAAAATTTGTCATACCAAATGGTGGCTAAAACTTTTTGAGCCTTCAAGGAAAAAAATTTATTACTAAAAATTGTTGGCTCTTGAAGTCTCTAGAAGGCCTCATGCCTCTGTCCAAAATCTTCATTGCTGTTCTCATTTTATACTTAGAAATTCTGCTAATTTCATGAGAAGAAACTGCTGTAAAACCACCATTCTTCCTCTCCCCCTCTTCCAAACTTACCTTCATTTGCTCCCCTTTTTCTCCATAAAAACCCCTTTGTTTTCATGATTTATTTTCTCCCCCTCATGAAAATCACTTTTATAAAGTTGAAGACCCATTCTTTAGCTTTACCGAAACCTCTAAAAACCATTGAAAACTCTGAAAATTTCATAAAAAACAAAGTTTTTATCCTATAGACTTAAGCCCTTTGGGCTAAGTCCTAACCACTTCCCCCACATGCCCTTTCCCCGGAACTAGGCGCTAGTCCCATCAGCGCTTATCGCATTGGAATAAATCAGATGAGCGCATATGTTTTGTTACACAAAAACCCCGATGCGATCGGCTCCCTTTGATATAACTCTAGATCTCATGTTTCTTTTAAAAAAACCAAGAGTTATTACCCCGAGCGCTAATCGCATCATAAATATCCAAATGCGCGAGACTTGTGCTCTATTCAAAAGTTTCGATTGCAATCATGCTTTGTATTGAAACATCCCCGATGCAATTAAATCCTTTGTATTATAAACCCCTGATCGCATCATTATTTTATATATATATCCTGTGGGCCCGCCTCCGCCCTTAAAACCTTGTAAAATCCTTCCCGATCACCTGTTTTCTTTTATAAAGTCAAAAACCCATTTATCCAAAATTTTGAACTAAAAACCAAAAGCACGTGTTAAATATTTTAATGGGTAGATTAAAAGATCGATCGCGCAATCGCAATCGGAGAAATCCAATGGGTTGATCGAAATAAACCGCATCAAAAGTTCCGATGCGATTAAACCATAAAGCCCGCCTCGGTGCTTAAACCTTGTGATATTTCATTCCTGATTGTTCTTTTCCTTTGTAAAATCTTAAAACCCACTTTTCCAAAGTTTTTAACTTAAAAACCCAAGTCACGTGTTTAAATATAAAAATGGGTAGATTAAAAAGACCGATCGCGCAATCGCAATCAGAGTTTTCACAATGGTTAGATTGAAAGACCCGCATCAAAGTTCCGACGCGATTGGGTCTTGTATGTTAAAACTTCCCCCTGCCTCTATTTCATATGACTTATGCCCAGGACCGAGTGTCGAAGTCCCAAGCGCTGAAATCGCATCGCAAGATTTTTAAAATGGGTTGATTGAAAGACCAGGCCCGATGGCCCGATTGCGAATAACCCTTTTTGTTTTTTGCATGCCCCGGGCATATTACATTCCGTAAAGACCACAGGCCCCGCATTCGGGCGCCTATCATATATGTGTATCCCGATCCATTAAAAACCTTTGTTTTTGTTGAAAACTTTGGGTTTCATATGTTATAAAGATTTTTCCGCCAAATCATTCTAGAACTAATCCCCTCCGTTGATCGAACGCCAATCAAACGACCATCACTCCGTCACATCAGCGATTTCAATCTCATCGCACGGTTCAATCACACGCATTTTGTTCGTCCCTCCGATCGGTTAGTCCCCCGATTCATTCTCCACCGTTGATCTCGTCCTTAGATCAACGACCATCGCTTAATCACCTAGGCCCTTTCGATCGCGCAATCACATCGGAGTTTTTTCATCGCACTTCTTTTTCTCCTCCCGCCGATTACAATCCCCCGATTAGATCTGGACCGTCCACATGTCCAGATCCAACCGCTACGCTCCTTCCCCGCCTTCTGAAGCAGTTTAACCTTTTTTCGTTGGATTTCATAACATTTTGTTTGTTTTGTAGGTTCCGAAGGTTCTGTCCATATTACAAATGAAAGAAAGCTAAAGGCCCCGATCTTTCGACCTTTGTTTATCAAAGGGAAAACGACTAAAAAAGGGTTCCGCTCCACGATTATCAACGTTTCATGGGCGTTGATACTATAAAGGCCCTGCGTGGCGCTGCACATCGATAAGACACTGTTTTATTCAAAACACAGTTAAAGAGTATAAGTTTTGAAGAACAAAGTGCAGCCGAGAAGAAGATTAAAGACAGATCTGGGAATTACGGCTAAGAATAATTATCAAAAGCCTAATTTGCTGGATTAAAACGCAGTCAAAGGAAATCATAAAGTGTTTAAACAGACGAAAGGCCTCCACCACCACATTTGAGGCAAATTGATTCCTCCCAGCTACCATCCCCAAGTGGAGCCACTGTTAGCCACCTATAAAATTTGTCATACCAAATGGTGGCTAAAACTTTTTGAACCTTTAAGGAACAAATTTTATTACTAAAAATTGTTGGCTCTTGAAGTCTCTAGAAGGCCTCATGCCTCTGCCCAAAATCTTCATTGCTGTTCTCATTTTATACTTAGAAATTTTGCTAATTTCATGAGAAGAAACTGCTGTAAAACCACCATTCTTCCTCTCCCCCTCTTCCAAACTTACCTTCATTTGTTCCCCTTTTTCTCCATAAAACCCCTTTGTTTTCATGATTTCTTTTCTCCCCCTCATGAAAATCATTTTTATAAAGTTAAAGATCCATTCTTTAGCTTTACCGAAACCTCTAAAAACCATTGAAAACTCTGAAAATTTCATAAAAAACAAAGTTTTTATCCTATGGACTTAAGCCCCATTGGGCTAAGTCCTAACCACTTCCCCCACATGCCCTTTCCCCGAAACCAGGCGCTAGTCCCATCGACGCTTATCGCATCGGAATAAATCAGATGAGCGCATATGTTTTGTTACACAAAAACCCTGATGCGATCGACTCCCTTTGATATAACTCCAGATCTCATGTTTCTTTTAAAAAAACCAAGAGTTATTACCCTGAGCGCTAATCGCATCGGAAATATCCAAATGCGCGAGACTTGTGCTCTATTCAAAAGTTCCGATTGCGATCATGCTTTGTATTGAAACATCCCCAATGCGATTAAATCCTTTGTATTATAAACCCCCGATCGCATCATTATTTTATATATATATCCTGTGGGCCCGCCTCCGCCCTTAAAACCTTGTAAAATCCTTCCCGATCACCTGTTTTCTTTTATAAAGTCAAAAACCCATTTATCCAAACTTTTGAACTAAAAACCAAAAGCACGTGTTAAATATTTTAATGGGTAGATTAAAAGATCGATCGCGCAATTGCAATCGGAGAAATCCAATGGGTTGATCGAAATAAACCACATCAAAAGTTCTGATGCGATTAAACCATAAAGCCCGCCTCGGCGCTTAAACCTTGTGATATTTCATTCCCGATTGTTATTTTCCTTTGTAAAATCTTAAAACCCACTTTTCCAAAGTTTTTAACTTAAAAACCCAAGTCACGTGTTTAAATATAAAAATGGGTAGATTAAAAAGACTGTCGCGCAATCGCAATCAGAGTTTTCACAATGGTTAGATTGAAAGACCCGCATCAAAGTTCCGATGCGAATGGGTCTTGTATGTTAAAACTTCCCCCCACCTCTGTTTCATATGACTTATGCCCAGGACCGAGTGTCGAAGTCCCAAGCGCTGAAATCGCATCGCAAGATTTTTAAAATGGGTTGATTGAAAGACCAAGCCCGATGGCCCGATTGCGAATAGCCCTTTTTGTTTTTTGCACGCCCCGGGCATATTAGATTCCGTAAAGACCACAGGCCCCGCAGTCGGGCGCCTATCATATATGTATATCCCGATCCATTAAAAACCTTTGTTTTTGTTGAAAACTTTGGGTTTCATATGTTATAAAGAATTTTCCACCAAATCATTCTAGAACTAATCCCCGCCGTTGATTGAACGCCGATCAAATGGCCATTGCTCCGTCGCATCGGCGATTTCAATCTCATCGCACTGTTCAATCACACACATTTTGTTCGTCCCTCCGATCGGTCAGTCCCCCGATTCATTCTCCACCGTTGATCTCGTCCTTAGATCAACGGCCATCGCTTAATCGCCTCGGCCCTTTCGATCGCGCAATCGCATCGGAGTTTTTCATCGCACTTCTTTTTATCCTCCCGCCGATTGCAATCCCCTGATTAGATCTGGACCGTCCACGTGTCCAGATCCAACGGCTACGCTCCTTCCCCGCCTTCTGAAGCAGTTTAACCTTTTTTCGCAGGATTTCATAACATTTTGTTTGTTTTGCAGGTTCCGAAGGTTCTATCCATATTACAAATGAAAGAAAGCCAAAGGCCCCGATCTTTCGGCCTTTGTTTATCAAAGGGAAAACGACTAAAAAAGGGTTTCGCTCCACGATTATCAATTTTTCATGGGCGTTGATACTATAAAGGCCCTGCGTGGCGCTGCACATCGATAAGACACTATTTTATTCAAAACACAGTTAAAGAGTATAAGTTTTGAAGAAAAAAGCGCAGCCGAGAAGAAGATTAAAGACAGATCTGGGAATTACAGCTAAGAATAATTATCAAAAGTCCAATTCGCTGGATTAAAATGCACTCAAAGGAAATCATAAAGTGTTTAAACAGACGAAAGGCCTCCACCACCACATTTGAGGCGAATTGATTCCTCCCAGCTACCTTGAGTGCCACCTGTGCCTCAAAGCATTCAACAGAGGCCGAAGTTATTGTTCAAACTCAGATATTTTGCCTCCAACGCAGCCGAAGAGTTACTTCTGCAAGGAACTTCAATGCAAAAAATATCTGCAAATTTACTCCAACGTTACGCAGAGCCTCAAAGTCAATAAAAGCTCCCACCGAGCTTTGATATTTATTGTAAAACAGTTAATACAGTAGTCCACCTGTAAACTTCTCCATTGAGCCCCTCAAAAGGCCGAGAAGTCTCCAATCTGTATTAATTGTCTTAAAGAGATCTTTTGTTAGTTCTCACCTCCTCATCCTTCTATAAATACTTTTGTAGAAGATGAGAAACTGTTGGTTGATTAGGTTGCTGAGCATTGTTATGTAATTGAGCTTGAAAATTCTGATTGTAAATATTATTCATTGGCCCTTGAAGCTCTGTTTGTGCTAGATAAGTTAGGTTGATAGTGAAGATGATTGCTGAACTGAAACATTGGACTTGATGAGTGTAACTGGTTTGACATCAATAACAAGCTGTTTCCTGGGATCCTGGTCTATATTACTGGTGAAGTGCCCTTTCTTTGTTATTGTTTTTTCCTTCTATGTATGCCATATTGTTCATGATTCTCTTATAAAGAACAACATTTACAGAGTTAGGATCTACTGTTTATCAGTTCCCTTCTCTTACTAAAAATCTTTATCTCAATGTTTTCCTCCAAATTGTTTATTTAAGAATGATTCAATACAATTTAAGCAGTTAGGAATGCTGGAGTTCCCTCATCCAACTGTTGGATTTAAACATTGTTCTTGAAAGTTATTTTCCTTGTTTGCTTATTAAAGTTAGACTAGAAAGTGATGGTTTTCCCTATTTCTAGCTTCTATTCTCCAAAGGCGGATTCTGAAAGTTTCCCTTAGTGTTGGTTGAAAGCAGACTAGGTTTAAAAGTACTTTATCTGATCTCAAGTTACACTTTTTTTTCTCTTATGTGTTTTCATACTTTCTGAAGGTAATTATGTGGGTTACTGGATTGTTTGTCAATTAAGCTGCTATAATACAAACTTGCCCAAGAAGTCAATGGTTAGCCCTGCACTTGGTTGGTTTTAAACAGTTACTTAAGAGGCTTTTTCTTGTTTGGACTGACTATAAATCCCTTGTGAAATTATTATCAGTTTCCACCCCTCCAACATTTTATTGTTTCCATTCCATAATTTTAATCTCAATGATCTTGTGATATAGATGACTTGCCCCTTGGATCACTCTTGATGTTGTTTCTCAATTAAAACCCTGTTATGACTCCATAGCCCAATGGACTAAAAACCAGCGTTATATCTATCTTTTTAGCCAAAGCTGTTCTACTTGCTTGCAACTTCTCACCTTTGAAACTCTTTGCACTTAGAACTTTCCCCTAAAACAGTATTCATGCTCAACCATCCAAAAACAAACAAAACCCTTGGCCCTCATAACTAGCCTAATATCATTACCCAAAATTTAAAGACAAATCCATCTTTGCACTTATTGGAGAGATCCCTCTCTGGATTCAGGAGGGCTAGATCCTAGAATCCCAAAGTTGGTTGAAATGATGTTGGTTCTGTGATCGGACTTTGCCAATCTTGCTGATTACAGAATCCTAACAGCATACCATTCAACTCAAATGCACAATATCTCAGCCAATGATGAACGCTTTCTTGGTACCTGTGAACAACTACACCAACCAAGATTCTGAATGCACTTATTTATTCAAGAAACACTTATCCACCAGATTAGGACTGATATAACTAAAATTTATCCAGGATCAATCAAAATAGAAACAACTTGATCACAAATATTACCTTCCATCTCGATAATAGACGTATGATGATCAACCTTACTATTACCCAATGCTGCATAAATTCGAGGAATAATATGTCCAACATCTTCAACTGTTTATGCCTCCTTAGCGCTATAAATCTAGGGTCTTCCACCTCAATGTTGTGGACAATATCTCATGTGATTCTCTCCACCACAAGTCCAACACTACAAAGGCTTCCTGCCATCACCCTTTTTCTTCTCCTCAGACTGAAATCTATTTCCTTTGTCAACTCCATTGAACTTCTTCTATGATGGTGCATTATCCTTGTTACCCACATCCTGAGGTATTCCTCGCTTCTTATCCCACTTTCCTTTAGTCTTTTCATTACCTTTCCAACCCTGCTTAGGGTCCAACTTACGCTTAAACAACTCATAAAAAAGCTTCAACTTCCCAATGACTTCCTCCAATGTCTGAGGCTCATCATCTTTAAATGCTAATAGCAATCCACTAACGAATCTTTGAACCTTCGTCTTCTCATCCTTAAGATATGGTACATACCTCAGCAGCTCTAGAAACTTAGTCGTGTACTCTTCATATGTCATAGACCCCATATTAATCTCATAGAACTCCTTAACATCTCCATCTTAATATCTCTCTCACAAGTACTTCTTCTTGAAGAGTCTTTTGAACTCATGCCAACTCAAATTCTTTATCCTGGTGCCTCTAAAATTATTCACATCTTCCCACTAGATGTCCCCTTTCCCTTTGAGACTGAAAATAACTATCTTGGCTTTCATATTATATAAATAATTATGAAGCCCAGAGAACTTCTTCATCCCAAGCAACCATGCTTATGCATATTTTGGTTTCTTCAACTCTCCATCAAAAGTAGGAGGCTTGGATTTCTTGAACTCATCCAGAAATTACTGCTTCTTACTCCTCCTATAAGGATGATAGCAATGATTACCATGACGTATATTTGACCCAAAACTAGAATAGAACCCATAACCACTACCTCTCTTGTCAACTGTATCCATCCATTTGCCACCTCTGACCATGTCATCCCTATCTGATTTGCGCCCTCCGTGAGACCTGCTACCATATGCCCCATTTGTCCTTTCCTCCTGTCCATAATTGATCTGTGGTATTCCTTGTCTTTGAAAATATGATAATCTCTTAAGGATCACTGCATTGACCTTTGCTTGCTTTTCCCGAGCTCTAGAAATTCTTTCTTATGACTGAATTATCCTGTCATTATCTTCTTTGCAAATACTGATTTATGCCTTTACACTTCTCAAGGTATCTTCTATGTCAGGAGAGTACTCATCTCTTTGTTGCTCAGTTGACCTCTACAGAGTCCACCATTTTTCTCATCACCTTTGATCTTCTATCTCCTACAAACATGCCATGTTAGATAAACCAAGTATAAACATAATAAAACATACATTAGTGTGTTTCAGGGGAGGCTATCCCGTCTGTACAAATTAGTCCATATTAGCACAACAAATATACATAATGACACTAATAGATCAATATCATCAACCTCAAGACGACGACACAAAATGAAACAATGACCATCAACACTGTTATCGATGAAATAGGTAACCTCATTGTTACCTACTTTTTGAAGTATCAAGAAAAACACCTGATTTTGAAAAAGTGGCGATGCAAAATCAAGAAAAAAAAAATTGAGCATGTTTTTGGCACTTTAAGTGTCGATTTTGAATAGTGGTGGTGTATCATCACCAACGTTTTTTTATAGGATTGATTTTGACACTATAGATTTTCTAATGACTTCTTCTTCCGTGAGATGTTTATTTTTAAGTGAATTTATGTATTTGTGTTTTAAAAATAATATATATATATATATATATATATATATATATATATATATATATATATATATATATATATATATATATATATATATATATATTTAAGTATTTATTATTTATTTATTTTTTTTTAAAAAAAAAACTTGTAATGATATCTTCACTTTTTCACATAGATAAAAGATGGAAAAATGGTCAATATTCTAAAGTTTATATTTTCTACATGTTTATGTATTGTTAAATAATTTTTCAATGCACATCAAAAAATTGTCGCTAAAAAACCAATATTTTGAACCATATGACAAAAAAATACAGTTTTTCAATATAAATACAATGCAAAAAATACACTTTTACAGACTTTTTGTTGGAAAAAACATGTTAAATAAACTAATTTTTTGGGAGAATCTTAACAAAAAAACTTAAGAAAATAACATTTTTATTGAATTTTATGTCAAAAAATAATAGCAATCATATGTTTTTTGCAAAAAATAAGGGTTGTTCTCATAAAATATCAAAGTCTAAACATTACAACTAAAACTGATTAATAGTTCTAAAAAATAAGCTTTGTTTGCAAGCATAACTTAAACATCATCAACAATATCAACTAATACATCTTCAACATCATCTACAACAACATTGATAGCTTCTTCCGCAACATTTTCTTCCTCATTTTGATCATTGTCGTCTTCTAATGGATCTTTCATGTCAGCAAATCTTCCAAAGTGTCCATTTCCAATCATTCCATATAATGGTGGTTGAGATTCCTTTGCTTTTTTTGCCACACGTGATTCATTAAAATCTCCTTTCCTCAAACCAATTTCTTGCTTTGCATCTGGAAGGAATTTAAGAGCGTTAATTCTTTGTTGAATAAATTTGCATTGAACTGGGTCTTTCTCAATGGCAATGCAATTTCTTCCTTTTAGTAGGCAACATGCTAGTGTTGTACCTAATCATCAAGCACAAAAGAAATAAGTAAGAAAATTAGTATGGAGACATAAAAAGTAAAAAAGACAATATTTAAATTTAAATTTGTATAATAAAACTTACCTAAACTTGAGAATAAATCCAAAACCCATTCTCCTTCATTTGAACATAGATCTATAAGATAGTTAATCAATGCTTGTGGTTTTTGATAAATGTTAACTATCTCTCCTTTTGCATCTTTATCCTCATATGTTAGTTTTCTTACCACTGCATCATAAACCAATACTTGACTATGACTCTTCCCATCTACTCGATTCATAATAATATGCTTATAGCTATCGTCTTTTGTCCAACATTCAACATGGATGAACTCACAATCATTTATAATAGGCTGATCTTCGGAAGAAAAAATATTTGACTTTTGCCTGTAACATAACATAGTAAAAATTCAATTAAATTTTACATGAATAAAAAAATTTAGGAGTAATCAAACATACAATTTCAAAGTCTTACCATGTAAGTTGCATCCTTGAGTTTGCTTTACCCTTGAAGCTTGTTAATAACATTGGAAACTGTGTCTGAATGAAATGTCACAAATCGCCAAAGTGGTGATGTTGTCACTTCTTGAAAACCCGTAACCACTTTACTAAAAGCTTAATAAGTATATGGTTCTCTATCATATTCAATGTTTGGGAAATTGAAACC
The DNA here is from genome assembly GCA_034641835.2 of Pinus albicaulis. Lineage (NCBI taxonomy): Eukaryota > Viridiplantae > Streptophyta > Pinopsida > Pinales > Pinaceae > Pinus > Pinus albicaulis. The sequence continues at coordinate 1,103,137,038 of CM076583.1, forward strand.
ATGAGGAATATTTGCAATAACTAGGCCATATTCCCTTTTAGGTATCAGTGATGCAATGTCTTCATAGTCACCTTGTATTATTTGATATTGGACACTGTCGAGCCCATTCCAAATGTAATGATTAAGAGTATGATCAATTTCAACATTCATAAAACTCTTCCTTCTCATGTTCTCCATCTTAATTTTTTCAATAAAGCTTTTGAAAGTATTTGGTACTCCATTTCCATCCTTCTTCGACATCTTTAATGACATATGTGTGTGTGTGTGTGTGTGTGTGTGTGTAAGTAATAAAATAAAAATAGTTTAAATATGAATAAAATGAATGTATAAATCAACATACCTTATTGAATGCAATATAAAACTCTTTTAGTGTTGATGTAGAATTTGCTTCTGGGTAGTTGCGTACAACATCATCCCAACTGTCTTCATTCAACATTTTAACCATGTGTTCTTGTATTTTCATAAAAAAATTATGACTAAATAAATCAAGTTAAAAGCGTTAATATACTGACATGTATAACAAATTCTACCAACATCATTATGTTTTATTTAAAATAAAATTATAATGAAAGAAAAATAAGAAATAATTCAAGAAACTTACTTTTGAAATTCTGCACACATTTCTTCCATTGATAATTCACCCAAGTTCACACGGGCTAATACTAATTTGACTAATTTATCATCCTTCACACCTTGCATTGTTCTCCAAGGTGTGATAGTCATATCCTCTGGAAGCTGCTTCATTTCGGGACCCGCCTTACTGTTGGTACATATTATGGGTTTACTCTTTCTAACCTTCTGATTTTTTATGGAAATATTCTCCCACCGATCAAAAATCTCATCAATCAAATCCCATACCTCCCCAGTTCTAAATGCCAATTGAAAAATGTTATCTGTGCCTCTTAATAAATTTGTATTCAATTTTCCATCTTTTGCTTTTTTTTCATCAATTTGATAACCTGTTTCTATTAAACATTCATTTCGAAATGTTACACTAACTTGTGTCTTATCCCCACCACATTTTTCTATGAATTCATTATGAATAAATCTGACCTTTTGGATGAAAGTCATTTTCATTCTGTACTCATTATCTGCATTATGATCCCATGCCAATAACTTTGATTCTATTTCTGTTAAGCCAGCGTAAATGATGCATTTTACTGTTTGAAAAATATAGTTATTGGGATATTCTGCAATCAATTGTCTCTTAGCCTCTATCGAATGGTTCCCTCCAATTACATAATATTTATAAGCAAAACATTTTGTCTTGTCAAACGCTTGTTTGTTGGGAACCTGACGTGGATCGACAAGAACCACATAATCCACCAAATGCGCATATGGATTGAACCTGAACAATGTTTTCAGATTATGTACATGTAGGTGATGGGCTTTTCTAATTTGATATTGAGATTGTCCTTCATCTGGGCTATAAATTGGTTAACATTAAGCTCAAATGTTTGGCCACCAAGAATTAATTTATTCTTCCTCAACTCTTGTCGAATAGCATTTTGTTTTGTTTTAATAATGTCATCCTCTAACTCAGCACCTGGTGTTATGATTTCTCTGCTTCCGTGAGAGATTTCAGTTTGTTCTTCACTGCTGCTCACGACCTTTACAGGTTCACCAATATTTGATTTTCTAGTCTTATTGGATAACATATCAGTTTTTTTATAAACAAGCTCTCCTTCATGAGGTAAAAGAGATACATCTTTGGCGATTTTTCTTTTTGGTATTTGATCTGTTTTCTCCTTTTGCACAACAGTTCTAATCTCCTCCTCACTAATTCTATCATATTTTTATGTTTCATGTTCGACACCTTCAAAAGAAACATGTTTAGGTTTACTAGATTGACCCACCTTAGTGACTCTTGGTTGATCCCCTCTTTGTACTATTGCAGTGTCACGAGCTATTGATCTTTGCTTCAATCTCCTTTCCTCTGCTTTGTCTTTGTGGAAAGTGTTGATCACATCCATAACATTTGGCACCAACATATAAATACCTTCAAACATGTTTGAAAGAATCGGAACAAAATCTTATGAAACAAAATAAAACATGTCAATTATCAATAATTTATAAAAAATTGAATCAACCTTACAAAAATGCATAGAGGAAATAAAAATAAGCATACTTAGAATGTTATTTGCAATGTTGCTTGATACTTCTTTAGAAAATTTTGAAGATATTTCATCTGTGTCATACGTGACGATTGATAGACGATATCTAACCTTCTCATGTTTCTGAGCCTTCCTTGCAAGAACATAAATAGTGTTTGTATTCGAGACCATACATATGTCTCGTACTCTGCCCATCACATCATATGGCTCATTTAAGTCAATCATACCACAAAGCAGATAGATGTGTATATCAGCCTCCGTCTCACTGTCTTCAAGATACCATGAGAAATCAGTTTTATCTATTTCCTCGGCGTTCTTCCAATCAGAAATAAGCTTTAATGAACTTGGTGCCCCACTTGCTTGACTTTTATTAGTGTGTGCAACAATGTCCTTATTGCGTCCAACAATGTCCATAGTGCATCCAGCTGCAATTTTAGATTTGAGAGTTGTATCCATAGTGCGTCGAGCTGCAGCTGTAGATTTGATAGCCGCTGCGCTAGGTGCAGAAACATTCACAGAAATATTTTTTGATGCCATTTTCTTGATATATATATATATATATATATATATATATATATATATATATATATATATTAGTTAATGGAAAAAATGTTGCGGATAAAATAAATTTAATAAACAAAATTTATTTCTAAAACTAAATAGCTTGAAATTAAAGCAGTAATTTAATTTTACATTACATAACAATTGAATAAAAATAAACAAAATAAAAGAAAAGAAAAATTTATTTTACTTTACATAGCAATTAAATAAAAAATTATAAACTTAAAATTATAAAAAATTAATATAAAAGTTTATAAATTTATATAATCTTTTAATATATTTGAAAATTACAAATTTCTATTTCACATTAGACAGAAATTAAATAAAAACAAACAAAATAAAATAAAAACAATTAAACAAAATAGAAGAAAAAATTAAATATTTTATAATGTTGTTTTAATACTTAAATTTAAAAATAAAAAATAAAAAATAAATATTTAAATATTAAAAACAAATGTTATAATATTATATTTATATTTTTTATTTTTTTAATTGTATGGTTATATAATTTTTTTTATAAATTGTATTGTATCGTTATATTAAAACAAATGTTTTATTTATTTATTTATTATGTTGTATTGTTTTTTTTTTTTAATTATATAATGTTTAAAAACAAAACATAATTGTTATTTAATAAAGTGTTTTTTTTTAATATATTTGTTATATTTTGATATTTTTAACAATGATTTTTTTTATTAAATAATATTTTAATAATTATTTATTAATTATATTATATAATAATGTTTTTATTATTTTTATATAATAATGTTTTTATTAAATTATATAACAATATTTTTATTATTTTTATATATAACAATGTTTTTATTAATTTTTAATTGTTTTATTAAAACAAATTAAAAAAATTTCAAAAACAAAAATAAAAAATTGTTTTATTAAAAAAAAAAAAAATGCAAGGGTGACCGCGCCCGCAGGGTGCCGGAGGCCGGTTGAGCGGCGCCACGGGGGGCTGCCTAGCCAGCCTCAGGCCCCCGGCTGGGCGGAGGCTGATTCGCGCCCCGCGGGCGTGGTCACCCTTGCGTTGTTGTTGTTGTTTTTTTTTTTTTTTGTCAATTTTTTTTTTTTTTAATAAAACAATTTTTAATTTTTGTTTTTTTAATTTAATTTAATTTTTTTAATTTTTTTTTAAAATTTGTTTTAATAAAACAATTAAAAATTAATAAAAACATTGTTATATATAAAAATAATAAAAATATTGTTATATAATATAATAAAAACATTGTCATATAAAAATAATAAAAACATTGTTATATAATATAATTAATAAATAATTATTAAAACATTATTTAATTAAAAAATAATAATTGTTTAAAAAAAAATTTGTTTTAATTATAACAAGACAATAAATTAAAAAAAAAAACTATATAACAAATACCATATATATATAACAAAACAATAAAGAAAAAAAAAATTTAAGATTTAAAATTAAAAAGAATAAAAATAAGATTAAAAAAAAGAAAAGAAAAAGAAATAAAGAATATAAAATCAAAAAATCTCAAAAAAAAAAAAAAAAACATTTTAAATAATGAAACCACTGATATATTTATAATAAAAAAAACAAATAAAAAATGTTATAATATTACTATTTTTTTTTTAATATGTATGGTCGTTTTATGGATTTTTCTGTCTAGATGAACCTATAAGTCTTAAAAAAGAAAAAAAATTCTAAATTTTTGTCCTTGAAACCTTAAAAAATTTAGTTCTTTTGCATTTTCTTCACTAAAAAAATATAAAAAAAGTATGATTTTTGAACCTAAAAACCTTAAAAAAGTAGTTTTTGACACAAAAAACTATAGAAAAACAGATTTTCCCCAAAATCGTCTTTAAATTGACAGAATAGAAGGAAAACTAACCTTTGAAATGCAAAAAATTGCTGTCACCAATGCCAACACAACGTCTCCACAAAATTACGAATAGCAATACAATGCCTCCAATGCCAATGCAATGCCTTCACGAAGTTACCAATGCCAATGCAACACCTCCACAAAATTACCAATAGCAACACAACGCCTCCAATGCCAATGCAATGCCTCCACGAAGTTACCAATGCCAACGCAACACCTTCAGAAATTTGCTCTAACAAATACCAGAAAACTTGATGTGATGTGATGAATAGAAACAATCATTCTTATTATATAGCGAATATTGTCTAATTGGTTTACTGTTTAATGAATGTGGGATTAAAATTTCAAATTTAAAATATTTACATTTAGTTTATTATAGTTCATACTATAGTTAAAATTATTAATATTTGCATGTAGTTATCATAGTTAATATTTTATTTAATATTTACATGTACTGAATGTTGAATAATTCAAATATAATCTCAAATTAAAAATTAAAATATGAAATAGTTACATGTAGTTAATTATAGTTAATATTATAGATAAAATAGTTAATATTTGCATTTAGTTATCATAGTTAATATTTACATGTACTCAATGTTTAAAATCATAGGATTAAATTTTAAAATCTAAAATATTTACATGTAGTTAATTATAATTAATATTATAGTTTAAATAGTTAATATTTACATGTTGTTATTTTTGTAAATATTTACATGCAGTTAATCTTAAACCATTCAAATAAGAAAATTATTTTAGTTTCGAAAGCATACATGAAAGGAATATTTTGTGGATATTTTGAATAGAAAGTATGGTGAAATATTTGAAGACCAATAGTTTATTAATAAATTTTGAAATATATTTTAGATGAATATAACGTAAGCTTAAAATTTAAAATTTAAAATATTTACATGTAGTCATTATAGTTAAAATAGTTAATATTTGCATGTAGGTATTATATTAATATTATAGTTAATACTTACATCTAGTCAATGTTAAATCATTGAAATAAAAACATTATTTTAGTTTGGAAGGCATCCATGATAGAAATATTTTGTGGATATTTTGAATATAAATATCGGTAAAATATTTCGACACAAATAGTTTATTAAAAAAATGTAAAATACATTTTTTGACTAATATTTGTACCAAATATTTGAAATGAAAATTTTGGAGGGAAAGATTTTTGCGAAATTTTTTGGGGGGAAATTTTGGAGGGAAATTTTTTCGCGAATTTTTTTGGAGGGAAAATTTGGAGAGAAATTTTCAGTCTTTAAGCTATATATTGTAAGTGGGAGAGGAATTTGTATCATTCAACCTATTCTTGTTGAAAGCCATGGTTTCTTCTGATAGCGAAGTTTTTCTTTGTACAAAATCAACATCTTCGTCACGCAACAACTCTATTCAGAGTGATGAATATAACGGGAGTTCGTTCACCATGAATAGAGAGTCAAAAAACCGACTTGGTCGTAATCCTAAAGATGATGAGAACAAAATTGATGAGGCGCAGCAAAATGAAATTTTTGTAAATCGAGCGCCAGTGATACCACTTACTCTTAATCCTAAGGATTATGAAAGCAATAGTGATGAAAGGCATGATGAAGAATTTCCAGAGTCAGAAGTTTCACTTCGTCCTAATCCCAAGGATTATGAGGACACCATTGATGAAGAGGGAGATGAAGAATATCCACTTCAGCTTAATCCTAAGGATTATGCGAGAACAACAGATGAAGAGGGGAATGAAGAATCTGCAGAGTCAAATATCCACTCTGTCCAAATCCTAAGGAGTATGCCAGCAGCACTGATGAAAAGCGGGATGTAAAATTTCCAGAGTCAAAATATCAAATTCGTCCCAATCGTAAGGATTATCCGAGCACCACTGATGAAGAGGGGAATGATAATGTTTCAGAGTCAAAACATCCACTTCATCCCAATTCTAAGGATTAAGTTAAATATTACCCATGAAGAGAAATGAAAAATTTACAACGTCAAAATATCCACTCCGTCCTAATCCTAAGGATTATGCAAGCACCACTGATGAAGAGGGGGATGAAAAAATTCCAGAGTCAAAATTTCCACTTCGTCTTAATCCTAAGGATTATGTCAGCACCACAGATGAAGATGGGAATGAAGAATTTGTAGAGTCAAAATATGCACTTTGTCCTAATCCTAAGGATTATGTCAGCACCACTGAGGAAGAGGGGAATGAAGAATTTGCAGCGTCAAAATATCCACTTCGTCCTAATCCTAAGGATTATGCCAGCACCACTGATGAAGACGGGGATGAATTTCCAAAGCTAAAATTTTCACTTCATCCTAATCATAACCATTATAATTTAACCACTGATGAAGGGGGGGATGAAGAATTTCCAATAAATATAGATTCAAGGCATTCACTTATTCCTAATCCTAAGGATTATGAGAGCATCAGTGAGGAAGGGGAGGGGCAGGATGAAGAAATTCTAGTGAATACAAATTCAAAGCTTCCACTTATGCCTAATCCCAAGGATTATGAAAGCACCACTGAGGAAGGGGAGAATGAAGAGTTTCTTGCAAATGATAATTTTAGAGGCACAGATCTGAATATTGAATTTTCTCCAAGTGACCATTTCAAAGACACTCATGGTGATGAAGAATTGAATCATCCTAGGGAAGAATTTGAAAGCATGGGTCAAGATGGTGAAGAATTTCTTTTGAGTCGGGGTTACAAAAGTGCCGATGATTCTTGTGAAATGTTTTCTTCAACTGATGATGGTAAAGAAAATTTTCCAAGCAATGATGTTGATGAATTTCTTAACTATGTTGACGATGATGATAGTGGGGATAATATTCCTCCTAATGGTGATGAAACTACTTTTACAAAGGATGATGGAATGATGAAGCCGTTGCAAGCAAATATTGCAACTAGGAGTAGGAGTAGACCTTTTCATATCAATCCAAAGCATTCCAGTTATACTAGGGTGAGGAAAAAATATCTCACAAAAAGAAGTTTTGTCGTTCATTTGATTTCAAGTGAATGTTGTTGAAGGGATTGCTTGAAAAATATGGATTTCAACTTTGTTTTGGAGAAAAGGAAAACATATATGTCAATGAATAAAAGCATGCAAAATTCATATTTAGTGGGTTGCATGAAATCTACACTAGCAGGTTATGATTATCATATTGGGAATGTATTTCTTTGCAGAAAGGTGTTCAAAATGTTGCATTCAATTGGTAATTGTCATTTGTCAAGAATCCAGCATAGATTGGAAAGGGATCCCACATATTATTCAGAAGCACGTTATAAACGGGAGGTGGGGCCGTTTGCAAATACTGCTAAGACATGGATGAAAGATTTCTTTTCAAATCATGGAGAGTGTATGCCAAATAAAGACACAATACATATTCCAGATAATTTCTCGAGACGAGAAATATTCATGTTATACAAAGATTATGCAGAAGTTGTTGAAGGAATTGGTAATTTTATTACATATTCTTATTTTACAAGGATAGGGAAAACTAAATTCAACAATGTTCGTATTCCTAAGAAGACAAGGATGGGGATTTGCAGCACATGTGCTTCTCTTAAAGCAAAAAGAGATAAATGTCAAGGGGCAGAAAGAGGTATGTGTTCAAAACATTGTTTTTTAAAATTGGATACTTATCAACTACGAAAATATATTTATTCATACGTTTCTTTTATTTTATGTACAGATTCCGTTGTCAAAGAACTTCCAGACCATCGCAATCAACAAACAAGTGAAAGGCAAAAGTTGTATAAACATCGAAAGAAGTGTTATGATCATCCAAATAAATATCTGGGATTGATAATTGATGGTATGGACCAAAAGAAAACACTTTTTCCACATTTTGTCCACACGCCAAAAAAATTACAGGAGGAAAATTTCATTCAGTTTCACTTGGTTGGTTGTATGGTATTTAATGAGAAGATGTTTCCAAGAGTTTTCTTCACAAGTCCAAATATTCACAATGATGCAAATCTGACCATAACTATAATCCATGATGTGGTTACTCATTGGTCTGGGATTCTTCCTGAAGTTTTGTATTTACAATTAGACAACACAAGTCGTGAGAACAAAAATCAAATTCTTTTTGGGTATCTAAACATGCTCGTTGAATTGGGGATTTTTAAAAGATAAAGGTTGGTTTCCTTCTTGTTGGGCATACTCATGATCATATTGATCAAATGTTCAGTCGTTTTTCAGTAACATTGAGGAGGAAAGGTGTTGGGAGCCTGCCATCATTAATTGAATGTATTAAGAAATCGTACATTCCAGAGCCCGTTTTTCATGTGTTGGAAGAAACTATTGACACGCGAAGGTTTATTTTTGGATCAAATGGTGAGGAGAAAAGCATTGAACAACTTAACGACATTAGCTTCCAGCATCAATTTCGTATCAAAAAAATTGATGGGATAACACTTATATGGGGCAAGAAGTATTCAATTGTTGAAGAATGGGGACCATCATCAGGTTTAACATTTTTGAAGTTCATTCCAGAGCGTCCAATATTTTCATCAAAGATATTGTTATTAGAGTCAGTTGCTAAACTCCATAATGCACGAAGGCAGAAGAGAGACATAAATTATTCTGAATGTCTAGAGGAAATTAAAAGATGTATTAGAGATACATATGAGTACTTCGATGTTGCTGATTCAGTTTGGTGGGAGTCTTTTTTCAGTAATCAAAGTGATATGATTTCAAGATCAATAAATGTGGATACGCTTTTGAAGACTCCTTTTTTTTTTTTCCACAAAATATGCCAAATGAACATGAACATCGGGAAACACACAATGTTGAACAACAACAGCCTCAAGCTATTATTAATTCCCCACAGGTAGAGGAAAGAGAAATCTATATTGGTTCTAAAAGATCACGTGCAAAACGTGAAGCCATGGAAGACCTTTACAGGGGTTCTGTGCAGGATCTTAAAGAGGGTTGCATGATAGCAGTGTTAGCAGATGAAGATCCACTTGGCTATCCATTCTGGATTGCCAAGGTTATAAAGGTCATTAATGAAAATGAAGAGATTACAGCTATTGATGTACATTGGTATGCCACAAGTACCCACCCTTTCAATGGTGTACAAGCCAGAGATGGTAGTGGAAAAAAGAATTGGCAGAAAGAGAAAAAGAAAGGGCACAAATATAAATCGTCGCCGCACAAATGTCTTAAAATTGGAGGATGTTGACATACTTGTGTATGACTTCAATTTGACAAAGAGAGGAACTCTTCGGTTGCAGACCATAAATATTTTGAAGAAATTGCTACCAGAACAATTACTGTTGAGATGGGACTCTGCAGAATGTAGACGTAGATCTACAAGACTTTTGAACTCTGAAATGGTGGGCATGCATGTTGACTCGGATGGAGCACTAGTTGATGAAAGAGAAGAACATGGATCATCTTCATCTGCATCGAGCCATTCATCTGAAGATGTAGGTTATGATGGTGTGCCAGAACCTATGGTTGATTTTGAATAACTATCTAAGACACTTTTATGTAATTGATGTTTGCATGGTAACTTGAAATAAAAATTTTGACTTCCATCTCATTTTTCATGAAGTTATGAGACATTTCTATGTTTGTTGGATTATATGTTTTAATTATGAAGAATTCATCTCTTTAGAATATCGACAATGCAACAATGAATTAAAAAAATAATTTATGTTATATTCAATGTACCAATGTTGATATTTTAATTATAAGTAAAATAGAAAATAGAAACTAATGTTGAATTTTTAGATTATGGAGTGATATTACCATGATATTATGTATTGTTACCATTTGGTATAAGATACTTTTAAAATTTTCAATAATTATATGCGTCATTGAAAGGGAACACTTTGTTTTGATGCTTGATTTTAGGTTTTGGTTGAAATTAGATTTAAATTTGTCTTATGCTAAGATTTGAAAAAAGATAAGTTTTTGTCCTTTAAAATTAAAATTACTCTTACTTGTTTATGTTCAATGATAATTTTTTCATTTACTTGTTCATTTTTTAAAATTGTTTAAGTCTTATAAATTTCCCCATAATTTCATTGTTCAAGTATGTTGAAAACTTAAGATTGAAAAACTTTAGATTTACAACTTGTCATTAAGGTTTTTATGCGCTACCAAATTTTATCTTTAATGTTATGGTTGACAATAATTACAATTTTGGGGTTGTTTAGAGTCAATATATTTTATGTTTAACAACATGGATGAAAATTGTTCGAAATGATAAGCCCTTCAGACATGTATTTGTTTATATTTAACATCATCTATCAAAAATGTTATAAATTTACGATTTTAAAAATATTTTCATGCTCATTGTCTATTTGATTCCATTGTTTCAAATTGTCAGGATTATATTTAATTTTTTGTTATTCCAGCATCAACTGGTTTTGTTTTGAGGGTGTTTTTTCAGTCCTTTTTTCAACAAACAATTTTGTTTTTAGCATAATTTTATAAAATGTTGAAATTTGACCTTAAAAAAAAACCAAGTGCGTTTTGGAAGACACACTTTTTGTTTTTGGGTGTTTTTTCATGTTTTTTTGAGACTTTTTGGGCTAGAGTTCCCGTTTTGAGGTTAGGTTACCTATTTCATTGGTAACAGTGTTCATCACGAGAAATAACTAACATGCATACATGATAAACACTTATACAATCATACATGCATACATAACAATCGCATCTACCATGAGGTTCAGTGTTGCAACCTTGCTCTAATACTAATTTGTAACCACCCTCCCCACATTTACCCAATTTCACAAGCTCGCCAGGCTAAACATGAGATAAGTGTCACTATGACATGACCCGACCTCCAAGTTATAGTTATGGAAGTGGGGCTGACACACTGACAACTCACAAACATCCCTCGTCGCACTAGGTCATCCATAATTTAGTCCACAACCTTTGATGACCAAATCTTGAGCTGGAACTACTTTTTCACTTACCTAACCCCCAACCACACCCACAACAAGGCATGCATTTGGTTATGAGGCTCCAACCGCACTCATAAACCTATCTTTCAGTGGTTATGACCTAAATTCTTCAGTTCCGAGCATGCGGTCCCAAGATCTGTGCCAAATTTTCAGGCCAACCTCCAGACCACTTCCCAGAATTTCTGAAAACTTTCCATAATCATAATTAACAAGATGACAGGGCTAAAAATTCAATCTCAAATCTGAAACTTGACCTAGACTGCCTAATCCATAATAAAAATTTCGTCAAACATATGGAAAACATGTAACCTATAGGTCATGAATGCATATCTGATGATAAACTAGTAGACTTTACCTGAGAATCACCAATAATGATTTAAGCCATCTATAACTAGCTGCAATAACACTTGTTAGTAATATACATTCATCAACCATTCATATTTTCATCAAAAAATCTAAAGAGACATAGATAATATACATCATATAACCAACATATAACTGACATAGAAACCATGGAAACTCAGCCATAATATCACAACTTAATCACTACAAGTATTCATGAATCAAATAGAAAAATAAATCTTATTAATATATGAAAATACCAACCAAGTCAAGGACTTCCATGTACCACTTGACTATAGATTACGCTGACCCAAGTCTTTCTTTCAACCAATCACCCCTGCAACATATCACAAGCATGAATGTGGGATATCATGGAATAAACCAAAACAAAACCATCCAGGGCTTCAAGAGGCCAAACCACCTCAAACTTCAACCATAGTGATTCCACCTCTACCATCCAGAAATCACTAACACCAATCAGATCGGTCTCTACCCAAGTTTTCTAGGGCTATAGGAACTAGTAACTCAACCCACAACCCTCCAGGCCTCTAGAGTGTTTTTTCCAACTGCGACTCATCGCGACTCCAAGTACTAGTAACTCAACCCACCAAGGGCTCCAGAGCATTTGTCCTAACCAAGCTCCAGGAACTAGTAACTCAACCCACCAAGGGCTCCAGAGCATTTGTCCTAACCAAGCTCCAGGAACTAGTAACTCAACCCAAGTTGTTACAAGGCTTCCAGAAATTTTTTTCTAACCCACAACCATAAGGAACATGAGCACCAATAAGAAAAACAACAAGTGGAAAAAACCACAACATTAGGTTATCCAGGAAATGACAAGGCAAGGCTAAAATTACTGTCAATCAGGGAAAATCTCCATGTCAATGACAACACATAACCGAAGAATCATACGCGTACACCATGAATCCAGAAATCAGTAAAAAAATCACACATGCAACCTGTTACCTACAAAGAAATCCAGTTGTAGTCGTTGACCCAATTGTTTCCTTGTGCTTCTCTACTTTCCTTTGTCTTCCTTCTCCAATCCAAGTGAATTCTCAAGTGCTTCGAGAATGCTCCAAGATTTCTCTAAGTTTACAAGAGTATGAAATAATGAAAGGAGAGCTCCAAAATTAAACTGACAAAAGATGTGAACTGATCCTCAGAAGCCTTTTAATCATTGAGGTATCTATTTTCTTTATCTTCCTTCATTTTTCCTCTAATTTCCCTTACATGTTAATATGTGTCCCTTCACCTTCATTTTCTCTTATTTTCCTTTATTTTCATAATTAAAATGTCATTTATTGCTTCTTTGCCTTTGCCAATTCCTTTGCCAATTTCCATAGTCATTAATTAATCAAAAGTGATGCACATCACTATGTTTTGCCCAACATTTAGCTTGGAATAAGTGTCCCATGACCTTGGTCTTATTTTATTTACATATAAAATCAACTAGGGGTTGTTACAAACAACATTGGGAAATATGCAATAGCCAAGGAGAAACAGGAACAAAGCAAACACATACATTTAAGAGTTCTGACTCATGTAAATAAGTGCCATTAAAATCTGAAGGAGAAGAAATGGAAATAGTAATTTCCAACCCAAATTTTAGGGGTTGGCAAAAATTTCAAAAGATAAAATGTAAAAAATAGAAACTCGGTTTATCTAGGTAAATGTAATCCTAGTTTGGGAATTTTTTGCATGTGATGAGTGCGAGTAGCTATGCTACTAAGTATGCTTTAAGCACGTACAAAATATAATTTTATTTTTTAATAGAATTACAATTTTTTTTCTTCAGAAAAAATCACACTATAGTCTATAATTACTTTCAAAGTATTATGACTTTACAAATAGTGAAGCTTGGTCATGAAAAATAAAAGGAAAACTAGTTAATTTTGAGTCAATATTCCATGGTATGTCAATAAATAAATAAATAAAAATAGTTTTATTTTTATTTTAAATTGAAAGCATGATAAAATGGTATTAGAACTAAATATTGAATTAACAAAAGCAAAACGTTAGTACCCCATATCCTCAATTAATCATAAAGGGAATTAGATATGTTACTAATTGATATCACAATATGGTTACAACACTACTAGTTATATAAGCCCAAACGGTATCATTATCATTTATTGTTTTTGGTACTATGTTAAGGCAAAAAACACGTCATCTTTAATACAAGGACACTAGTTATTGTTGAGATTCAACAAGAAATTTTTGGCACCCATGATCCTAGTGAAAATTAAGCACCTACACTAGGGTGGGGCCCACATGCTATTTTTAGGTGCATGTCTATTTTTATTATCCCTTAATTTAGATGGACATTAAACTGTAATATATTCTCAATGTGGACTTGAAATAGTTAACTGAAGTGGAAAATCAGTTAGCTAAGTGAATTTTGAGTTAGAGGTTGGTTGGTGGGACATGCAGAGTAATTCCAGTTGTAACAGAGTTCGAAGTGCAGTGGTGCATGAGTTTGTGCAAGTTGTAAATAGTTTAACCCAGTTGTGCTAGTTGTAACCGAAGATACACTAGTGAGAGATCAAGTGAATTAAATATTAATTAATTCACATGCAGTGATCTCACATGCAACTGAATATTTACTAATATTAGTTGCATGCATGTCAGATCCAGTGGAGACCTAGTTGAGTTCTAGGTGAAAGGGAAGTTGACTATTAGTTGTGACATTATCCGCTTGCACACATGTAAGTAAAGACACATTGGATGTTCCCATAATACTTGCGCAGTCAAGGCAGGTAGGATTTCATCAAATCAGGGATTGCATTCAATAGGGAATGCGCAGTGACGATAGGTTGTCTGGAGATGGTAAATTGGCTAAGGAATTTGCTAATTTTTGTATGATAGTGTGAGACAATTAGATGATGTACTGAGGGATATTCTGAGAAGATTTTTGTATGTAATTGTTTCATGATTCATGATATAATATACAATAGAAGATGGTGGGGTTTTTAGCTGTAAGCTTTCCCCAGGAAATTATCTGTGTTGTGTGTGATTGATATTTCTTCATGTTCATGTGATTGGCGATTGTGTTTTAATTCCACAAAAGATTTGTAGAAGTGATTCAATAATTAACTTTAGTACATTGTTAGATCAGGTGAATTCAAGATATACATGCATGTTGTATAATTTCTACATGGTATCAGAGCACAAGAAATTGAAAAAGTGAAGCAGGAGCTGAGTTTGTGATAGGATAGAATTCGAATTTGCAGAAAGATTTTCTTGGTGCTACGACAGATTCAATATCGAAATGGATTTCAATGGCTTGAGGTTAGAGTATGCACTCGAGGGAATCTCAAACTACATTTCTTGGAAGGACAGGATGGAGCTAGTATTCGAAGACAATTGCTTGAAGGAATTCATTGAAAAAGATGTTCCTAAGCCAGATGCTGTAGATGTTGCCAATCTTGATGCATGGAAAAAGAATGTGGCAAAGGCAAGGAGGATCCTGTTGGAGGGAGTACAAGACCACATTGTCTCAAGCCTCCATGGGAAAGACACACCATATGCTAGGTGGAAGGCTTTGATGAATCTATTCCAAAGTAGCAGTGACCATAGGAAAATGGCGCTCAAAGGTAAACTCAAGAAGATCAAGATGGAAAAGGGTGACACCATTCCAAAGTATCTCACAAAGTTTGTCCAACGTCAGGATGAACTAGGGAGTGTGGGAATAACAATCGCTGATGATGATTTGGTGAGTTTGGCACAATTATGAAGACTCTGTCAACGAACAGGAAAAATTGGCAGATTGGGAACGACTGTGGTTGGATTTGGTGCAGGAGGAGTTTAGACGGAACACTAGAGATGGCTCTTCATCAAAGCATTATGATGAAGAGGATTGTGCTTTGGTTTCCAAGGCGAAGAAGGAGAAGGGGAAGAAATTCCATTCTAAATTTGAGTCTACAGGCAAGAAGCAGGACATGTCCAAGGTGAAGTGTTTTCACTGTCACGAACATGGGAATTTTGCTACTAACTGTCCACAAAAGAAGAAGAACAAGAAGGTTGTTGGATCTGCAGCTGGTGAGGCCCTTGCCTCACAATTTGAGCTTGACTTCTCCTTGATTGCATGCATGGTGTCAAGTGCACTAGGATCAGAGTGGTATTTGGATAGTGGCACTTCCTTTCACATGACGGGAGATAAGGAAATTTTCAGTGACTTGGAGGAGAAATATATCCAGATGCATATTGAGATGGGAAACGACAGATGGTATAGTGCTACCGGGATTGGTACCATTACTTTTCAGAGGGAGTCAGGTAAACCATTTCAATTAAAAGATGTAATGCATGTTCCAGGTCTGAAGAAAAATTTGGTCTCAGTCGCAATGTGGGAGGAAAAAGGCTATGACGTTGTTTTTAGTGATGGAAAAGCTTTTGTGTGACATAAAACAACGGGTCAAGCCAAGGGGATAGGGATTCGAGTTAAGAATCTATACAAGCTGGAGGTAGATGGTTGTGCTGCCATGATGGGCAAGGCATAAAATGTGGTGAGCCGGGATGAGGGCGAATTATGACACAGGCGATTGGGCCATCTTCATCATGGAGCCTTGAAATTCATGCATCAAATATCTACTGGACTTCTAATGGGAACACTTGCTCAGTTAGATCAATGCAAGGGTTGCACCATGGGGAAGTATTTAAAGTCCACCTTTCATGAGAAGGAGAACCGAGCTTCGGGGATCCTTGAGAGAGTTCACACAGACGTGTGTGGACCATTCTCGGTTGCTTCAACAATAAAACATAAGTACTATGTAATATTTGTTTAGAATTTTCTCGTAAATGTTGGATCTTCTTCATGCAGAAGAAATATAAAAAATTCTCTAAGTTCTGTGAGTTTAAGGCATTGGTGGAGAAAGAGTCGGGGAAGCAAGTGAAGGATCTTAGGATCGATAATGGTGGAGAATACATCTCTAACTAATTCAAGAACTTCTGTAGCAAAGAAGGAATTCGAAGAGAACTCATAGTGCCTCAAAACCCACAGCAGAAAGGGATCGCGGAGAGGAAGAACAGAATGATTGTGGGTGCAACACGAGCGATGTTGCATGATTAGGGTCTACCAATGCATTTGTGGGTGGAAGCATACAACACTGTGGTTTATGTGCAAAACCATTGTCCTCATAGAGTACTTGGCATGAGTACACTTGAAGAGGCTTTCACTGGTAAGAAACTTGATGTTTCACACTTTAAGATTTTTGGCTCATCTGTTTATGTGCATATGACTAAGGACACCAGGAAGAAGCTGGAACCATCTGCTGAAGTTGGGATTTTTGTGGGGTACACAGAAACACCCCATAATTATCATGTGTATTTTCCAAATAACAAAATGATTGTTGTGCGACGGGATATAAAATTTGATGGGGGGAAAGTCATGCGGTTGTCCCTTGAGAGGGAGCTGGACTTGCATGTAGAGGAGGAACTATTGGTTCCCAAAGATGAGTCTCAAGATGTGGATCAGCCACATGAGGAAGTTCATGGAGTGGAGGAAGCCAATCATGTAGAGCCATCCATCAGAAATGGCAGAAGGTGCACCATGGAAGCTGATAGGCTGAGTCTTAATGCTGCACAGAATGTAGGAGCCCCTACTTCACATCGCAGACAATGAAAATCTCCTGACCGATTTACTGGATACATGGCTCTCATGAGAAAATGTATTGTGACAGAACCATCTTCCTTTCAGGAAGAAGTGCAACAACCTACTTGGGTTGATGCAATGGTGGAGGAGTATGAATCCATTGTAAAAAACAGTGCATGGGAAATTGTCCCAAGACCGATTGATAAATCAGTGGTAGGTTCGAGATGGATCTACAAGGTAAAGAAAGTTGCTGATGGGAGTGTGGAGAAATACAAGGCCAAATTTGTGGCCCCGGGCTTCTCACAGATCGAGGGATAAATTATGATGTGACCTTTGCACCTGTCGCAAGGTACTCTTCCATAAGGACCATCCTTGCATTCTCAGTGCAGATGGGTTGGCGCATTCATTAGATGGATATGAAAACTGTGTTTCTCAAAGGGATCATTGAGGAAGAGGTGTACATAGAGCAACATGAAGGTTTCTAGATCTTCAACAGTGAGTTGCATGTGTGCAGGATCAAAAGAGTGTTGTATGTGCTGAAGCAAGCACCTTGTGCTTGGTACACTCGGATAGACAACTATTTCACTGGACTGGGCTTCACCAAAAGTGAAGCAGATGAAAACTTGTACCAGATTGTGGTTGAGGGTAAGCTATTGATCATTATTATTTATGTTGATGATTTAATTTTGACTGGTGATGAGCAGTTGATACACTCATGTAAGGAGGATATTGCAAGGGAGTTCGAAATGAAGGATATGGGCCTCCTGCATTATTTCCTTGGATTGGAAATATGGCAGCGAGATGGTGAACTTTTGTGTCTCAAGGCAAGTATGCAAAGAAGATATTGGGTTAGTTTAACATGGAGAACTGCAAACCCATGGATACAACTCTTCCAGGAAACTGGAGGAAAGAGGATGCTACTTCTGGAGAGGTAGTGGATGCTACTGTCTATCGATAGTTAGTGGGTTCACTAATGTATCTAGTGAACACGAGACCAGACATTTGCTATGCGGTTAACCAACTAAATTAAGCTATGGTTAAGCCTATCAAGCTCTTTTGGAAGGTGGGCAAGCATGTCCCAAGATACCTGAGGGGAACATCAGAGTATGGTCTATGGTACAGACAGGAAAATGGAGTGAAGTTTCATGGCTTCACGGATGCAGATTGGGCTGGCAGTCCATCAGACAGAAAGAGCACATCAGGGGGGATATTTAGCATTGGGTCAACAACAGTTTCCTGGTACAATAGGAAGCAACGATCTGTGGAACTCAGTTCAACGGAAGCAGAATACATGGCAACAAGTCAAGATGCATGTGAGGCTATCTGGATGAGAAAGATCTTGGTTTTTTTGTTTGGTTCTAATATGGATCCGACAGTGATTCATTGTGATAATCAAAGTTGCATTAACCTATCCATTAATCCTGTGTTTCATGATAGGTACAAGCATATAGATATCCAGTACCATCATCTCAGATATTGTGTGCAGAGGAGAATCATGTTGCTTCAGTACATTCCCACGAAATATCAGGATGCAGATATTCTGACGAAGGCACTCACCAGGAGAAAAATTGAATACCATAGAGACATGATCGGGGTGAAGGATAATCCTTTTCTTGTTGAGAGGGAGTTTTGAGATTCAACAAGAAATTTTTGTCACCCATGATCCTAGTGAAAATTAAGCATCTACACTAGGGTGGGGCCCACAGGCTATTTTTAGGTGCATGTCTATTTTTATTGTCCCTTAATTTAGATGGACATTAAACTGTAATCTATTCTCAATGTGGACTTGAAATAGTTAACTGAAGTGGAAAATCGGTTAGCTAAGTGAATTTTGTGTTAGAGGTTGGTTGGTGGGACATGCAGAGTAATTCTAGTTGCAACAGAGTAATTCTAGTTGTAACAAAGTTCGAAGTGCAGTGGTGCATGAGTTTGTGCAAGTTATAAATAGTTTAACTCAATTAAGTGAGTTAAACTCAGTTGTGCTAGTTGTAACTGAAGATACACTAGTGAGAGATCAAGTGAATTAAATATTAATTAATTCACATGCAGTGATCTCACATGAAACTGAAGATTTAGTAATATTGGCTGCATGCATGTCAGATCCAATGGAGACCCTGTTGAGTTCTAGGTGAAAGGGAAGTTGACTATCAGCTGTGACATTATCTGCTTGCACACATGCAAGTAAACACACATTGGATGTGCCCCTGATACTTGCGCAGTCAAGGCAGGCGTGATTGAATTAATTCAGGGATTGCATTCAGTAGGGGTTGCGTAGTGAAGGCAAGCTGTTTGGAGACAGTAAATTGGCTAAGGAATTTGCCAATTTTTGTATGACAGTGTGAGACAATTAGCTGATGTACTGAGGGCTCTTGTGAGAAGAGTTTTGTATGTAATTGTTTCATGATCCATGATATAATATACAATAGAAGATAATGGGGTTTTTAGATGTAAGCTTTCTCTGAGAAATTATATGTGTTGTGTGTGATTGATCTTTCTTCATGTTCATGTGATTGGCGACTGTGTTTTTAATTCTGCAAAAGATTTGTAGAAGTGATTCAGTGTTTAACTTTAGTACATTGTTAGATCAGGTGAATCGAAGATATACATGCATGTTGTATAATTTCTACAGTTATTTGTTACATATTGAAAAATGTATGAAATTATAATCTCTGTTACATATTAAAAAATGTATGAAATTATTGATTATAGAATGTTTTATTATCTTTTTATAAGTGTATAAATTATTATGCATCAATACTACCATCCAAACCCAATGATGCATACTCTTTAAAAACTCTAACATGTTTGAATATAATATATTGTTAGTTGATTAATTCGATGGTTTGTTGTCAAATAAATTAAATACCTAGAAGGATAAAAACTATAGTAATCGATGATACATAGTCATATTAATTATATGTGCTCTTAATACATAGATTGAAAGTATTATCTTTGTATTGAGGATGGATATATTTAAGAGCTAAGATACTCTTCACTTATGGTGTTTGTAGATGACTGCAAAAATGAAATTGTCTTATGACTATTATGAAAGAGTATATATATATATATATATATATATATATATATATATATATATATATATATATATATATATATATATATATATATATATATATATATATATATATAATAAAAGAGTAATATAGAGAGATGTATGCACATGAATGAGTAATTTCCTTATGCATGTGACTTTGGTAAGTGAAATTGCTATTTATAATGATAAAACGGTGTATGTTTATTAACCTCAGTACATGACTAATGTTATGGATGCATGAATGAGTTGATCGTGGAACAAAAAAATAATACTTGTTATATATTGGGCTAATGTCATTGTTACCTAGTTGACCTCATCTTGATGGTTACGTTTTAATATATTTTGAATACTAGTTTTAATTCGACTGTGCACTACTCTTTAGAATGAGCTAGCGTGAAATGTGAATATAGCGAGTGCGCAAGAGTGTTGTATATGACATATTTTCTCTTGTTCTTGGTGGTGGTACCATATAAAAGAGAGGCATATTTGTGATTTTTCATTTGAAACTTCTCTTTTGAATTATTGTAATTTTCCTAAAAAACATTGATTTTAGGTCTGAGTGGAAGTTGTATGGATTGTTCCTACATGGTTAAAATGATAATATAACGTGCTGATTAAAGTCATTGGTTGTGACAAAGTAATTTAGGATGTCAATTTTGTTCATTCCTCCACTTGAAATGGGAGATTGATTCATGAATTAGTTTGTCTTGATATTGTTCATTTATTGTGTAAAAAATACTTTGGATAATGTCCCTTATTGAAAGGTAGAAAAGTATAGCCAATTGGAATGACATTATGCCATTGAAGTTTGGGTCGAATTTATCATGCTAAAAATTTCCTATAAATGTTGTAGATGTTGTAATTAGTAAGTATTGCTATGAAAGTAATGTTATCTATTAGCCTCAAGGGTTAGTTCAATTGGTCAAGTCCTCGTCGTTAAAGCACCTTTACTATTGAGAGGTCACGGGTTCAATTCTCTTGACACTCTTTGGGTCAGGACCTGTGGTTGAGCCGACAGGAAGTGATCCCTTCCGATGGATCTGTTTGGTACAAGTATTTCATGGACATAACATTCACCGATCTCCAAGGTCCATGAACCACATAGAAAAACAAAAAAGAAGAAAATAAAAAGAAAAAACGTAATGTTATCTATCATTCTATTTAGTGGGATAGCTCCATGGAAAAAAATTCCAAAGTATAGGCAATGAAAGAAATTTCATGGGAGGAAAAGAATCATTATAAACTAGTGAAAATTTAAGTGTTATGATATTGTTTGATAAGATTTCAATATAGTTGCCCAAAAAGAGTTGAATTTGAATTCGATTAATTCTTATTCATTATAATATGCATGATAAGCAAGATCTCAATAAATATAATTTTGTAGATGATTAACATGCTAATTATATTTCATTCTAGCTGCTTTATGTGACCTATCCTTGTTGTTATATACATTGATTAAGGAAGTAGGTCAACATAAGGAAATATCAAATTACGCTCTATTAGAACAACTAATGGAAAAGAAACATATATTACATGGTACATTGGTTAAGAGTGTTGTTACATATGCAACGAGAATAACGTGATAAATAATATAATTGTTATTTGATGTATGGCTAGGAATGGTTAAAAATGTTGATGATGTAGCTGCCTAACATATACAACCTTGTGAAAATATTAGGACAAGAGGATGATTGTCAAGGGATTGATGAAGAGACATCCCATGAGGCACTAGCTAATCAAATAACATCAAGAATGTTGATGACAACCACACAAGTGTGGAACTTCGGGTTGATAATATATGTTACACAATTTATGCAAATAAATTGCCTAACAAATGACAATGTCTGACATTAATTGAATGACTTTAAAATGCTTGTAAAAAGATGTTAATACTTAAAATAAAAAGAATTCATGCACAACATTTGTAAAAAATGTGTTAATAGCTAAATAAATATGCCTACAAAGTGTTTGAAAAAAGATGTCAATGATTTAAATAAAATATATGCATGCAAAATGATTTTGAAAAAGTGTCAATGGTTGAAATGAAATAAATGCTTGCAAGTAGTTTTTATCTTGAAACATTTTGTGGATAAAACAAAGCTATAATCATATTTTTCAGCCTTTATAGGAATAATATCTCAGAATGGATTGTTGAAAATGGATAGTATGAGTTGTTTCAATCATAAGTATTAATGGGTATTTGTTTCTAGTTTTTGGAATCAAAGTTTGATTTTGCATTTAAAATTTCATTTGCAGCTGTAAGTGTTTAAGGGTATGTATTTTTTATTCTTGAATCAAAGTCCAATTTTATATTTAAAAATTCATTTTCAGCCATAAGTAACTATGGACAAGATTTGAATTAAGAATATCACGTTTCAAATCATATGTTCGTATTTTACAAATATAGGATTTAAATTCATATTACAATTTGCATTGCTCATGAGTTTATATTCAAGTTTTATTCTAGTTTAGTTCTTATGTTCAAAAATATTGTGGAGCATAGAATAAAAGCGAATTTCTTACTAAATAATTGAAGATTGAATAATTTATAATTTGATCTTTCATTAGATTGTATTCTAGAGTTACTTTCAGGGTATTGTGATTTTATAAGACAGATTGAAAGATGCTAAAACACATATCAATGGCACACAAATTGAGAGTGAGGATATTCAAATATTTAAAGTTTTTAAGCTCACCATGGATAAATATGTGTTGCATTTTGATTCTCATGTTATATATATGAATGATGTAGATATTATTATTGGATATCCTTGAATAGAATCAATTTTTAAAGTTAATATTTAAATGGAAAAGAAGTTTATGAAACTTTGATACAAGAAAAAAAATCACAATATAGGGCATGTCTTTTAGTAAGCAAAAGGGTCCCACGAGGGCACATAAAAAATTTCTTCTAGGGAAACTAAATATAGAGTCCAAGGTTGGATTAGAAGTAGAGCCTATAGAAGCATATGAAAAAAGTCCCAAGAAGCGCATAAAAAGGAAGCTAAGGATATAAAGGCCCATATGTACTCTATGATGAAGAGTCCAAGGCTAAAATATCTAGAGCTAAGGATGATGTATATCACCACCCACACCACCTAGACATACAACAACCATCAAGGCAAGGGCATGTGCACCAACAAACTTATTATGGACCAACATGGCACCATAAAGGAAACTGTTCAAGAGGTACATGGTGTTGAAGTTTGCAACAAGAAATAGTGAAGGAGGCATCCTGAAACATCATCCTTGATCCTAGTTGGAAAATAATCACCTAAACTAGGTGGGGCCCACACAGACTATTTTTAGGTGTATGTCTATTTTTAGACATGGTGAGCATATTCTATATGTAGCAGGAGGCTATTTGTAGATGGTTGGTCAAATGTGAAAAATAGATGAGATTATATTTTTAGAAGATTGGGCGAAGTCTATTTATAGATCGTCGATCTAAAAATAGATGCATGTCAGTTATTATTAGCTCTTAATAATAATCCGACAATAAACAACAACTTATTCTCTTGGAGCACTTTATTTCAGTGAATAGATTTGTAAAATCAATGGGCTGAAGGAATTATGAAATTCATAAGGGTTTACTGGATTTCATGCATGGAGGACTCAGTTAGAACTGAAGTGGAAAAGTTATGACAGAGTTGGAAGAGTATTTCATGGAGTTGTATTCAGTTTAACTGAGTTAGACTCAGTTGAGCTAGTTGTATCTAATCTAATTGAATGATACACTAGCGAGAGTGGAGTGAATTAATTAGTTAATTAATTCACAAATAATAACTCATTAATCAACTGAACAATACATCAGTTAACTACAGTGCATGTCAGATCCAGTGGAGACCCAGTGCAGAGATAGGTGAAAGGGCAAGATGGACTATCTGTTGTGACCATAGTGATGCATGAATTGCATCTATATATACATTGGAGTTTCCAATGATAATCACGCAATCAAGGAGAGTGGGATTACATCGAATTGGTCTTTGTAATCAGCTTGGATTGTGCAGTGGAGGCAGGCTAGCAGGAGGGCTGAGATTGGTGCATGGATTTGCAGATTTCTTCTATGTTAGTGTGTGACAATTGATTGTACTGAGAGCTTGATGTACTAAGCTTTGTATGAGGATTGTTACATGATCTCCATGATACATAATATATGATAGTTGGGGTTTTTAGCTTCAGGCTTTCCCGTTAAACAACTGTGTTATGTGTGCTTTTATTGCTTCATGTGTTTTGCAATTGTTGATTAAATTTCCGTAAGAATGATAGTGGAAGGATTCTGTATTTAGCAAGAAGATAAATATTTTTAGATTAGGAGAATCGGGATGTATTCATGCTTAGTGTATACTAATTTCTACATGGTATCAGAGCTGTGTTATAGATTTTCTACATGGAATGAAAGCATGAATTTTTGGGTGCACGAGTTTGTAGAGAATATCTGAAATTTTTGGAGAAATATTTTCAGAAACAAATAAAATATTTGGATTCCTTGCGAAAAAATACCCAAATTGAAAAAAAAAATCAGTCAAATCGGAGCTCGGATGAGGGAGATATCATCGATTTAAAATCAGCTCTTTTGTTAGAAAATTTTGCGACAGTGGGACAATTACAATGTGCGCGAGCCAAGAATCTACATGCACTGAGGTACAAGATGCATGCAAGGCTTTGAGGAGAAAGCAAAGGTTAGTGACTTTGTGGTTGAGAGGGAGCCTCTCAACATGCAGCCTGAGAAGAAGTCTCAGAAGGTTGTGGAGAAGCCACAACTGGAGATGCAGAAGAATCTTTATAGATTTGATGTAGATGGGATTTCTACGGAGTTTCCTACTGTTGGGAAGTGCAAGAAAGACATGCAATTGAAGCTTGAGAGGGAGCAGGATTTGCATGCAGGTAAGAGTGAACCTCGAGATGTGGAGCATCCACAAGATGAGAATCATGGAGTGGGAGCAACCACTCATGCAGAGAAATTTTGAGCCAGATGGGCAGAGGGAGTGCATGTAGCTATACCACCAGGTGAGAGGTAGGGCGACATGCATGAGTAATCCCAAGAGGAGATTTCTAGGCAGGATTCATTGAGATGGTGTGGATCTCATGAATTGAACCTGACTACGAGGTGCCCATAGAGCAACAGTAGCATGATCAGTTGGATTGATGTAGTGAGATCAAAGCGACAGTGTCAGATACTGGAGCGCGGTTCAGAGTTGACAGCGAGTGCAGAGTGCATGGGTCCAGAGTTCAACAACGCAGTGGTTCCTGAAGACATGTGCAATAGCTAAGCAGAAGTCGAAGACTTTGATGATATATGCATGAGACTGATTGAGTTGTTTGGAGCCTTTCAGTTTCAGAAGTGTTGCAGCAAGAGTTTCAGGGCGAATGCATGGAGTTGCATATCGCATGCAAAGACAATCCTTTCTTGTTGAGAGGGAGTGTTGAAGTTTGCAACAAGAAATAGTGAAGGAGGAATCCTGAAACATCATCCTTGATCCTAGTTGGAAAATAATCACCTAAACTAGGCGGGGCCCACACAGGCTATTTTTATGTGTATGTCTATTTTTAGACATGGTGAGCATATTCTATATGTAGCAAGAGGATATTTGTAGATGGTTGGTTAAATGTGAAAAATATATGAGATTCTATTTTTAGAAGATTGGGCGAAGTCTATTTATAGATCGTCAATCTAAAAATAGATGCATGTCGGTTATTATTAGCTCTTAATAATAATCCGACAATAAACAACAACTTATTCTCTTGGAGCACTTTATTTCAATGAATAGATTTGTAAAATCAATGGGCTGAAGGAATCACACAATTCCTAAGGGTTTGCTGGAGTTCATGCATGGAGGACTCAGTTAGAGCTGAAGTGGAAAAGTTATGACAGAGTTGGAAGAGTATTTCATGGAGTTGTATTCAGTTTAACTCAGTTAGACTCAGTTGAGCTAGTTGTATCTAATCTAATTGAATGATAAAATAGTGAGAGTGGAGTGAATTAATTAGTTAATTAATTCATAAATAATAACTCATTAATCAACTGAACAATATAGCAGTTAACTATAGTGCATGTCAGATCCAGTGGAGACCCAGTGCAGAGATAGGTGAAAGGGCAAGATGGACTATCTGTTGTGACCATAGTGATGCATGAATTGCATCTATATATACATTGGAGTTGCCAATGATAATCACGCAGTCGAGGAGAGTGGGATTACATCGAATTGGTCTTTGTAATCAACTTGGATTGCACAGTGGAGGCAGGCTAGCAGGAGGGCTGAGATTGGTGCATGGATTTGCAGATTTCTTCTATGTTAGTGTGTGACGATTGATTGTACTGAGAGCTTGATGTACTAAGCTTTGTATGAGGATTGTTACATGATATCCATGATACATAATATATGATAGTTGGGGTTTTTAGCTTCAGGCTTTCCCGTTAAACAACTGTGTTATGTGTGTTTTTATTGCTTCATGTGTTTTGCAATTGTTGATTAAATTTCCGCAAGAATGATAGTGGAAGGATTCTGTATTTAGCAAGAAGATAAATATTGTTAGATCAGGAGAATCTGGATGTATTCATGCTTAGTGTATACTAATTTCTACACATGGAGGAATATCAACAATGCATGGAGATATCATAGTAGAGCAACAAGAAGCAATCAAGATCCAAATAAAGGTGGCAAGGAAGTAGTTGGATCCCATGTTCACATTTCACAAGGACGGATGGATGCATCTTCTTAATACTAATTGGCCACATTGCTTAGTCAATTACATTGTATGAATTCTTCCCATGTTTTGAGGATGAAACATGTGAAGGGGGATAGAATGTAATGTACTTAGGGGAGTAATATGGGTTACCTAGGGAGGTACCCAAGAGAAATTATATATGTGTGTGTGTGTGTGTGGAAGGAATTTCTAGTAAATAAGGCCCATGTAGTAGTGTGAAATAAATAAATGTAAGAAGGTTTATTAGAAGGTTCATCCTACTAGAAAGTTCCTTCTCTAGAGTGTTCCTAGGAGGTTAATGTGATTTTAAAGATAACCAGTTGCCACCAATGGTAATAAGGCCCAAGTGAATTGTCATTTGGATGAATAAAAATTGAAAATATTTTGTTGATGTCATTCCAAATTGTATATGATTTTTGTTAAAGTAGATGAGTCTCAATTGTGCACTCTAAGAATAATAAATAACGTTGGTAGACTAAAAAAGGCACTTCATGGTATGTGTTTGGCTATTTGAGATTGAACTTAGACATTTAGGTGTTCAAGTATTGTAGATCTTGTCACCACCCATTAGTCATTCACAAAGACAATGCCATTAGATAGGGATTGTGATAGACCCTATCATTTGGTTGAGGTTCATTCTCTTTATACATATTTTTTTTTTTGAAATTAAAAAAATATTTTTATTTACTCTTAAAAAAAGTTTTTATTTTTAAAACACATATAATTTATTAAAAAAATCAGGTTAATGTAAATGAACATAAAACCTAAAATTCTCATATAAAATCAATTTTTATATCTAAATTCCTAAGGTAAACCATTAAGTAAAATTATTAAACTAAAGGTGTTAACAAAAAAAACTAATGGAAAATGGCCATTTTTACAAAAATACCTACAAAATGAAACCCCAAAGTGATTTTTTTAAAACAATAATTCCATATTTAAGTTTCAAAATTTCCCCTTTTATAAACCCATAAAATTTGAAAGATAAACATTATACAAGGTTATCAATAGAGATTGTCCCTACAAAATGGTACAAAAGTTGATGTTCTTAAAGCATACTTAAAAAATAAACCTTTACATAAATTTGAATATTCTGTAATAATGTGCAAGTGATGAGACCCATTTGACCTTTGGTGATATGAGAAATAATTTTGTTTCTAAGCAACATTTGCACTTTTCACAAATTATTTGCATCATATCAATTTCAACGCTCTTTGTAGTAATCTTGTCAAGTTAATTGTTGGGTGTGTGTTATATTTTTTGCATGATTAGCCCATGTATTGCATATTGGAATGGGAGAAAGGGATGTCATCTAGGCCCCAATTCAAGGGTTCAAGGTTGTATCTCCTAAGGGAAAAAATATTGGATTTTTTATCCATTTTTGGTATGTTTTTTGTGTTTGTTGGCAAATGGTTTTTCGTCCCATTGTAATGTAATTTTGGTCAAGGAATCTATTTCGGGCCAATGGATTAGGGTTTTGGATGTCAAAGTGTCCTATATATTGTATTGTAAATGATGAAGTTGATGTAGCTGGATGTTAGAGGTGTGGTTCTAAACATTTGCTTGTTTTCCTAGTTAAATGTTTATAGGGTAAATCTTTGAGTATTATGTGTGAATGACATTGTTTAATTTTCTATTTTATTAAAACTTACATTGGTATAAGAGTGGTTTTTGGCTTCAAGGGGATGCATTTGTTGCTAAGGGTTTGGTTATTTGGTTATGTGATAAACCTAGTTTTATTGGGAGATCTATGATGATTATTCTCGTGTAAAAGGAGATTGGCAAGTAGCTCGAAAATTGAGATCAATAAATTTACAAGGCAAAAGCGTTGATATATGGAAGCTTAAGAAGGATGATCTTCTAGTAGACAAAGAATAATGGGTTGTTATGGATCTTGGTAGTGCATCTATGGGTAATTTAATGAAGAATGGATGAAGTAGGATAGGAAGGTGAAGAGCAAAATTTGGTTATATCTTTCAAATTTAGTGGTTTAGATGTTTTAGGAGAAGCGACAACCAAGGAATTATGGGTTAAGTTAAGGTCTTTATATCAATATAAGTCCATAGTAAACAAACTTTTCCTTTGAAGAAGTTGTACCTCGTAAGGATGAACAATGGAGACTTAGTGACAAAGCATTTAAATATATTCAATATTGTGGTAAATCAATGGATGTTTGTTGAGATTAAAATTTCATATGAAAATAAGTGGACTAGCTTCTTGTGCTCATTTCCATATTCATGGAATAGTTTGGTTGTGGCTATTCATAGAAATGCAACCACATCAAAGTTTTATGATGTGGTTTCATCCTTATTATCAAAATAAATGAGGAAAAATGTGGATAGATAGAGCACATAAGCCTTATCTGTAAGAGGATGTTCCCTAAATAGAAATAAAAATAAGGCCTCGAGTGGGAGATCTAATTTAAAGATAAACATAAATCTCTAGAAAAGTCCTTAAATAAAATTTGGAAATGTGGTAAAATTAGGCATTACAAGAAGGATTGCAAAGCAAACAATGCCGATAAAAGGAATCTGATGACACTCCTTCAACAAAAATGAAAGCCTCCTCAAAGGAAAGAGCGGATATGTACTTAGCTACTTTAAGCACACATGCATATCATAATAGATAGTTGATCAACTCAAGTGCTTATTTTCATATTGTTGTAACTTTTTCTTGTCAAAAAAAATGTTACGAAATTTCAAAAAATGGCAGTTTATTTTGTTGCCCCTCAGTGATATGCAAATTGAAATGGGGCCAAGCTCCAATTCTCAACATATCAAGTGCCAACGCAAGGCACAAAGTGGGGGAGCCACAAAGGGCATTACATGCTCAACACGTTAATAAATATCGAGCACAAGGGGCATTATAAAGAAAGCATTGTCATTTTACTTTGTGAATGTGGGAATATTCCCTTAATGCTAGATATTTGTCAACAAAATTCAAATACTAAACCACAACAACCAAGTCACACACCTATGTAAATAAAAATAGAAAGCATAAAGCATTGACAACTCTGCACGATGGAGATTTGGCTAATCCAGATTGACAACTTCAGTTCAATTGTGTGACCCCCCAGCCTCCAGGGGGGTCTACAATTTCTAGCTTTGTCGGAAAGGGGGTGGGGGTCTGCAATTTCTAGCTTTGTCGGAAAGGGGGGTATGGGTCCGCAATTTCATGGTTTTGACATCAACACAGGTGTGAACATACAACAAGAGCATGTGGATGGGGTTTATACACCTGGACATAAAGCAAAACACATAGCTTAGATGTTTCTTGATTGATCTAGAGTTTGTGAGAGACAAATTATTAATGGTTATGCAGGATATCTTTCTGGTGCCTAGGTGGTTTCTCCTAAAGAAATCAATGCCAACGCGACTGTTGTAGATCAAAGGATTTTCTTTCTTATTATCGTTGGGTATAAATGGGTTGGAGCCTATAGTGTCGATATCTGCTGCAAGTGCAAGCTACAAGAAAGTTTGTATCATTAGAAGTCAGGGAATCTTATGGGTATAGTTGCAGTTGGTGAATTCTCATAAGAAATCAAAGGGCAAGTACATTCCAACATGAACTCATGGCTTCAATGAAAACAACAAAATAAAGAACTAAGGAGATTACAAAAATGGTAAAATGTATACAATCAAGAATTCCATATATCAAAATTCAGATGGTCTCATCTCCTGAGCTGAGTGAATTTCTACAAAATTTTGTGCAGTTTGAGAGATTTTAATGGTTCTCTGAATAGTACACACTCAAATTTCGTAAATGAACAAATTTTTTAAATTACACACCTCAGATCTGCTGACAGAAATACATATATGCAGGATAATAGAGGAAGAATTATTAATGGTGCAACATGCTCCAAAAGAAATGAAATTGTAGTTTATATTGACAACTGCACAGGAGAAGGACCACTAACAAGTAATGGTTATGTGTGTAAAATTGGGAGAGCGAATGCCAAATCTAAAATCCAGAGAGGCACTTAATGACATAAATTAAGAACCTTGTTATTTATTTTGAAGCATCTACTAGTAAGAAAAATCTAGATTTACAGAGGAGATGAAGACGATTGAAATAATTGTTCTCTAGTGACTAGAGACAGAATTTGCACAAGTGACAAGAAGTTAGCACCGAATAAGCTGGAAAATACACAATTGACAAGACTCCTTGTAGCAGAGCAGTTGTTCAGTATTGATGAAATTGAATATTGCATAAATGCCCAATTTTCAAGTCTAGGTAAGATTGTTTAAGAAGCCTGGAAATCATAGTCCTTTGCAAATTTTTATAAAGGAAACTAGTTCGAGGTCTGCTTCAGAAATTGGTACAGGAATCAATGATCAAGTGTCAAGTAAATCCAACACTCATGTCCCTACAGAAAGGAATTTTGAAAGAAAGACAACAATTTTGTTGAGGAAGATTTCATTTATCTTATTAATGAGGAGTTGGATAAATTTAATAGTTGATTTCAAATTATAAGAAATGGGGATCTTATGAAGGTTTTTGACAAAGGTATTGAGACATAATTAACGTCATAAACTTATTGCTCTTGGAGGAAAGGAAGTATGATTGGTAACGTTGTTGTTGCTACCTTCTTATGTAAAGTCAATGACATATCTTCCATGAAGTTAGAATACCTTTACCTCCAACGACAAAATCATTATGGTTTTGTATTAAAAAAATTGTGGATAATGTTACAAAAGTTACCATGGTAACTTTCAATCTGTAACAAAACATTGTAAAATTATCTATGGAAAAATACCAATAAGTATAGTAAAAGTGCAGTTGGCAGATTTTACGAGGTAACTAGTAAACAACCCCATATTTCCAGAGAAGATATTAACAGTCAAAGAAATAGATTCAGATCCTAAAGTAGAATGCTAATGGCTAAAGGATTATTCCCAGATTTGTGCTCAATTAGCTCCAAATTATTTAGAGACTATTTTTATTTATAGTATATTGTTAATATTTGTTTTCCAGAAATCTATTAATAGCTACCAATTTGTAATTTTTATATATTGTTTCAATTTCAATGTAAAAGGGTTGGCTTTTGATGCCAAAACCTTGCCATTTTTGTAAAGACTTTAATAACATAATTTTAAATTGAAGTACTCCGAATTTAGTTTCATGACAAAATTTGTTTGCCATGGATGTCTTTCGCTGTGATTTCATAATATGTTTTGACTATGTTCAAGGTAACATAGGAGCTAGGGCAAGGCTAGGTTTGAGTTTCAACCTCCCTGACAACCCACTGCAATGTTATCATCATTATGGAGACTAGCTAATTCAATAGTATGTTTAAAACAACCGCTTTGCACTATTTAATTGTTTCCTTCTGTCATCTCTTGAATGTATATGTGTATAGCTGTAGAAGTACTCTACACATATCTACTAAATCTGATTGATTAAGTATTCAATATGAATAATTAATTATCTGATTTATCTTCTATTCATCTACCAAACTCTTTTAAACTATGTTATTATGTTGGAGTTAGACATTGGAACTTTGATAAAACCTTAGCAAGAAAGGAATTTATTTTTGAGCATAGATTGGGTATTCATCAGAAATCACTTGTTTAAATTATTGATATAGGATGTTGTCAAGTGACAATGAACAATGTTAAAAAAATCCTCGTAACACTTGAGCAAGCTCCCTCTAGTTCAAGGTCCATATTGAACCTAAAGTTTGGTCGAGTTGGTTTCTCAGCGCAGTTTCGTAGCCAAGAAATGCCTTCGAGAAACAAATACAACATTTGGCATTGTTATCGGGGAGTGAAGTAACAAATAAATCTTTCCCCAGAGAATGATCAAGAATAGATCTACTCCTTGTTGGTGAACAAGTACTAGACGTTAATTATTGGTTGTTTTTTTTTTCACCTAACAACTCTACTTTGTCTATATGGTGATTCCACTGGGTTATCAATTCCACTGGTTCCAAAGATTAGATGCCTTTACTGATGTGCTTGTGCAAGTCTTAGTGATGGTTGCAGTCATCAATATATTTTTCTTCCTCTTGACGAAAACAACTATGCAGTGTTTAGAGTTCTTCAATATTTTATGTCTCATCAACTTACTAATCTTCAGCGGCAAGTAACAACTCATGGAATTTAATGTTTATAGTGTATATTCTTGTTGGATTTTCAGTTACATACAAGGTGGTCTGCTAGTTAATCTAATGCTCACATGGTTGCACTGGAATTCAGATTACACTTAATAGGTATACTTTCATTTGACTACAGTAGGAGTGAGTAGATCTATGGTTGGTGTGCAGTATATGGATTGTTTAAGTTTCAAAAATGAGAGATTGCAATGTATGAGATTGGATCAATTATTTTTAGATTGTAGTGTGCAATAGTTTTTAGATTTTAGTGTGCATATTTTAGTTTGAGGCAGATATTAGTTTACAACAGTTTAAGTTCACATTTGCAGCATAGATTTTTTCAGTTTGAGCATAACAGGTTTCAGGCCACAAATTGCAGGTTGCAAGGGGCAAGTGATTAATGGTTTTGTGACAATTTATCCATACCAATAGAAAGGTACTAGGTCTACTAGTTCTCTGCATCCCACAGGGGGAAGCAGTCCCCAGTTGGAGCCGATGTTGTAACTTTTTCTTGTCAAGGAAAATGTTACAAAATTTTCAAAAAATGACAGTTTATTTCCTTGCCAAACCCTCCGGCATATGCAAATCAAAATAGAAAAATGGTTCCTATGCATTTTTTTGGCCATTTTTAATAATAATTTTGAAATTAAATAAAATTAATTTTATAAAATATATATAATATAAAATTATTTATTTAAAAAATAATGGGCTTGTGACCAAATCTATTTCAACATTGAAGTTCACCAAGCAACAAATAGCATTACCAAGCAACTAAGTCTCAACCTCCAATTCTATTTCAACATTGAAGTTCACCAAGCAACTAAGTGTCAACTCAAGGCAACACTCAACATATCAAGAACGAACCAACGGAAGCCACAACGTGGTGGAGCCACAAAGGGCATTATGTACTCAACGTATCAAGAACATTATAAAGAAAACATTATTGTTTTTCTTTGTGAATGTGGGATTATTTCCTTAACACCAAATATTTTTCAACAAAATTCAAAAACTAAGCCACAACAAGAAATTCACACACCGAGGCAAATACAAATCCAAAGCATAACGCATTAACAACTCTGCGTGGTGGAGATTTGGCTAATTCAGATTGACAAATCCAATTGAATTTTGCAACCCCCAGGCTAGCTTTGACGAAGGGTCTGCAATTTTTTTTAATTTTTTTATGAAACCACCTTGTCAACATGGCAACATCATATGGATTGCGACAACCCCCTACTCCAAAACTAGATTCTGCCTAGACCCACTCCCTCTCCCCCCGCAATTCTGCTCATGGTTTTTACATCAACACAGGTGTGAATATACAACAAGAGAATGTGGATGTGTTTTATACACCTAGACATAAAGCAAAGCATGTAGCTTAGATGTTTCTTGATTGATCTGGAGTTTGTGAGGGATGTATTATTAAGCCGTAGTCTAACTAGCCAGAGGAATTCGCCCTGAAAATCATGAAAATTCCGATAAGATTTTCAGAAAATCCGGCAGGAATTTTTCTAAATCCATGTTATAACTATCAAAGTTTAATGTTTTGGGTGCCCTACAGGTTTTTGATGGTGCTGAATCCATTTCCAATGTCAAAATCAGAATTCAAACACTGTTTCTGCAAGATTTTTTAAATTTTTTTTGGCCCGGATTCCGGCCAATTTTGACCGTCCGGGCAATTCCTCCGGCTGGTTAGACGACTCCTATTATTAATGGTTATGCAGGGTATTTTTCTCGTGCTGAAGTGATTTCTCCTAAACAAATCCATGCCAACACAACATTTGTAGATCAAAGGCTTTTCTTTCTTATTATCGTTAGGTATAAATGGGTTGGGGATTGTTGTGTCGATATCCGCAGCAAGTGCAAGCAACAATTTTCAAGTGGTGAACAAGTACTAGTTGTTTTTTTTTTCACCTAACAGCTCTACTTTGTCTATATGGTGATTCCACTGGGTTATCAATTCCACTGGTTCCAAAGATCAGATGCCTTTATTGATGTGCTTGTGCAAGTCTTAGTGATGGTTGCAGTCATCAATATATTTTTCTTCCTCTTGAAGAAAACAACTATGCAGTGTTCAAAGTTCTTCAATATTTTATGTCTCATCAACTTACTAATCTTCAGCGGCAAGTAACAACTCATGGAATTTAATGTTTATAGTGTATATTCTTGTTGGATTTTCAGTTACATACAAGGTGGTCTACTAGTTAATCTAATGCTCACATGGTTGCACTGGAATTCAGATTACACTTAATAGGTATACTTTCATTTGACTACAGTAGGAGTGAGTAGATCTATGGTTGGTGTGCAGTATATGGATTGTTTAAGTTTCAAAAATGAGAGATTGCAATGTATGAGATTAGATCAATTATTTTTAGATTGTAGTGTGCAATAGTTTTTAGATTTTAGTGTGCATATTTTAGTTTGAGGCAGATATTAGTTTACAACAGTGTAAGTTCACATTTGCAGCATAGATTTTTTCAGTTTGAGCATAACAGGTTTCAGGCCACAAATTGCAGGTTGCAGGGGGCAAGTGATTAATGGTTTTGTGACAATTTATCCACACCAATAGAAAGGTACTAGGTCTATTAG
This sequence comes from Pinus albicaulis, assembly GCA_034641835.2. Taxonomy (NCBI): domain Eukaryota; kingdom Viridiplantae; phylum Streptophyta; class Pinopsida; order Pinales; family Pinaceae; genus Pinus; species Pinus albicaulis. The sequence continues at coordinate 1,103,172,875 of CM076583.1, forward strand.
TTCTCTGCATCCCACAAGGGGAAGCAGTCTCCAGTTGGAGCCGATGTTATAACTTTTTCTTGTCAAGGAAAATGTTACAAAATTTTCAAAAAATGACAGTTTATTTCCTTGCCAAACCCTCCGGCATATGCAAATCAAAATAGAAAAATGATTCCTATGCATTTTTTTTTGGCCATTTTTAATAATAATTTTAAAATTAAATAAAATTAATTTTATAAAATATATATATAAAATTATTTATTTAAAAAATATCGCGCTTGGGACCAAATTTCAACATTAAAGTTCACCAAGCAACTAAGTCTCAAATCTTGGGGGACCACAACCTCCAATTCTATTTCAAGTTCATGTTGGGAGGCCACAACCTCCAATTCTATTTCAACATCGAAGTTCACCAAGCAACTAAGTGTAAATTTCAACATTAAAGTTCACCAAGCAACTAAGTCTCAAATCTTGGGGGACCACAACCTCCAATTCTATTTCAAGTTCATGTTGGGAGGCCACAACCTCCAATTCTATTTCAACATCGAAGTTCACCAAGCAACTAAGTGTCAAATCAAGGCAACACTCAACATATCAAGAACGAACCAACGCAAGCCACAACGTGGCGGAGCCACAAAGGGCATTATATTTTCAACGTATCAAGAACATTATAAAGAAAACATTATTGTTTTTCTTTGTGAATGTGGGATTATTCCCTTAACGCCAAATATTTTTCAACAAAATTCAAATACTAAGCCACAACAAGAAATTCACACACCGAGGCAAATACAAATCCAAAGCATAACGCATTAACAACTCTGCGTGGTGGAGATTTGGCTAATTCAGATTGACAAATCCAGTTGAATTTTGCAACCCCCAGGCTAGCTTTGACGAAAGGGGGGTCTGCAATTTTTTTTATTTCTTTATGAAACCACCTTGTCAACATGGCAACATCATATGGATTGCGACACCCCCCTACTCCAAAACCAGATTCTGCCTAGACCCACTCCCTCTCCCCCCGCAATTCTGCTCATGGTTTTTACATCAACACAGGTGTGAATATACAACAAGAGAATGTGGATGTGTTTTATACACCTGGACATAAAGCAAAGCATCTAGCTTAGATGTTTCTTGATTGATCTGGAGTTTGTGAGGGATGTTTTATTAATGGTTATGCAGGGTATTTTTCTCGTGTTGAAGTTGTTTCTCCTAAACAAATCCATGCCAACACAACTTTTGTAGATCAAAGGCTTTTCTTTCTTATTATCGTTAGGTATAAATGGGTTGGAGGTTCTAGTGTCGATATCTGCAGCAAGTGCAAGCAACAAGAGAGTTTGTATCATTAGAAGTCAGGGAATCTTGTGGGTATATTTACAGTTGGTGAATTATCATAAGAAATCAAAGGGAAAGTACATTCCAATATACATAAATGCAGCCATCCTCAACAACAAAGCACAACTCAAGGAGATTAAAAAACATAAAATGGTGCAAAAACAAGAATGCCAGATATCAAATTTCGTGGTTGTTTCACACAATGATTTTCAAGTGCACCAAGAAAATAAACACGAAATTGAAAAATATGAGACGTGGTTTTTTTGCAGGATGGTCTCAATTGACCTTTATGTGGAAGCTTCTGCAAAATTTTGGTAGTGTGAGATATTTTAATGGTTCTCTTAAGAGGACACACTCAGATTTCGTAAATGGATGAATTTTTGAAAATATACAACTTAGATCTTCTGAAAAAAATGCATTGAAAATACATAAATGCAGGATGACAAACGAATAATGATTAATGGTACAACAGGCTCCACAAGCAATTAAACTGTAGTTGATATTGACAACTGAACATGAGAAGGACCACTGGCAAGTGATGATTATGTGTGTAAAATTGGGAGAGCGAATGCCAAATCTAAAATCCAAAGAGGCCACTTAGTGACATAAATTAAGAAGCTTGTTATTTATTTTATAGCATCTACCAGAAAGACAATTCCAGATTTACAAACGAGATGAAGACAGTTGAAATAATTGTTCTCTAGTGACTAGAGACAGAGTATTTGCACAAGTGACAAGCAGTTAGCACCGAATAAGCAGGAAAATACACAATTGGAAAGACTCTTTGTAGAAGTTGATCATTTGTTCAGTATTTATGAAATTGAATATTGCATAAATGCCTAGTTTCCAAGAACATATTAGATTGCTTCGGAAGCTTGGGAATTATAGTCCTTTGGCAAGTTTTAGAAAAGAAACTAGCTCGAGGCCTGCTTCAGAAATTGGTACAGGAATCAGTCATCAAGTGTCAAGTAAATCCAACACTCATGTCCCTCCAAAGAAAGGAATTTTGGAAGAAAGTCAACAATTTTTGATGAGGAAGATTTCATTTATCTTATTAATGAGGAGATAGATAAATTTAATAATTGATTTCAAATTACAAGAAATGGGGCTCTTATGAAGGCTTTTGACAAAGCTATTGAGATACGATTTGATCGTTGTTTTAAACTTATTGCTGTTGGAGGAAAGGAAATATGATTGGTAACATTGTTGTTGTTACCTTCTTATGTAAAGTCAATGATCTATCTTCCATCAAACTAGAATACCTTTAAAGTCAATGACCTATCTTCCATCAAGCTAGAATACCTTTAACTCCAACGACAGAATCATTTATGGTTTTGTATTAAAAGAAAATGGATAATGTTACAAAAGTTACCATGGTCATTTCCAATCTGTAACAAAACATTTAAAAATCCTTATGGAAAAAGATCAATAAGTAGTACAGTTTGATGTGATGAGGAAACTACTATACAACCCCAGATTTCCAGGCAGGATATTAGCAGCCATGCAGGATATTAGCAGTCAAATAAACATATTCAGATCCCAAAGCAGAATGTTAACATCTAAAGGATTATTCCCAAATTTGGAGGCACAAGACTTTCAATCAGCTCCAAATTTTTTGCACTTATTTAGAGATTGTTTTAATTTTTAGTATATTGTTAAGAATTTTTATTTTTTATAGAAAGCTGGTAATAGCTACCAATTTGTAATTTCTATATATTGTTTCAATTTCAATGTAAAAGGGTTGGCTTTTGATGCCAAAACCCTGCCATTTTTGTAAAGACTTATATTACATAATTTTAAATTGAAGTATTATGGCTTTAGTTTCATGATAGAATTTGTTTCACATGTATGCCTTTCCTTGTCATTTCATAATATGTTTTTGCATATGTTCAAGGTAACATAGGAACTAGGGAAAGACTAGGTTTGAGTATCAGCCTCCCTGACAACTCACTGCAAAGTTACCGTCATTATGGAGACTAACTAATTGAACAATCTATTTAGTCCAACTCCTCTGCACCATTTAATTATTGCCTTGTGTCATCTTTTGAATGTATATGTGTTTGGTTGTAGAAATATTCTACACACATCTACTAAATCTAATTGATTAAGTTTTCAGTATGAATACTTAATTATCTTATTTCTGTTCTATTCATCTACCAAACTATTTTAAGCTGTAGTATTCTGTTGGAGCTAGACGTTGGCACTTTGATAAAACCTCAACAAGAAAATACTTTATTTTTTATCAGAGATTGGGTATTCATCAACAACCACTTATATAAATTATAGATATGGTTATTGTGCTTCATAGGTTGTTGTCTAGTGATAGTGGACAGTGTTAAAAAAAAGCCTCGTAACACTTGAGGGAGCCCCCTCTGGTTCAAGGGCCAATGTGAACCTAAAGTTTGGTCGAGTTGGTTTCTCGATGCAGTTTCGCAGCCAAGTGGCAAGAACTGCCTTCGAGAAACATATACAACTCATATGACTACCCATAAGGAGTGGTTTTATGAATTGAAAATTATAATCACAAGATGAGGAAAATTCAAGTTGATGATCAAGGATGGAAAAATTATAACACTCCTTAGGGTTCTACACATTCAAGAGTTGGCTAAAAGCTTAATATTTGTAAGCAAGCTAAGCAATGTAGGTGTAAATATTGTGAAAAGAAAACTTGTAGGAAAATTCGAGGAGTAATGGTTTTTTTGAGTGGAGTTTAGACTAGAATTTTTTGCAAGTTGTGGGGAAGCACCATAATTGATAGGTATAATAATAATTCTATTATTTGTGAGAATGGAAATGAAGAAGACAAAACCCATATTGTCTTTGAAGAAACATAATGATATGGTATCAAAAAATAGGACAAATTGGAGAGAAGGGACTTTAAGCATTCTATGGTAGACATATGGTTGAAGGCATGTCTGATTGTACTTTTGGTCTTCATTTCTATGAATATTGCAAGTATGGTAGACGTAATAGAGTATGATTTCCCTCAGGTGCTACAAGAGCAAAGGGAATTTTATAGTTAGTACACTTTGTGTTTGGAACTGTGCATATTCTATCATTAGGTGAATTTATGTACTATTCATGGATGATTTCTCAAGGAACACATGGTTTTATTTCCTCCAAATGAAATATAATGTCTTCGATACATTTAAATAAGTGAAAATTCTTGTGGATAATATGATAGAGGAAAAATTAAGGTGTTGAGGGCAAACAATGGTGGAGAATTCTATGAGAATGAATTTGAAGAATTTTGTAAAATGTGTGATATATCAAGGTAGACTACTCCACCCACACCTCAATAGAGTGGGGTTGTAGAAAGGATGAATAGGAAACTAATGGTAAAAGAAAAATAAAATTATCAAAAGTGTCAAATTAGGACAAAATTTCTAAGAAGAGGGAGTAGATATTGCATTATTAGTAAATAAATCACCCTCACCAACATTGGTTGATAAGACGTCATGCATGGCATGGATTGGTAAAAACCACTCTCTTAAAAATCTCAATGTGTTTAGTTGTGATGTTTATGTACATGTTCCAAAGGAAATATGATTAAGCTAGATAATAAAGTTGAAAAGTGTATCGTTGTTGGTTATAAAGATAATCTAAAATGCTATAAACTTTGGAACCTGAAAACTAACCTGGTTGTTTATAGTCAAGATGTTTCCTTTAGAGAAGTTAAAGATACTTTCAAATGGGAAGTCATATCAAGGGAAAAATAAATAGAGAAGATAGAGTTTGAGTTGAACAATAAAAAATCTGATTCAATAGAAGAACAACAATAAGAAGAAGAACACCATACTCTAATATTAAGGAGATCAATTTGGGAAATAATGAAACTTAAAAGATATAGTCCACCTAATTTCCATTCTAGTTTTTCTTTATGTATTACCGATGATGATCCCATAACTCTTAAGGGAGGAAATGGATTTGAAGGATGGTAAACTTTGGAAGAAGGTTGTGTTTAAAGAAATGACAACCTTATATAAGAATGGGGCTTGGGATCTAGTCGAATTATCAGCTAGAAAAAAACATGTTAGTAGGAAATGGGTGTTTAAGAAGAAGTTGGATGTAGAAGGAAAAGTGGAGAAGTAAAAAACTCGGTTAGTAGCAAAAGGATATTCCGAAGTAGAAGAAATTGATTTTGGTGAATTTTTTTCTCCAACTACTAAATTAACTTCTATTAGCTTTATTTTATCTATTTTTGTTGCTCTTGATCATGAATTAGAGTATATGGATGTAAAAACAACATTCCTACATGGGGAATTTGAAGAAGAAATATATGTGAAACAATTAGAGGGTTTTGCAGTGAAGGGAAAGAAACAATTTGTTTACAATATGAAAAGTCCTTGTATGGATTAAAAAAATCTCCAAGGATTTTGGTATCAAAAGTTTGAAACTTATATATTAGGACTTGGTTTCAAAAGGAGCTAAGGAGATCATTGTATTTATTTAAAATTAGTTGTATATAGTTTTATTTGTGTGCGTTGTATGTGGATGATATGTTGTTGATTGGAAACTATAAGGAAATCATCAAGGGTGTAAAAACTCAATTATCCTATAAAATTGACATGAAAGATATTAGTGATGCGAATTTTATTTTGAGCATGCAAGTTAAAAGAGATACAAAAAACTTGAAACTCCAGTTGGCTTGTATGCAATATGTTAATATAGTATTGTGAAGGTTTAATATGCCAGAATGTAAACTAGTAAGGCCCCTATTCATGTAGGTGCAAAGTTATCAGCAAATTAGTGCCCCGAGACACTGGAAGGAGAAAAGGGAATGCCTTGTGTTCCTTATACTAGTGTTGTTGGTTGTTTGATGTCTGTAATGTTTTACACTAGACCAAATATTGCACATGCAATGACAACTTTGAGTAGGTATATGTCAAAACCAAGGAAGGAGCATTGTACATGTGTAAAGAGGGTTTGTAAGTACCTGCATGGGAGTATATTTTATGAAACTTGCTACCAAGGAAACCTGGAGAGGATAAAGTGTTGGACATACATGGGTTAGTTGACATATACTGTTTTGAATTGGATCATAGAATATATATAAGCATTTATGTGTTTAACCTATTTAAAGGAGTAATCAATTGCATGAGCAAGAGATAATCTATAGTAGCTCTCAACTATAAATTTGAATACAAGGAAACCACATATGTAAGGAAGATATATGGTTACATAAATTGTGTCAGATCATTTGGTTTGTACAACAAGTTGTAGGGTTATATTTTGACAGTCATAGTGTAATCTTTCTAGAAAAAAAAACCCAAATTATCATTCCAAGACAAAGCACATTAATGTAAAATTTCAGTTTATAAGGGACATGGTTCAATACAAGGTGTTGCTAGTGAATATGGATACATTGAATAATGTTGCATATTCATAATAAATTCTATTATCAATAATAATATTTATTGGTGTAGAGAAACAACGAACATTGCTACCTTGGATTATTGATCTTGTAATCTTTGGACCCCCTATATGCAAAAACAATTGGGAGAACGTTGTGTAAGTGTCATATTCCTTACATGATTTACCCATGGATTGTACATTGGAATGGGAGAAAGGTGAGGCACTCAAGCCCCCTTGTTCAAGGGTTCAGGGGCGTAGCCCCTAGAAAAAAATGTTGATGTTGTTTTTCGATCAGTTTTTGGAATTTTTGGCTAATGATTTTTTAACCCATCTTAATATAATTCTAGTTAAGGAATCTAATCTAGATCAACATGCTAGGTTTTAGATAACGCAAGATCCTATATATTGTATTTTAAATGATGAAGTTGCTAACGATGAAAGTTAGAGGTGTGGCTCTAAAGATTCATTGATTTTCTCGTTTAAGGGTTTCCAAGGTAAATCTCTAAGTATTATGTATGAACATCATTATTTACTTAAATTCTATTTTATAAATAATAATGTGTGTGTATTGCTTATCGTAAAGATTTAAAACTTACATTGGCATCATCCTTATACATAGGTAGTGTATGCACAAATCTATAGGCGTGTGTTTTGCATCATCGTAATCCCAAGAAGAGGACCCTTTTCGTGCAATTAAAGCATTAGGAATCATGTCTTTCCAATAGATGCACAAATATGTTCCAAGTATCGTTCTTTTGGGTCTTGAAGAAAAAATTCAATCTTGTGGTTATCATCTTGAAATTTCCATTGCTTTCATTAATCAATGATTATTATCTATAATGTATATTCAATATGTACTTCATCCCAATCAATGTTAAAAACTCGTGGCCTTTGACAACATCCTCATCCTCATCCTCACCAAATCCAACAAGCTACTGAATTTACCTCAAATACTAATTTCTTGAGCATATGGAAATTATACTTTTTCTAGTACAATGGGATAGATATATTCCTTAACGAACATGCAATCACTACATTTGTTGCACCTAACCATAGTCATCTATGTCTAACACAATAGGATATATCCATCTTCGCTAATGAACATGTAATCACCACATTTCTTATAGCTAGTCATAATTAACCAGGAATTAATTATATCCATTGAAGTCATTTTATAGCTCAAAGAAAATAAACCTTGTTGGTTTTCGTAGAAATTTTGTGACCCAACCCCGGTTTTCAGTTTCTCCTTATTTCACCCATAAAGTTAAATGCCCATTCCCATAGCCATACATTCAACAAGCTGAAAAATAATTATTTTCTAAAAAGACAAATTCTGGAAATTTCACAGTGCTAAAATGCAGAAATAAAAACTCAGAAAAATAAATCAGCCACACACAGAAATTTGACACGCTGATTTTTGGTCAAGATGACCCTGGAAAAACCCCTACAACTCTTGGGGAAAACCAGTTCGAAAGCTTCTCTTTATTTTCTGAATATTGCTTTTACAGTGAAACAGAAAAACACAGTAAAAAATTCTAGCAACCAAATTACAGACTTATCTCAATTTCCGTGCTTGCACACCGCCTCGGGAATTGTACCAAATCAGCAACTTTCAAAACAGAAAAATATTACATCATTGATGACAGCAATAAATGACATATGACCACCTCAGGAAGCATGCCGAAACTAGTTGTATGGAATTTTATGGACTGTACGGATTTGTACAATAGCCCTCCTCGAAATTTGTGCACTGAAACTGCCTAGAAGACTGTGCTGTAGCTGCTGTCCTCTTTCTCGATTTTTGTGCCGAAAATAGCAGTAGCACTTCTCCTCGATTTTCGTGCCCAATTTTTTTGCCTCGAATTACGTGCTTAATGTTGCTGCCCTCTTCCTCGATTTTCGTGCCTCATTTCTTGGAAACAATGCCTCTCTCCTGCTGTACGAATTTTCTACCTTGGGATTTGTGCCAATAAATGTTGTTATACGGATTTGCTGAATCTCGTCACTGTTGCCCTCTTTCTTCTCCCTGCTCAGAAAAATCTCGTTAGCTTTCTCTCCTCCTCTCTCAATCTGCTCATGAAAGAATGAATGATCTTTTCTCTCATTTTCCTCCTTTAACCTAACCCTAAGTGACTTTTGGAGAATCCCTAAATCCAATGGCTGAGATAGCTTTAGATCTAGGGCTGAGATTAATGCTCATTTAAATCTCTCACTTTCTATTTTTTAATTCACCCCTTTAATAAAGACCCACTTAGTCATTTATTTGCAAAGTCACTTTTCACTTTCTAATTTCACATTAACTTTATTAAATTCACTTTAAAATTAGACTTAGTAACTTTATCACTTAAAGTCACTTTTAAATTAGATTTGACTTTATAACTTTATAAAGTCACTTTAGTAGAAAAATTAAATTCTTTTGGACATTTTTCCCTAGGCCGAAGATCAAAGCCTTAGGAACCACCTGTCCTCCGGTAACCAAATTTCAACAGTTTTTCCCAAGTAGCCATTGTCACTATTACATCCTTCAAGATGCTCTCTAGATTAAAAGTATATCTATTCATCCTCTATAACCTTGTATGTGTTGTTCACAAGTCTATCAATTTAAGAGCGCATCATTTTCACAATCATCATCCTTAAAGATCGTTGGTCCTAAACCCACTAAACCTTCAAAATGAGGCTCCTACATGACTCCACATCCACAAAGAAGGTTCCTTGGATCATTGTATTTTGCATTAGTTAGCTTCCCCAAAATTATCCTTGAAGTGACTATGATCACACATAAAAACCATATATTTTTTTCATTTTTTTAATATTTGCTTTTGACACAATTCTCAAATATGCCTTGCATAAATTGGTGCATCTTTAATTTCTTGGGTCAATGGAATCTTCACATAAAGATTCCCAAATTACTTTGAAAAACTATTATAAATTATGTGCTATCTTTACTTGTCTTTGAAATATCTTCAAGAAAGGCAATTATTTTGCCACCTACTACAAATTGTTGAATTTTATCACTTACACATTATAACCTTTCATTTGGCTCATGTTACCCCTATTTTTAGTGAGTTTCAAGCTGCCTCTTATATTATTCTGTTTGAGTTTGCACAATGTTTCCCAAGTATAAATAAATGTTAACTAAATATTAAAAAAAAAAAAAAAATACGTGTGTTTCCTTGATTCCCATTATTGAGGCATTACAACAATACACTCTTCAATAATACACAAATTTCCCTGCTTTTGATTATTAGGATTCACTATAGCTTTCATGTGGATATTGAGGGTTCAAAATGCTCTATTTGGAATTCACCTTTGGTCTCATATTCACAAGAGCATTGGGCACATGCAAATTTATTTCCATAGGAACAATGTGCATATTGATCGCAAAATATTGAAAGACTAGAAAGTTTGCACAATTAGTGTAGCAAACATATTTGGCACAATAGGAAATAGTACAAGCATAAAAAATCCAAACAGTATGGTGTACATTATTTGATCATTAGACTAAAGTATAATCTCATACATTAGGGTGTAGTGATAAATTTAAACTAGGAGTTAAAATTAGGTCTCTAGGTAACTTTGTACATAGTGAGGAAAAATATATTTGAACATTGCATTTCATGCACCTCTATTGAATTTGCACATATTAGAAGTCTATGAACACTAGGTTCTCTCCATTCATGATAGTATTGAATTAATGAAACTCCATGCAGTTCTTCATGTCATGACCTTTACCACACAAAGTGCATTGAACTTAAATTGCATTCACTAAGCACTCATACGTGGGTGCTTATTCCAATAGTCAGTATAATATATACCAAAAAAATATTAATTATGTCGTTACAAATAATAAAGAGATCTTATTCTAGATCCCTTGACAAGTTGATCAACTCATTTTTATTAATGATTTTTCCCCTTGAGATATTATGTTTAACTATAAATACTTTCAGATATCATTTTATTTTTTATTTTTTTGGGATTCAACTGCGTTAATTAAGTCATTCATCTATGACCATTTCCATGAGAGGTAGTCGTAACAGACTAATTTCTCATGATTTTTGAATAGTCCACTTAGCACTCATTGCATCGGGTGATGCTCATAGGGGTGAAAAAGTGGGATTGAAACTAGTGAAATGAATCACATAGCATCAATCTCACTTCCGGAGCTTGCACCCAGTAATATAATGCACTGCGAAAACCACTCAATTCTAAATTCTTTCATCAATTCTATTGTTTCTTCCCTTATTTTTGCAAACATCTAGAATGTCTTAAATAAATAACTTGCATACAATCTAAACACTATAGAAACATCGATCCCTACCATAATATCAAGCCACAACTTCTTTCATTCAACCAAGAGGACTGTCTTCGCTTTCTAAATCATGCCCATGTTGTGGACTTTTGTGAAGGGACACATCAAGCTCTAAGAATAATCCCAAGGTATCATCTTCCAATTACTTTAATATTGAGATATCTTCATTCAAAACCATTATTTTGGTGATACTTCTTGTGTTAGTCAAGAAATATTTTTTTCTTCCTTTGAACCCATGTTTTTATAATTGCATAAGGACTTCATAATCTAACACAAAGCTAAATGTTTTACATACTAGTGTAGATCTATCTTAACACCGAATCTATCATATGTTGAGATAACCTTTAGGGTGTAAACTTTTTTAGAGTGCTAAATTTCAAGAGAGGATTGCACCTCAGAAGGTTTGCCCCTTATGTATGCATGATAGATATGAAGTTAAGATGGTTTTATGCAGGTGCTTAAAATGTGTTTGTGTGTGCCCGCGAGAGCTACATATCAACATTATGTTAAACACAGGAGGAGTTGTGCATCTCATGCACCGAGCCACATTTATAGTTAGATAATAAATAATTGATATTGAAATATATTACTTAATGTGGAGATTGAAATATTCATTTTGTTATTGGTATTTTTAAATGCCACGTGTCAACTCCATATTAAACATTGTATAAAATTATACATCTCCCTCATAGTGGGAAGCAAAACGCACCTATTAGAAAATAAGAAATTTAGTTAAGATGGACATCGAAATATCTTATTTATGATCTAACACTTGAAAAAATTATTAATATTTTTCTTAAAATGTCAAGTGTCAACTCCATGTTGAGCAGGAAATGAATTACACATCTTCCTCATACTAAATTGTAAAAGTGCTACTAAATAATTATATTTTTTACTTTAATTGCTCTCTCTCATGAGTCTTTTCTTATGCAAGTTATGGATCATCTAGTCTTTTACCCAAATGAATAGTGTATGAACACTTAATAAAAAAATATTGAAAATGATAGTCATAAATAAAATATTTTGATTTCAAATAAATATTTTAATTTCAAATATTATATTTATCACTAAGATTGATTTTGTTTTGTTTTTTTATTTAGTGTTTATACACCATTCGATTGGATAAAAGACTCAATGATCCAATGCTGCCATAAATCCATAACTCACTTAAGGAAAATCCATGAATCTGGTCTATCATTCATCATGGACAGTCTTTCCTTCCCCACTAATTTGTTCCATCACCACCTAAAATGCATTTCATATTTGAATTCAAAGTATGATAATAAAATAATAATAATTTTTCCTTCTCTCCACATTAAAAAAAGAGAAAGCAATGCTTTCCTTCCCCGCTAATTTGTTCCATCACCACCTAAAATGCTTCATATTTGAATTCAAAGTATGATAACAAAATAATAATAATTTTTCCTTCTCTCCACATTAGAGAAACATTAGAGAAGGGAAAACAATGCTCCCTCCCATTAGGCAAGGGAAAGCAAGGCTTGAAGACATTGTTTGTTTGAGGAGGGCTTGAACTTGAATGGGGTGAAGACATTGTCTATTTGGGTAGGGATTGAACTTGAATAGGGTGAAGACTTTGTTTGTTTGAGGAGTTGGGTGCTACCAAATATCCCTTAATAGTATCTAGGTCATTTTCTAGTATCTAGGTCATTTTCTGAATAGACTTTACCAAAAAGATAGTGGTAATTTTTTTAATGTCCCATCTCATCTCAAATCATGTTAAAATGAAAACATACATCACCCTCCATTGTGGACATAATGTGAAACAAAGACATTTTTTTAACTTTTAATTAATTTTTTTATAAACTTAAAGTAGACATTGAAATATCCATTCTTTAAATAGTTTGCCAAAGAAATAATAGTAATTTTTGTAATTTCACATCTCAAATCCATGTTAAGTACTTCAGGAGCTCACTCACAAATAAGGTCTGAGCAGAGAGTGCAGGTGCAGCGATGGAGAGGGAGTTTTGGAGATACAATTGTTTTGGTGGTCCTGTTGAGTCTTCTGCTTTATCAAGGCTTTCAACCACTTTGTTTGATTTTACACTCTTTGACATATTAGATTGATTTTGGTTCACAGGTTTTGATGGTTTTTCTCCTTCGGTTGTGTCGGCCAAGGTCTGCAGTGGAAGTTGATATTTGGGTCGAGGAGGTCCTAAATGGTTTTTTTCTTGTAATTTTTATTACATGTTTTCCTTTCATGGACTGGTGTATTGAATCTTTCCCTAGAAATAAGGATTGAGGTTTTTTCGTGTTGGGGAGCAACACTACATAGTACTCAGGAAACCAGGTCCAGTGGCAGATCAAAGATATTTCTGGTTTTGCCTGCTTGCATTCCCTGGAGGGGATCTGGTTTTCTATTAAACGTGGGAAATAGGCTCTTGTCATTTCATCCTATCTAGTTTCTGGCAAGCCTTATTTTCCAGTCTATTGGCCAATTAATACTCTTAAGAGTACTAATGGGCATGCTATGCCATGCCTCTCATGCCATACTTGCCGTATTCACCTTCAGTCTCGAGCCGTCGAAAATCT